>CM046433.1:71746087-72201087 GCA_025506505.1 Flaveria sonorensis | reverse complement strand
CTTCATCTATTTATGCACCCAAGTTCATCTTCCACCCCCAACTTCGGAATCTAGTCGTCCTCGACTCAAAACTGATCGTTAATACATATCTGATCGGGTGACATCCACACACTTAAGTGGTTCAACAGGCTCTTCACTTGCAAATAAACAAAGTGGCACAGGAATGAATGAAAATAGAAATATAAAAGAAAACAAAACTTACAAACACGGGTTGCCTCCTGGAAGCGCTACATTAAAGGAGTCTACAGCTTGACTCGTTGTTACTTCTACCTCTAGATGGGGTTAGAAACCCGGATACTAATTGATAGAAGGTCATCGGTTTGCCTATCCGGCCCATTCAGATCTTTCAGTCGCAAGTACGACTTTAACCGGTGACCATTGACCAGTTGTCGAATGTGATCATCGAAATCTTCAATCTCAATTTCACCTGAATTCCTGATTTGCGTGATAATGTATGGACCAGTCCATTTACTCTTTAACTTGCCTGGAAATAATATGAGGTTAGAGTTGTAAAGTCAGACATAACAACCAACTTCGAAATTCTTCAGCCTCAACTTTGCATCATGCATTCGTTTCATCTTGTCTTTGTAAATCGCAACATTCTCGTAAGCTTCCTCCCTTAGCTCCTCTAACTCCATTAAGCCTAGCATTCTTTGTTTACCTGCAGTGTCATAATCAAAGTTAGACTCCTTAATGGCCCATAATGCAAGATGCGCTAACTCTAAAGGCAAATGATAACCCTTCCCTTAAACCAACAGGTAAGGGGTGGTGCCAATTGGTGTTTTATGAGCAGTACGATATGCCCACAAGGCATCATTCATTTTGTTGGATCAATCCTTGTGGTCAGGTCGTACTGTCTTTTATAAGATGTCCTTAATTTACCAATTTGACACCTCCACATGGCCACTAGTTTGTGGATGATAAGGTGTGGCAATCCGGTGGTCAACACCATACCTCTTAAGCAATTTACCAAAATTAAAATTCTTGAAATGTGATCCTCCATCGCTTATGATCACACGGGGCACCCCATATTGAGTGAAAATATTGGCTTGAACAAATCTACACATAACACTGTGATCATTGGTCTTTGTGGTAATAGCTTTGACCCACTTTGACAGATAGTCAACTGCTAATAAAATATATAAATTGCCATAAGAAATAGGAAATGGTCCCATGAAGTCAATTCCCTAGATATCAAAAATGTCTACCACCAGAATTGGCTGCATGGCATCTCATCCCGTTTAGCAATACTGCCCATTTGTTGGCAATTTGTTCAAGTTTTAGCAAACTCATAAGCATCTTTAAAAATTGTTGGCTAAAATAGGCCACAAGCTAAAACTCTTTGCCTTGTTTTCTAGCCACCAAAGATGCCCCCACATGAAGAAGCATGAGCAAGCTGAAGCATAGAGGGAATCTCTTCATCTGGCACACATCTCCGGATCAGTGATCGGCTCCAATCTTGAATTAATCCGGGTCCTCCCAAAAATAAAGCTTAGCTCGGGAGGTGAAGTGCTTCTTCTTTGTCTTTCACCAATGCTCGGGAATGGTACCTGCAACACAATAATTAACATAATGAGCATACCACAGATCAGAAGATAAAGTAGAAACTGACAACAATTGTTCATCAGGAAACGATTCATTGATTTCCAATTCATGATCATCCATCTCATGAATGATCCTAGACAAATGGTCTGCCACCATATTGTCTTTCCCTTTTTTATCCCTGATCTCCAAATCGAACTCCTGCAAAAGCAAAATTCATCTAATTAATTGGGGCTTGGCGTCTTTCTTATCCATTAAGTACTTGACAGCAGAATGATCAGAATATACAATAATCTTACTGCCCCAAATGTAAGAACGAAACTTGTCTTAAGCATAGACAAAAGAAATTCTTTTTCTGTGGTTGTGTAATTCAATTGAGCATTAGAAAGTGTTTTACTTGCATAATAAAAAGCCACTGGTTTCTTATCAACTCGTTGCCCAGCACAACCCCAACTGCAAAATCACTGGCGTCACACATGATTTCAAAAGGAAGTGACGAATCTGGTGATTGCAAAATTAGGGCCTCCACCAACTTTTCTTTTAAAATATTAAACACTTTTAAACATTCATCATCAAAGTTTAAAGGTACATCTTTTAGAAGCAAGTTGCACAGTGGCTTTGTTATTACACTGAAATGTTTAATAAAATGTCTATAAAAACCTGTGTGTCCTAAAAATGACCAAACCTTTGATATTTATTGGTGGTGGCAGAGCGGATATAACCTGCACTTTTGCCCTATCAACCTCTATCCCACTACTTGAAATAACATGTCTCAACACGATACCTTATTGAACCATAAAATGGCTCTTTTCCCAACTAAGGACTAAGTTCTAGTCAACACATCTTTTTAAAACTTTTTGTAGTTGATTTAAACATGACTCAAAAGATTTTGAAAAGATGGAAAAATCATCCATGAAGATCTCCATAGAATCCCCCACCATATCTAAATAGATACTCATCATACACCTTTGAAAGGTGGCTGGAGCATTGCACAAGCTAAATGGCATCCGCCTAAATGCAAAAGTACCATACGAACAAGTGAATGTTGTCTTATGTTGATCATCAGGATAAATTGCTATTTGATTATAACCCGAATACCCATCCAAAAAATAGTAATATTTTTGACCCGCTAATTTTTCAATAATTTAGTCAATGAAAGGTAACATGAAATGGTCCTTAAAAGTTGCAGCGTTCAACTTCCTGTAATCAATACAAATCTGCCACCCGGACGGTAATCGGGTAGCTACCTTCGTACCATCCGCACTTTGAAAAATCTGAATGCCAGCTTTCTTTGGCACTGTTTGGGTCGGGCTGACTCATTCACTGTCAGAAATATGAAAGATAATACCTGCATCCAGCTATTTTAGCACCTCTTTCTTCACCATGTCCCGCATGTTCGGGTTCAATCTCCTCTAAGCATCTCGAGCCAGTTTTGCTCCCTCTTCAGTAATAATCTTATGCATGACAATAGATGGGTTGATTCCTCTCAAATCTACAGTGGTCCATCCTATCACAACCCGATACTTTACTACTACCTCCATCAAAGCTTTCTCATGTTCCTCAGGTAGGTTAGATGCAATAATCACCTAAAGGGTGTTGTAGTCACCAATATAAGCATACTTCAAATGCTTAGGCAACTCTTTCAATTCCAATGTAGGAGGTGATTTCAGTGATGGTTGCAGCTTTGTGTCGATATGCTCGAGTAGACTTTCAACTTGATGGGTCCAAATGGGTCTACCTTCCCTAACTACCATCACCTCTAGCTCTTTCTCAATGTTTTCCATCTCACTGCTTAGTTCCACTTGATCCCTATCACAATAAATGCATGCCTCTATGGTGTTGTCCTCAGTGATATGAAGACCACACCTGTCAATAGTGTCTACCAAAGAGCATGCACTATGGACCAGAGGATTAGATGTATGGAAAAAAGAATTTATTAACTACCTTTGATTCCCAAAGGTCATATCAACTACCCCGGTTGTACAATTCATTAGTGAGTTGGAAGTAGCAAAAAATGGACAACCTAGTATGACTGTTTGTTAGTCGTTTCATCTTTCAACTCATAATCAAGAACTAAGAAGTCAACTGGTAGTAAAAGTCTTCCACCCTAACAATAACATCAAAGATCATTCCTCTAGGCAGTCAGGGTGTTCTGTCATCTAACACCACAGTGGTGTGAGCTTTATGCAACCCACCAAAATCGTATTGGTCATATAAACTTCCTGGGGGAATGCTCAGACTAGCCCTCAGATCCAACATGAAAATCACCCACCTGGATGGATATCATTTGCTCACTTGGATCCGGAAGCTTGGGTGGAAAAGGTTTTCTTGCTAGAATTACACTTACATGAGTGGAAACTTCTATTTTTTAGGTATTTTGACATTTCTCTTTTGAGTGCACAAATCTTTTTAAAATTTCGCATAGGCGGGAACTTGTTTGATTACCCAATGGAATCTTTTTATCGGGGTCAATTAGTGCCCTGGGAAACGGGATGGTATTAGCCTCCACACCCTTTTCCTGGACACTAGTTGACTCCTGCCCCAACACCCAATTTATTTTATTTGAAAACGTTACTTTCTTGGGAGATTTAGGTGTGACAGGTTTAATTTCACAATCACTATCCTTATCCTCATTAACATCCTCCACCACACCTTCAATGAATTATGATGGAGGCTTAACTTTATTATCATAGACCTTACCTAAACGGAGAAAACTTACCTGGCTAACTGAAGGATGTCTACTACCTGAGGACCCTGCACTTGATGAGCTGTGAGTTGGGTTCCTTTGAGTATCACTAGGAAGTTTCCCTGGATCTTTCTTCAAAACTACAACTTCCTCAGACAATTGCCCCACCTACTTGGATAAAGCCTTATAGCTCTTGTCTCTCACCTCATTTAATTTTTTAGATTCTTTTATAAACTCTAAAAGTTCCCTGTTTGTTTGCTTTGCATTTCCTCCTGATCCACCATGGTCTTGGTTATTCTGGTAGTTCCTCTTACCACCCCTTTTGTAGCTTCCCTAATTGAACTGACCACCTTGACCCATTGACATGTTCTCGTATTGTGGATGTGAATTACCCAGAAAGTCCGGGTTCAACTGATGGTCAGGCTTACCATACCTTAAATTCGGGTGATTCTTCCAACCGGGATGATAAGCATTGTTGTTGGTGTTGTTGTACGGCCACCTATCACCCTGTACATAATTCACCTCTTCCAAACCCTCACCTAACTCTGGATAATCTCTGGCAGTATGTCCAGCTTCACCACATCCCTGGCATATAGTAAAGGAGCTTGTGGCCTTCACTGTTGCCTTACTTACCGACTGACCTGACCTTGAATCCTTCCTATCCGAATCATCAACCACACCCCTAGATTTCCTACGAGACTGAGCTTGTCTTTTTTAATATATACTCATGCGTTATAGTAATTCCCAGCCATCATCCTCAGTATTTGTCATGAGCGTACCTGCACTTGTCGAGTTCACATCTCTCACATCTTCAGCAGACAACCCATCATAACAAGAGGAGTGGGGATAGGTTCTCAACAACTCCTTGAACTTTGTCCAAGCCTCATGAAACGACTCGTCTTGTTGTTGACTGAATGTGTGAACGGCGGTTCTGGCCTCACTAGTCTTCTGCGGGGTATAATACTCCTCTAAAAAGGCCTGTTACAGTTGCTCCCATGTATAAATGCTAGCAGCAGGTAGTGAGTGGAACCACTTTTTCGCATTTCCTTTCAATGTAAATTAGAACACAACCAGCATCACTTCCTCTCGTGTAAAGCCTTGTGCCCTAATGGTCTCACAGATGGCACAGAACTCATTCAGATGTAGATAAGGTTCTTCCTTGGATAACCCATGAAACTCTAGAAGAATAGCTAGGCAGTTGGATCTAATCTCAAATGACCTCCCTCTAACTTGTGGCCTGACTATGGGTGATGGAGCTCCAGCTATGGTGGGGCGAAAATGGCTGTCAACCCCTTGAATGATAGCTTGGTACGGTTGAAGCCTAGGGTTTCAATTCGCCCGAGGAAATTCTTGCCTTCTACCTTGACCTCGGCCCTGATTCTGCCTTTGTTGCCATGGTTGTTCATTCTGTCTGTATCGGCCTTGGTTTGTATCTTCATATCTGTCATCCTGTCCATCCACCTCATCATCCCAAGTATGTTTAACATCTGACCCATTTGGTAATCCGAACCCGAACCCATTTTGATCTTTCATACAATGGAATTTTAATAATTCAAGTGTAAAAAAATGTGTTATTTAATTAATATTATGAATTGTACTATTCAATTTTAATTTATTAAATCATTTGATCAATCTATAATAATTTTTTAAATTATAAGTAAATTTTATAAATTTATAAAACAAATTTATTAATTAATACATCTTGATTATTAAATTACAATAAATAACAAATACAAAGATTTTACAAGATTTATAAACCTTATTGGGTTTCTATAATGAAATAATTAGTTAAATTATTTAAATTTAAAATTATAAAGTATAGGGTTTAAAATAGACTTTTTGAAACTTTGTTTTAAAAGTTTGGTCACAAAATGATAAACACTAAAACTACAGGGACTTAACTTGTTTTAAAACCCATTTCCCCTGTCGACCCCCCCCCCCTTCGGCCATGCATTCCGGTCACTAATCCGGCCGAGCTCCAGCGACCAAATCACACCCAAAACACTAGCTTAAAATGCAATTAAACTAGGCCTTGACCTTCTTTAACTCGATTCGAACTTGTAACAACCCTCAATTCCCATCATTCCAAAATTCACCTCATTCAAACTCAAAACCGATTACACATTCAAAGCTAAAACTGTAGCCTGATTTAAAATGAATTAACCAAACTAAACGAGCTTTAGCATCCCTGCGATCATTATGAAATTGAAACTACCCATTAATGTGCTTAGAAAGGTGTTAACAATCTTGAATCAAAACCGAAATCTGTCACACCCTCAAAATCCACGTGTTGGGTTTTACCGCGAGGCGTATGAACAAACCAGGATCTCAGTCATTAGTTACTCAGAACGGTTCCATATGAACATACAACCAAAATCAAAATTTAACTTTAAAACGATGCAGAAGCGTTTAACAAATATGAAAACCAGAATAATGTAACACAATGTAAACATGCGCAAACACGCGCCTAACGTAGTACAAAACAAATACATAAATGCTTAACAACCAAAAACCAACGAAGGGTTCCAACAATGCTGACATCTACAATGCTGACCCGTGAATGTGCACCTATGCAATAGTAATTTCAACCTGAGAATAGCATACTAAAAGAGTCAACACAATGGTTGGTGAGTTCAAGAGTTTCAGTAAAACATAACTGTATCAGTATAAAATATAAGAGTAAAATATAAGAGTGCATGAATTAGATAGCTAGTCTAAATTCACAAGTAATAATCATAGTGATTTCGCGATCGAAGCTGACTGTGTTTCGTTTGTTGCTTCCCGTCTCGACTTACAAGGTCGTGACAATGTTTATGTTAGGACAAAATTGCACCCGTTTGACCTCGAGTCGCACAGGTGGGGCTCATCAGACCCAGTAGTACTACCCAATATTTCCCGCTAGTTACCATTATTAACGATCAGAAAGTGTGAGGACTTTCATGGTATTCAACACTATATCATAAGTCTTGACATTGCCATGTGAATTCACTTGTTTAAAATCTTTTTAAATGATCTATATATGTATTCAAACCTGTGTTTACTCACCAGCTAATTCGTTAGTTGACACGTTACTTTGTCACATGATTTCAGGAATGCTGATTAGTGGAATTCTTCATGCTCATTTAGGACTTGAATCTAGTTTGATAAGAGGCTTTTGTTTTATTTATTTGGATTATTGTTTAATTTTAATGCATCATTTGATTAGTATTATTCAATGAAAATGACATTTAATATTATTTCCACTTATTTAATTCCATGTGATATGAACAATCGATTCACATTCGTCTGCCCCTCGATAATTCTGCCGTCGGTCGGGGTGTGACAATATGGATACTCAACCTCTCAAATCTCTCCTCTTTATTCTCGAACCTGTTAATCCCCCTTTGTTGTCTCGGATTCTGTCTTGGAGGTCATCGCTGGTAGGGGTTCTGTCTTAGTTGAGGGTAGGGAATTTGTCTCTGAGGTGGCTGGTTCTAAGCAAGTGGATTTTGTCTTTGTCGGTTGTTTTGTGGTTGTATATTTGGGTATGCTAATGGGACATTGTGTTGCTTAAGTGGAGATTGGTTTTGTTGTGGATTTGGCGGTTGGTCATTGGGTGGATTTTGGTTAAATGGTGGTGGTGGGTTTGGATTTTCCATCGTACACTCTTTGACTACACTTGTTCATTGAGTTTTTGTTCGGGATAGTGCTCGATTTCTTCGAGCGGTCTTCTCAACTTTGGGATCAAAAACTAACAGACACTTGTTCCTTGCATACCGAGTATGCATGCATGGAGCTGTCACCTGCACACACAAGCACACCTAGTGTAACAAAGAAAAGAGAGTAAATAAAATAAGCAAAACAAACTAAAAATCAAAAGAAACACTTTGCGCACTAATTCCCCGGCAATGGCGCCATTTTGATGCGGGTTGTCAGGCCTAATAAAAAACAATTTATAATGGTACAAACTCACCTAAGATAGCTAGGGTAAGTCGGGTCGATCCACAGAAAATATGTGGAAAGTGTGGTACAAATTCAAAAGTTTGTAGCTTGATTACAAAGAATTTGTAAAATAACTAATTGTGAGAAGTAACCATATTAACAAATAATTTAATTGCAAACAATGATAAGAAAGGGTAATCATCTCTGGGTTCAGGTTTTCTACTTAGACTTGCTTTTATATTAATAATAGTCATATAAACATAAACGGGTCGATTTGGGTAAGGACAATAAATTGAATGAGACTGTTGTTAAAGAACTACTCGAATCATATCTGCAGGATCGGTGTTTGTCTCACAGCACAAGATATTCTCACAAACTCACTTAATATCACTCGGTTAGATTAAGCAGAATCTCAACTAAGTTCACTAGTATATAATAAGTTAATGAACACAGTAATGGTTTTTCAAGATACTTGTTTTACAAGACTCTTACAAGCATGGTTACTAAGTTACATTAAGAAACTATATATACTACTATTTACAGCCGATTATACTTGGAAAACCATCTTAAATTTACAACTAGACAAATACTACATTGCTAGTGGTAAAGTATCTAAGATACAGTAATATCCTAGATTAGGTAGACATGACATGTCCATGACTTACCTTTTGTCACCAACTAAGAATCGAAACTGTACTAAGTTGAGAATGGTGAATAGTGGATTAAAATATGGTCAACTACATGGGTGTGGGAAAGCGCCTTGTAGTATATCAGAGTTGCAACGGGCTGTCAGACAGACCATACATATGTCCACTGGTTCATAGTTGGTTCTTCAAGGTAAATGACTTTCTAAGGTCATTTTGGCTTTGGAAGAAACAACTTCTTCTGGGCTTCTGCAAGTCTTCAAGACTTTATTCTCTGGAACACTTTGCCTTTGATCTTCTAAGTTGTATACTTCGGAAGGAGGACAACTTAGTCTCGGAAGACTGAGTTCTTCCTTCAGAAGTTTTTCATTCTTAAAGCCTCGGAAGATCTTTGACTTAGCTTTGGAAGAGCAACTTTGTTTTTGGTAGACCACTTTACTTAGCACTTCAAAATGTTTCTAAATGTTGTTTTGGTTGCACATGTCTCATATGATCTAACAATATCCTACGTTTGTGATACCCAATTCCATCCAGCATTGATGTTTCCAGATGAAAAGAAATCTAAAACAATCAAAATGGAACAATTGAATTGAAAGAAACACACATATTTTAGATTCTTCAACCAATAAAGAATGTTACTCGGCTTAAACTACCGTATTCAAACATTAACTCAACCACAAACTATCAAGAACAAGTCATAGTATAAACCTTACTACCAAGAGAAGATTACAGGTGAATTAGCTAGACATTATAATGAAAAACAACAAATCAAAATCCAATGTAAACATTGTATCTAACGTTAAAAATTCAAACCGAATGATAAAAACACAATCTTGAGCCTTGAAATCGCCTCCAGGAGCCTTTTGGATCACTTGGAGTCGTTTTTGGGACTTGGGGACGTCTTGGAATAAGAGATAGATCCGAAAACCTAATTTTTCCTTCTTATAAGTGATTTCAGTGCGCAGTGTACCATAGGTCATATGACCATCGTAAGTTACGGTTGGGCCATTCTGTTCCAAATGCTCTCAGGCCACCGTAGGTCATCTTTCCACCGTAAGTCATGGTGGACAACTTTTATCCAATTCTTATGTTCTTCGTAACTTTTTCGCTTGGACTCCCTTTCCATCCCCGTTTGCGGCCACATTATCATAATTGAATTCACTATCACCTCATCTTTCATGATCGTCGTTTATCATCCATGTTCATTCTCCAAGCCACATCAAATCATTGCATTTTACCTATAAAACACCAAGTCATCGTAGATAACTTATTCCATACAATTTCTTCTACTTAGACACATTAAATACATTAAAGTTAACCACTTAACCATGATAAATATCATTCCAAACCCCTAACATCAATCACTAGGCTACCTAATATGATAGGGCCCTTATTGCGTAATCATAATTCACCAGAACCCTAATCTTTATTACCACCTGTACATAACTAAACATTACTCTAAGACGAATATAAAAAACACCTGTGTAATTATACTACATGTTCTATCTCCATTTGTCGGTGTTGATATGTACTAGCAGTTTCCTTATGCACATATTCATAGGACCTCCAAAAACGCATTCTCTCTCTCTCTTTCTCTCTCCATCTCTTCTTCCCCCTCTTTCTCTCTTTTTCTCACCGTATCTCTCTCTCTCTCTCGCTCGCTCTCTCTCTTAAAAAAGTATTTCCCGAAATCTCAAGAGTATTTGTTAAGGAACTCAGATATTATCGAGTATACCCACTATACTCCTAGAAGTTGAGAATATACCAAGTGTTTCAACACTAAAAATGAGTGTTGAAATATGAGGTACCCTCGATGGAAGACTTTGCCTTTGATCTTTTAAGTTGTATACTTTGGAAGGAGAACAACTTAGTCTCAGAAGACTAAGTTCATCCTTCGGAAGTTCTTTACTCTTTAAGCTTTGGAAGATCTTTGACTTAGCTTTTGAAGTGCAGCTTTGTTTTCGGAAGGCCACTTTACTTAGCACTTCAAAATTTTTCTAAGTGTTGTTTTGGTTGCACCAGCTTCATATTATCCAACAAACTCCCCCTAGGTTGATGCTACCAAAACTTCACTTTTTCCTACTCCTCAAGGTCTTCAACACCAGGGATAGCAAATATTTGTCTATCTCTTTGTCCCTGATGTGGTGGTGAGAGGTTTGTACAAGTCATCTGTCGAAAGTAGATCTAATCTGTTGTTCTGGATGACATGTACCCTTTGTTCTGTCACTCTAAAGAGAGTTAGTTGATAGGAACTGTAGTCATATTCCCTTCTAATTATAGGATCAGAAGTTGGTCCTTAAACCATCTGCAAGAATGTTTTTCCTTTTCTGGTTGCTCCTTCTTCTTCTTCCTTTGCTCTCTTTTTCAACTCTTCTTTAATTTTGGCTCTATTTATAAGCTCATCAACATGAAGACTGCTCAGATGATTCCTTATGTGAGTAGCAATCTGAGAGTTGGAGGGATTGGAGAATGGTCTCTTTGCTAACTCAGCAATGTCAAATCTACTAGAGTGTAGCAGAGCAAATGTGTCAAGTCTGTTGACTTGACCATTCTCCCTTTACAGAACAAAGCTGTGCGTTAGTTCATCAAACCTCCACTGGACAATTTGGCTTCTAGGATTGAGGGGATTAGTTGGTAGCTTCTTTTCTTCAAGCACTCCAACTCAAAGCATATTGACATCAGCTACCATTTCATTAGAGATATTCATGAAAAAAATCTAATCAAACTTGTCAAAGTCAATTCAAATGAACAATATGTTGACTTTTTCACAAAAGCCTTTGATGAACAAAGATTTAAGTCCTTAATTACAGCTATTTGGATAATTAATATTGACTAGTCTATCTCTTTTGAAAACGTTTTAAACTATGTCTTGACCATGTTGTCTAAATACAATCTAAGCCCTGGTACAAAAGGCTTCTAAGTATGAATTCTTCCGAAGAGAAATTTACCCTCGGAAGAGATCTTTATCTATCTTCTGAAGGCAAATTCCTCTGCAAGAGTATTCTCTTCCGAAGAGTTTTAGCATCAGAATGACATTTGATCCTAGATCAAATCCACTTCTGAAGCTTACTAACTTTTTTTCTCGGAAGAAGTCCTTACTCTCGAAAGCAAACTTGTCTTTTAGACATGGTTTGCCTTCGGAAGTAAAAATGGATTTGGAAGACAATATTGAGAAACACAAGTGTTTTCTCTCGGAAGAAAACTTTTACTGTGTATCGGAAATCTTTGGGCCCCACTTGATTTTACTGTAAAGATACTGTCAAAGAACAGTAAATAACCTGAAGTTTTAAAAATCTTTTCACCATATCATCTGCCGCCTACGTCCACTTGGACCTCAAAACATCATTTCACTCATCATTTCACCTTATCCAGTGGATCTTTCACCGTATAAAACTACCGGCTATTTCTCTTTTTTACTTTTCTTTACCATTTATCGAAACCCCAAAATTTCACTGTTCATCTTCTTCATCCTACTTTTGCTATCTACTTGCTTCAATTAACCAGTTTCTCTCAAGAACAATGGCTCTGAATCCTCAACACAACCAGGTCACTATCCTTGATTCTTCAAAGGATGACGATTTTGCTCCTATTGTCCAATTTCTGTCATAATCAACATACTTCACTGCCATCACTGTTAACCCTACCATCTACTCAAACCACATGGTTGAATTCTGGGCCCATGGTCGAAGCAAGATGATTAATGATGAAAGGGTCATCAAATCGAGGATCTGCGGGTAGAAGATCACCATAAGTGAAACAACAATCAGGGAGCATCTGGAGCTTCATGATAAAGGTGGCCCCACTAAATTCCCCAAGTCTGAGTTGGAGGATACCTACACTCAGATGGGATATGATGGAGATGTGAGTAAGTCTACGGTCTATAAATTTAATTTCTCCTACATATGGAAGTTCTTGTTGCACATCGTCCTGCACAGCCTATCCAAAAAGTCAAGGGGTTGGGATCAAATCCCATATGATTTGGGCTGCCTAGTCCATAGGTTGGTAAAAGGCCTACGATTTAACTACTCAAGATTTACGCTGAACAACCTGAGAGGTAATCTCACCTGGGATCAATTCTATATGTATCCCCGGTTCATTCAGTACCCAATCAATAGTGAATTGGACCAGGACAAACTAAAATTTGAAAATGTTCTACTGGTCCCTCACATGAGGCCTGGCAACTTCAAGACGTTAAAGAAGGTGTCCACCAATTTCACTGGAAGATTCACAGATTTTCTTCCAGGAATGCTTGAGCCAATGGCTCCTGGTGACATCCCTGCAAGCCTAGCAGGTGATGAACCCACACCAGACACCACCACTTTAATACCATCTACTTCTTCCCACCCAATCAAAATTACCTACAAAAGACGACCTAAACGAACCCTTGATCAATCTACTCTGATTGGTCAAGTCCCCTATGTTCAAACCAAAAAGGCTAGAGTGGAATTCAGGGCTCCCACTCAGCCAGAGGTCCAACCATCCTCCACTATTGACGTCAATGTCAGTGTTGAGTCTCCTCAGTCTCAACCTGATGAGCCTACTACCAAATCCTTAAGCCCTCAGGGTGAGTCTCAACACTCCCCTTAGCAGCCAAAAAGGGATAGCCACATCCTTGGCTCAACTGCAATTAAAGAAAAGCCATTAGGTGCTGACCAACATCTCGGGTCAATAGATATAACTTCCTATCTTTTCTTGACCTTTTAACCCGACCTGATGAGGATATCATGTTTCAACAGGGCCATGATGTTAATCAACCTCACCACTCTCCAGATCAACTGAGCCCCAGGGAACCTCTGATGTCTAGCCCACATTAGCAAAGCCAAACTGAGGTGAGTCCAACCAAAGTGGAGGTGACTCATGTAGCTTTAGTTGCCACTACTGAGAGTGTTTCACTAGCCTCTCTGGATAGTGGTATCATTAGTGAGACTAAATCTACGGCAAACTTGCCAATTGATGCCTGTAAAAGAGATATCAGTATGCAAGGGTATCACGAGTTCCAATGAACCACTACTGGTGGTGATGATGAACATACTAGGCATGTTATCTCATCTCCCAATGATTCTTCAAAAGAAGATAAGGGTAGTCTGTAACACTTCTCAAAGACCTACTTTCTAAATTCACAAACCTTTAATTAAAGGTTAAGACTTTAGAAGATAGGTCTGCCACTCAGCAACTTAAGATTAAAAATCTAAAGGCTCAACTAGCTGAAAAACAGATTGAGAAGTCTGTTAGGCTTGTACCAATTCAAGTTTCTTTAAGTTCCTCCTCCAGCTCATCTACTTCTCAAGATAATGCTACCAAAAAGGGGGAGAATGTACAGAAACAAAGACATGATGATGAGATATCTGCTTAATCTTTGGAGCAGATATCGACTCTAGTAGAACCCAACCTTGCTATTACTTCCCTTGATGCCATTTCATCATTCTATCCTACACAGCAACACCCTACAACCATCTTTCCTCAACCACCTTCTATCACAATTCAATTTGACCCAAGGATGCTTATCAATCTTAACAGATTTTTAACCCAGTTTTTGATAAGCTCCTTACTTGAACAACCCTCACCTGATTTAGCCATTGCTTACTTTGGAGCTGAAGAGCTTCAAAGGTTGATTGCATCATCTACTTTTGAGGAGGAAGTTAGTCAACCTAAGGTCTTTGTTGAGCCCAAGATTGACTTTGAAGGGGATACAAAAACTGATGGCCCAGCAACTAACTCAAGAGGGACAGATGATGCAATTGATCGTGATAAGGACTTTACATTTGGTATCAGAACAAGGTGTTGCTCTTGATACACGGACTTTCATTCCGCAATCATCCGTATTAAGATGTTAAACATAGACGTTGAAGATGTAAAAGGTTTAGATTGAGTTTGGACTGGTTTCGAAGGAGAAGAAGGTGAATCGAGGGTGAACACACATGAAATTGGCTTTGTTACATCATTACGCTCGGTATCTTCGAATTTTGATGGTGGAAACGAAGATTTGAGACCGTAGCAGTGATTCAAACTCAAAAAAGTCAATTTTGGTCGAAGTTTTCGTGGGAGTAACTGCATCGTGCGAGAACTTTGCAAAAATAACCGTATTTTACGAAAACTTTTTCATGAGTGAACTTTTCATGAGAACTTTTCCATGTGAGAACTTTCATGCGAGAACTTCCATGCAAGAACTTTCATGCGAGAACTTTCATGTGAAACCTTTTCCATAAGAGAACTTTTCATGAGAAAACTTTTCATGAGAAAATTTTCATGCAAAATCTTCATAGCAGTAACTGTCATTTGCGAAAATTTTCTCATGCTAAAACTTCACCATGTGAAAACTTCGTCATCCATACAAAAGCTATGACTGATTTCAATTTTTGCAAAAACTTTGCAAAATACGAAAACATGATCCAGATGAAAAAACTTGTTAGTATTTGAAGGTTTTAAAACAAGTGTTTCTATCTATATATCTGGAAGATGCTGGATGATTGAAGTTTGGTACTTAAACAGGGTTTTTGTTTTGTTTGATCAAGTTCAAGATTCTATATCTACAACATTTGATTCGGTTCGTTCGTGAATTGAAACTTGACAATGTGGGCTTATCTTATCTTAGTAATGATCGAACGGGTTAATTAAGTGAAGAATCAAGATTGTTTGGTATTCTTGCACTGAAAATATAGGCTTATTACATCTTACATAGGGGGAAGAATACTTTAGATGATCTAGTTTGTCGTCACAGAATCTTGTCATCGGATTGAAGAATCAGGTTTTTTGGGAATCCAAAATGGAAGTTGGACCTCTTTGTTGTAGGTAATCAAGATAGAACAATTTAATCTTGATTCAGACGTGATATTCTTTATGAAGCTATACATTAGGAGGAGGTTGCAGCTGAAGGAGAAGACTAAAGTGAAAGATACTCAAGGATCAGTTAATTCATGAAGATGAGTGACTGAAGTCAAACATAACTTGATATCATAATCCATAGGAGGAAATTGTAAGGACCTAGCCTTTATGGATTACAATATCAAGTGAAAAGAAAAAACTCAAATCATATGAGAAATACAAGGATGCGAGAACTCCAACATTAATGATAATGATCTCATCATGCGAAAACTTGGAGTTGGCTTGTGAGAACTTCAAGTTCTCGTGCGAGAACATCTGCATATTATATATAGATGTTTTTCATTTGTGTTTCATTATGTGTGTTCATTTTGTAAGAGTGCTCTGAGGGTGTGAGAGCAAAGAGTTATATGATAGGCCACCCGAAGGGAGCTCACCTCGGGTGATCAAGCTTAAACGATGTATACCCCTTTGGTATTGTAATCATTTGATTAATAATATTCGATTAAGTTTGTTTAATGTTCGTTGATATCACACAAGCACACATCCGTCTTAATTTGATTATCAAGTGCAACAATATGTGAAATCGATCGTGATGAGGACTTTACATCTGAACCTTACACCCTTGAACCCACAATTCCTACACCTTCACCCCCTGCTTCTTAACAACCACCACTACCACCTATCCTAAAACCCAAAACACAACCCCGAACCCAATCACCACCCAAACCATCTTCTGACCATCTAAGCCCCTGTCCTTAGAAGAATTCAAGGAAATCAAAAGGAAGCTGACCAACTGCACAACCCTGAGCGACATCTCTTATGTGGGAGAGTCTACATTGATGGCTCCTCCTGTTCCCTCACAAGAGATGCATTCCTTGATCTGCCAAGGGAAACATTGGACCAAGTTGTCCAACTTCATGCCATTAGCTCTGATACAAATTGCAGGATCGGTGTTTGTCTCACAACACAAGATATTCTCACAAACTCACTTAATATCACAAGGTTAGATGAAGCAGAATCTCAACTAAGTTCACACGTAATATAATAAGTTAATGAAAAAAGAACACACAGGAATGGTTTTTCAAGATACTTGTATATATTACTTCTCAACTCAGTTTTACAAGACTCTTACAAGCATGGTTACTAAGTTACATTGAGAAACTACATATACTACTATCTACAACCGGTTATACTAGGAAAACCAGCTGGAATTTACAACTTGACAAATACTACATTGCTAGAGCTAAAGTATCTAAGATAAAGTAATATCCTAGATTAGGTAGACATGACATGTCCATGACTTACCTTTTGTCACCAAGAATGGCAACTGTACTAAGTTAAGAATGATGAATAGTGGATTAAAGTATGGTCAACTACATAGGCGTGGGAAAGCGCCAAGTAGTATATCAGAGTTGCAGCGGACTGTTATGTCCACTGGTTCATAGTTGGTTCTTCTGAAGCTAAATGACTTTCCAAGGTCATTTTGGCTTCAGAAGAAACAACTTCTTCCGAGCTTCTGCAAGTCTTCAAGACTTTATTCTTTGGAAGACTTTGCTTTTGATCTTTTAAGTTGTATACTTTGGAAGGAGAACAACATAGTCTCGGAAGACTGAGTTCTTCATTTGGAAGTTCTTCACTCTTTAAGCTTTGAAAGATCTTTGACTTAGCTTCTGAAGAGAAACTTTATTTTCGGAAGACCACTTTACTTAGAATTTCAAAATTCTTCTAAGTGTTGTTTTGGTTGCACCATCCTCATATGATCCAACAATATCCTATGTTTGTGATACCTAATTCCATCCAACATTGATGTTTCCAGATGAAAAGAAATCTAAAACAATCAAAATAGAACAATTAAATTGAAAGCAACACACATGTTTTCTAAATCTTCAACCAATAAAGAATGTTACTCGGCTTAAACTATCGTATTCAAACATTAACTCAACCACAAACCATCAACAACAAGTCATAGTATAAACCTTACTACCTAGAGAAGATTACAAGTGAATTAAAAAGACATTATAATGAAAAACAAAAAATCAAAATCCAATGTAAACATTGTATCTAACATTAAAGATTCAAACCAAATGATAAAAACACAATCTTGAACCTTGAGATCGCCTCCGGGAGCCTTTTGGATCACTTGTGGTCGTTCCTGGGACTTGGGGACGGCTTGGAATGAGAAATAGATCCTAAAACCTAATTTTTCCGTTTATAAGTGATTTCAGTACGCCGGTGCAGTGTAAGTCATGTGACCATCGTAAGTTACGGTTGGGTCATTCTGTTCCAGATACTCTCAGGCCACCGTAGGTCATCTTTCCACCGTAAGTCATGGTGGACAACTTTTATCCAATTCTTATTTTCTTCGTAACTTCTTCGTTCGGACTTCGCTTCTGTCCCCGTTTGCGGCCACATTCTCGTAATTGAATTCTCTATCACCTCATCTATCATGATCTTTGTTTATCATCCATGTGTATTCTCCAAGCCATATCAAATCATTGCGTTTTACCTATAAAACACCAAATCATCATAGTTAACTTATTCCATACAATTTCTTCTACTTAGACACATTAAATACATTAAATTTAATCACTTAACCATGATAAACATCATTCCAAACCCCTTACATCAATCACTAGGCTCCGTAATGTGATGGGGCCCTTATTGCGTAATCACAATTCACCATAACCTTGATCTTTATTACCACCTATACATAACCAAACATTACTCTAAGCTGAATATAAAAAAAACCTGCTTAATTAGACTACATGGTCTATCTCTATTTGTCGGTGTTGATGTGTACTAGCAGTTTCCTTATGCCCATATTCACAGGACCTCCATAAACGCAGTCTCTGTCTCTCTCTCTCTCTCCATCTCTTCTTCCACCTCTTTCTCTCTTTTTATCACCGTATCTCTCTCTCTCTCTCTGTCTATCTCTGTCTCTCTCTCTCTCTCTCGCTCTCTCTTTTTAAAAAAGTATTTCCCGAAATCTCAAGAGTATTTGTTAGGGAATTCAGATATTATCGAGTATACCCACTATACTCCTAGAAGTGAGATTATACCAAGTGTTTCAACACTAAAATGAGTGTTAAAATATGAGGTACCCTCGACGGAGGATTCCTATACTAGTTTCTCTCTCCAAAACTAAAGAGACTATGAGAGTTGTGTCAAAAGTCCGGTGCCTTCGCGAACGAAGTTAGCACAATCGCCCACCCCAACACCTCTATTTATAGCTTATGACTATACGATCATATGATAGTATGGTAACACTGGGGATACAAAACTTTGGATGAAGATTAGTGGCATTCATACAACCCGTATCATCAATATTAAAGAATTGAATTTGTCTCTAGACTGGATCTCTATAGTTTTGATGATTTTGGTCCCCTCACCTTTTACGATCACATTGATTATTTAACCCTCTTTAATACACAAACAATATATCAATATAACCATTTTGAAGAATAGGTAAACATCTGATCTTTATGTATAATGAAAAATAGGATGTTAAAGATTGTAAATGTGACTCAAATGGAAAAGAAATTGCATGGCATGAGTGCGTTACACTTTAGTGGCAACTATGTAGAAAACATGTTAGAGGTGGTGATGACAGTTACAAACAACTTGTTAATGTGAGAAAGAGTGAGAACTCAAACCATATGAGAGAGATATAGACTTAATATTTATAAGGGAGGGGGTTGATGTAAGGATAGTAAAATAACGAGTAATTACCATCAAATACTTATAATACTACTTATTCATTCTCCTTTATTTTGCTAAGTATTTAATTATATTTCTAGTCTAAACGGGGACAAACCGGCTAAACCATGTATCATTCTCATATAAAAATGATATCGCTTACAAAAGTAGTTATTTTATAAGGAACTTTAGAAATCTATAGTAATGTCAAAGATAAATTACACATGTTGCCATGAGTTATACAATACAATGATTATGTATCTACTACTGCCAATGTAATTTGCCAACATGCATCTAATGCCCTGCTTGAAATGCATTGGAGAAATTAAACACAAAACCACATTCGTGTATCACGTTTGTCATACGTACTAAACTCTTATACTAATAAAATGAAGAAAATTATACGTAGTTCATGCTAGAAAACTTCATAATAGTACAATAAACAATAAATATGCAATTAAATTAATTTTGTCTAATGTAACTCTTAACCAATTGAAGTTCATTAAAGATAATATATTCTTTGAGGTATGGACACTCTCACACTCCATATATTTCATATATACTACATAATACATGATTGAAAGTATGAGAACTATAGTACATAATAGTGATAAAATGTCGCGTATATAAAAACTACTTACGATCACATAATATACATTCTCAGTCATAATTCAATTATTTTATTATTATTTTTATAATAATAATAATAACAATAATAATAATAATAATAATAATAATAATAATAATAATAATAATATTATTATTATTATTATTATTATTATTATTATTATTATTATTATTATTATTATTATTATTATTATTATTATTATTATTATTTGTTATTATTATTTTTATTTGTTATTACACCATTTACTTTAATTGTGTTTCTAAGCATGGAATAACAACAATCTACATTGAACATGTTGTGGAAGGCCACACGTCACTACCTTATGTTAATTTGATAAGTTTTTGAAGTTGTTGTCACTTTGTCAATTTAACGATTGGTTTTAACAAAATGATGTACATTAGTACCAAAACATGGTCGAATATATAGCAAGTTTTACTAAAAGAAAGAGGCGTAAGTGGCATGAGACTTGAAGTAAGTCATCACCTAGGTGTTTGTAACATTCTATTGGTAATATTTTGTTTTGATACATATAACCCTTTGATACATATAATACGAAGAAGCATGATAGCTACAAGAAGAAATGAAGGTTGGTTAGAATTTGTTGCTAGGCAATTGTAGACAACCTATTCCTTAATTACTTTGTTATCTCTTTTTAAGTAGTTGTAAAGGGTCATGTAGATATGCGAGTGTGAAGTGGCACAAGTCATGTTATGAACTTGTATTAAGTTGAAAACATTGTATATATTGTTGATATGATTGATCTCACAAGCCAATCAATAAACAACTATTGATCTCGTCATCCTATAAACTTCCTATAGTCATTATCGACTGTAAATCACTGACTTATAATGATCTATATGTGTGTTTAGATGTTTCAAAATTCATGCATAAAATAAGAATAATAAAATCTAGATAAATAAAATGTGTAATATGTAGTATTGAATATCATTAACGACTTGTGTGTTTTGTTGATGATATAGAAGGAAGTGTGACAAGTCAGAGTCGTTTGCATAGGATGTGATTTTAGTTGTTGTTTATGGAAGTAAAATAAGATACGAGAGGTAAAGTGAGCATGTGAACGTTATGTCACGTAACTCACAGTTATAAGCGTATTTAATCTCTAGCATATATAGAAAATTAACTACAATTTTTTTGAAATAAACTAACAAGTTTTATTAGTAATAAAATAAACATAAAAGATAACTTTTTTCTCTCTTTTTTTTTTCTCTCTTTTAGTATACGTCTTAATTTTTTGCTAAAAAGATAAATAAGAATAACTTTTTAGAAAGATTTTTTTTTCGAAAGAAACTCCGTATGTTTAACACCTATCTCGTATAGCCTATGCCACATTTGGTCAAAGTCTAAGGAAACTTTTAGAACATTGATTAGGGAACACAATCATGGAAACAAAGATACATAATAGTTTAGTATAATCCAAGAAAATAAGCCTTTAATATAATTTCAACTTTTGAGATGTTGAATTTAGTTTCTATATTTATTTGTTTCTATGTCTCTTATCACCTTCCATCATCTTGTGTATAAACATATGCATGAATTATTACACATTTTTTCAAAATATACATATGATAAAAAAATTAATTTAAGAAGGGAATCCAAGAAGCACATTAAGTCGGTTATAAAGCACATTGGGATGCAAAATACTTCGAAAGTAGGGTTAGACTCGAGTTCCAAAACATTGTCTACGCTCGGATCTTTTTTTATCAAACCAACTCAATTGTTTTTAAATACCCCCAAACCTTTGTTCAAACTTTAGGTTTCTTTAATTATAAAAAGATTTAGTAATATAATAATGTGTTAAATTATAATATGATGAAATTATGCAAAAACACAAATTAATGTTATAATTCCTTGGAATTCGTGTATTAGTTTATGGTAATTTAAATAGATAATGAGATAAATTTTAACAAAAATGTACAAAA
The DNA here is from genome assembly GCA_025506505.1 of Flaveria sonorensis. Taxonomy (NCBI): domain Eukaryota; kingdom Viridiplantae; phylum Streptophyta; class Magnoliopsida; order Asterales; family Asteraceae; genus Flaveria; species Flaveria sonorensis. The sequence continues at coordinate 72,179,208 of CM046433.1, read as the reverse complement.
CCATTGCTTGGAATTGGGAACCACGTGATGCCATTAAGACAAAACACCCCAACCAAGTAATTAATTAACCTATAAAAAACATCATAGAGAGAGAGAGAGAGTGGTTGCATGAGTAAAAGTTTATTAAAAATATTTAGAAAAAAATTGAAAGAAACAAAAGAAATACAAAAGAAAAAAAAGTTAAGTATTATTAAACTCTCTCTAATTTCTCTTAACACATAGGTGATCTTTGAGGAATACCCTTTCTTCTACTCATGCTTGTGGCCATGTCTTCTTCGGAATGAACCTTACTAGAAAACCTTTCACAAGTATACAATCCACTCCTTTTCTTTCTTATGAACCCGGTGCACATGATGCTCATGGTTTCGGACCCAAATGAGCCTGACCCTGAGCTCATCGGGTCATCCGAGTCCACGATAGTCGAGTGTGGTGTCTCATTTGTCATGTCATCATCCCCGGTATCATTAGGAATGATGAAATCAGGACCAAGTTGTAATGAAGTGCATACCCTTAGGAATGGTGTGAGGTCTCTGTAATGCTTGAGCACAAAATCCACCTAATAATATTCAAACCCAATTAATTACACTCTGTAATTAATATACGCCAATTACTACATTAATCATGTTCAAAATCTATCTCAAACATGCATATATATGCATATGCACTTATACATATACACATATATATACATATATCTCTTATATATACATATCCTAGAATGGTTAGTATAGTATCGCTTGTTGATCAATATTAGTTCAAGCTTGTAACAAGTAAACCATAGAATTATGGGTCTTCTGGTTCTAGCTAGGTTAAACAATTAATAAGAAAAATAACATTACTTTTTATGAAATTTTAAATTTAGTATATATTCATAATTCTCATATTTCATTTCTGTTTTCTTTGATTTTTTCCGATTAAACAAGTGAGTATAACGATCTCCTGCAAACAAAATTAGCAAAAAGAAATAAGAAAAGATGTGTAGAAAAATTTGAAAAAAATGAACCCTAATTTTTATGATCATCATATGTAACCCTAATTTTTAATTGTGAAGACCATAAAAAGTTCACGTTTTGATGATTTATATAAAAAGATTATACAACTGATCCCTCTAGTAGAGTTTGATAATTTGAAGTGTTCAAAAAGATAGAATTTTATGTTTTGGATTATAATTAAGCTTGAATTATTTAAGATACCTTGCATCCTAGGGAGCAATGAATAAAAGGCTCTTGAAGGCATCTATCACAAGAAGTGCAATAGTTCCCTGAGCCTTTAAATTGCCTGTTTTGAGGTCTCTTCTTGATGAACACAACTTTCGAGCTGTTAATCGTATAAGCCTGCAGATAATTAAACATGTTTATCACCCGAATTAATCAAAAATAATTCTACCATCATGAATTATACTAATTAAACAATTGCTACAATCCCCCTTTGTTTTGTTCCTTACTTGAACGTTTGAACAGTCGATAAGTCTTTCTAGATCTTCTAGCCGCACAACATCATGATATACATAACGACGAACTTGAAGAAGTCTATGGAAGCGATGAACATGTACACAGTGTGGACATATGCTTATACAACAATCCAAACAACAAATATTCTTCTCATTTTTCTTCGAGTTCTCATGAATTGCACATGGCTGAAAGAATTTCTGCGTGTAAAGTGCTTCTAACCAAGCAGTTTTTCGGATCCCCTATAAGCATATATACCATGCAATTATTATGGAATTCTTTATAAACATGAAGTAGAGAGTAAGTCACATGAAAATTAAGCATATATACAAACTTTTGTAGAAGTAAAGAGGGTGTTTTGGGCATACCATGATCAATTGAACTTTGTTAAAGTAGTCGGCAGGAGGGAGTGTATGAGAGATAGGATGGTAGTATTTATGGAAGATCACAGGAGAAGAGAGAGTATATATTTATTCATTAACTATGTGTGTGTATTATAATTTGTGTTATAATATACAGTTTTTATAATCAAAAGTTAGTGGAAATGTGTTTTAATCTTTGTTTCAAAAAGATGTAGGCTGAATATATTCAGGGGGAACTTACTGATTTTTTTTTAGTTTTCAGATGAATTATTGAATTAGTTTTTTAAAGGCTATATAACACTCTTTAATAATAATTTACATATATTTACATCATAAGATTATGGTGTGTTTGGTTCATAGAAATTTTCTTAAAGAAATGAAATTGGGAATGGAAATAGAAAGAAAATGATTCATTTGAAAATTAATTGGGTATTTGGTTGATAAGCTTGTGAATGGAATTGGAATGTTAAAAACATAAAATAACAAACTTACCCTTCTCATCTTCGTTCTTCAATCACACACCATATTCCGGACGACAAAATCCATCACCATCAACCTCGTTTTTCGCCTTATGATATACACCTTATGATTGTATATTAATTATTTTTATTTTTGTATTTTAAATATAATTTCTCATCAGTTTTCACTTAGTAATATATTAGTTAATGACATACATGCATCTTAACTCTCTCACATTTTGTAAGTTTTGTCTAGCGAACATCGACTATGATTATTAATGTACGAGAGTAAGAGAAGTTTGATAGGGTTATAGTAACTTCAACGAATTTATAGGTAGGGTAGTAACTACCTAAGACTCATGCCCTAGATCGAGCGGGGACAAACAACCTAAGGTCTTTAATTATTGGATCATTTTTCACTTCGTTTAAATTTAAAAGTAGCATATCCAATCTTATAAAAAAATTGCAATTTTCAGCATATATTCATCAAACGAAGTTTAAGTCCACAATTGGTCTGCTAAATGTTTTGTTGATACATGGCAACACAACCGTGCTCTTCATGCACGTGCTACAACGGTTGTAACTTAAAATAAAAATGAAGAAGAAATATTCGGCCAATTTAATAATACTCATTTGGTTATGGTAAAATGCTACTTTAGTTGTGTTAGCTAATAGCTAATTAGTTTAAAAATTACACAACACAAAACCCGTCTCGACCTGCATGAGACTGCCATGCAAAAGTTTTGTTAGAAAGTTTGAGTATCTATTTCTTGTAGCTTTAATGTAAAATATGAGTTCAAACTTAGTGACTATGAAAGGACATGAATTGCGTAAAAATATTAAAAAAATAACAGTTTAAACACATAAAACGTAAAGATCCTATCCCGCCTCAAAACATGGGTTCCCCATTCGTTTATTTGTTTAACTTTTAGATAAATAAAATGTAAAATCCTGATCACGATCGATTCTACATTTTGTTGCACTTGATAATCAAATTAAGACGGATGTGTGTGTGTGTGTGATATCAACGAACATTAAACAAACTCAATTGAATATTATTAATCAAATGATTACAATACCAAATAAGTAAACATCGTTAAGCTCGATCCACCAGAGGTGAGGTCCCCTCGGGTGGCCTATCACACAACTCTGTGCTCTCTCACCCTCAGAGCACTCTTACAAATAAACACACATACTGAAATACAAAGGAAAAACATCTATATATACAACAAAGATGTTCTCACACGAGAACTTGAAGTTCTCGCGCGGCAACTCTAAGTTTTCACTCGATAAGTTCTTCTTCAATCATCTTGGAGTTTTCGCTTCCTTGTACTTCTCGCATGAATTGAATTTTTTCTTTTCACTTAATATTGTAATCCATAAATACTAGGTCCTTACAATTTCCCCCTATTGATTATGATATCAAGTTATGTTTGACTTCAGTCACTCATCTTCATGATTATCTGATCCTTGGGTATCTTTTACTTTAGTTTTCCCCCTTAGCTGTAACCTTCTCCTAATGTATAGCTTCATAAAGGATATCACGTCTGAATCAATCATGATTACTTATGACTTAAGATGTATTAGACATATGACAGAGAGGTCCAATTTCCATTTTGGATCCCCGAAGAACCTCATTCTTCAATCCGATGACAAGATTTTGTGACGACGAACTAGATCATCTAAAGTATTCTTCCCCATATGTAAGATGTAATATGCCCATATTTTCAGAGCAAGAATACCAAACAATCTTGATTCTTTACTTAATTAACCCGTTCGATCATTGTCCCCATCAGTAAGATAAGATAAGCTCACATTGTCAAGTTTCAGTTCACAAACGACTCGAATCCAATGTTATAAATATAGAATCTTTAACTTGTTCAAACATCACAAAAACCCTTGTTTAAGTACCAAACTTCAAATCATCTGGCATTCTCTAGATTTGGGCTGAAACACTTGTTCAAAACCTTCACAAACTAACAAGTTTTCGCATCTAGACAATGTTCTTGCATTTTTGCAAAGTTTTCGCAAAAAACAAGTTGATAGTTAAAGTTTTCACGCGAATGTTGAAGTTTCGCTTGATGAAGTTTTTGCATATGAACTAGGTAGATGTTCTCGCTCGAGAACTTGATATTCTCACGCGACAACTCCAAGTTATCGCAAGAAGCGATTACCGTTGCGAAAACTGCCCAAGTTTTCGCAAAAATCGGTTATTCATGCGAAAACTTCGTCAAAATTGACTTTTTGTGTTTGAATCAGTGCTACGATCTCAATTTTTTAGTTTTTCACCATCATAACTTGAAGAAACTAAGTGTATTGATGCAGATCATTATTTTAGCATGTAACAAAGTAGATTTCATGTGTGTTCACCCTCGGTTTCATCTTCTTCTCCTTCGAAACCGGTCCATAATCGATCATAACCTTCAGGTCTTCAACTTCATGTTTAACGCCTTAATACGGATGATTGCAGAATAAAAATCCGTGTATCAAGAGCAACACCTTGCTCTGATACCAAATGTAATGTCCTGATCACGATCGATTTCATATTTTGTTGCACTTGATAATCAAATTAAGATGGATGTATGTGTGTGTGATATCAACGAACATTAAACAAACTCAATCGAATATTATTAATCAAATGATTACAATACCAAAGGAGTCTACATGGTTTAAGCTCGATCCACCCGAGGTGAGCTCCCCTCGGGTGGCCTATCACACAACTCTATGCTCTCTCACCCTCAGAGCACTCTTACAAATGAACACACATACTGAAATACAAAGGAAAAACATCTATATATACTACGCAGATGTTCTCGCACGAGAACTTGAAGTTTTCGCGCGGCAACTCCAAATTTTCGCGCGATAAGTTCTTCAATCATTTGGAGTTTTCGCTTCCTTATACTTCTCGCATGAATTGAAGTTTTGCTTTTCACTTGATATTGTAATCCATAAAGACTAGGTCCTTGCATAAAACTAGCGATTGACTTTACCGTCTAGTAATATTTTATAAGTAAAAGTTATAATCAAGTTTTTATTTAACTTTTTTAACTATAACTTAAGGCCAATTATATATTCTTTATATTTTTTTAAACAAAAAATAGGGAACACTTTTACGAAAAAAATTATATTTTTAATCTTTTAAAATAAACGTACATCTTAAAATGGAAGATTCTATTGTATATAATTTTGTTTATAGTCTTGCTATACCATTATTAAATTAGTTAATTCTTTAAAGAGATCATTATTTGTTGTATAACTTACTTGATTATTCTTATGTGTAATTATAAATATAACTTGGCAAATTATCATATAACTTGTATGGTTATTTTTTACAGCTTAAATAATTTTTATTGCATTTAATCATAATCACAGGTTGCATAATTATATACATTACTTTCTTAAATAAAATTATAAATTGCGTATTTTTTAAAGCTTTGGTAATTACTTTTTGTAACTTGAGTAATTATCATTACACATAATCTTAAACATATGTTGTAGAGTTCATAACTAATGGCTTAGAAAATCAAAGAGATAGACTTTTGAGAAAACTTCTTAATTAGTATGCAAAAACCTTAGGAGTTTGTAAGAACTTTGGATGCGTAAACTATGATGACTGTTGTTGTTGTGCGAGAATTTGCTGGTATGCGAGAACTTCCTGTAATGCGAGAACTATGTGTATGCAAGAACTTTCAAAAGATACAAGAACTTGTAATTTGCGACAACTTTTATCTGTTGGGTGTGAATAATTATTTTGTTCTTGTAATCAGTAGTGTTTCAGTTGCTCTATAGTAATTCTCATATTCTCTATGTAACACACAAGCCATGACTGGTATTTGAGTAAAAATCTAATTAATTGATTGTGTACGTGCATAGGTTATGATTTGATACATATTGTTTGAGTCTTCAATATTCGGTTGAATTATCATCAATGCACATTGGTTCCTCCTCTATGTGATGATAACCGATTTGTATTGATTAAACTCAAGTGGATTCCTGAACCTTTACAACTGGTATCAGTGGTACGGAGCTCAATAGAGGATTCGATGATGGATTTCTTTGTTTCAATTGATTTTAGTGCCATTATGCATCAACTTCAATAGAACATGAGTTAGTAAACAACTTAATTGAGTTTTATAAGAGTTTGGCACGGTCTTGAAGGTGAATTGATTTTGAAGGCTATGTTAGTGTTTGTGATCAGGTTGGTAATTGTTTTGATCAAATGTTTTGGGTGAAATTGATCGAATTAGCTTCTGTTTAATTTAGAAGGCTTGAGATTAAAGGTTGAAGTTTTACCCTTTGTTTTTGGAATTCTATAACTTGTGAAAACTATGACTTATGGAGTTGGTTAAATTTTACAATAACTTTTATATGTTTTTCTGATATAAAAATTTTCTTTTATGTATTTATATATAGAGAGAAAGTTTACGTTGTAAAGTAAACAATTCATGCAAAATATACAAAGTGATAACAACCATTGATCTGAGCGATGAACGATTCAGTTTAAAGACGAAATAATTACGCAAGAAATATGTTTGGAGGGGTAGATTTGGTAATAGCTTACAATTGTTTACTTTTTTCAAATTCTCGCCATTTTTTAAACGCATAGAACTTTTTTATATGATATTATTTTTTTAAAAAAAAGTACACCATAAAATCGAGCATTTTATCCTCTTTAACATGAGTATAGTATTACAATTTTTTTAAAAAAATATCAACACTAGTTTTTAAAAACGTTCATGTGTTGTGTTTATAACTTGTGTAATTATTAACTGCGTAATTATAAGTATAACTTGCGTAATTATCATATAACTTGTGTAGTTATGAATATAACTTGCGTAATTATATACCTTTTATGAATAGTTGTAGCGCGGACAAAACTACTCATTCGCCAAAAAACACCTCTCACGCTCTGGTGACTTTGAACGCTTCACACGAAAATTACACTTTGTATAGTAGTCGGCCCCTATATATACGTATATATACCTATATATACATATATACATATATACATATACAAATACATATATATACATATATACACATATGTGATAACCACATTTGGATAAATGGATTTGTCATGGGATAAGATCCAGTTTGAATATGAAATAGGTGACGTAATGTTGTTACATAACCGTGAGGTTGTCACGGGAACACATACTATAGAGATTTCTTATGCGTGAACCCTATCTCTTCGGCGCGTGATCTTTAAAAGCTATGATAAAAATTTCGATCGGAGTTAGGGAGACTCTAGCTCGGGGTTACAGGTGTAACTAGGGAAGGTGGGTGGATTATCTCAAGTGGGTATATCTGAGGACTTTTACGGTTAATGTGGTAACTTATTGACGTGAATGATAATGTGTTTCAAGGTTGTTACACTCTTAGCGCTTGTCGACCAGTGTAAGGACTGTAACACTTCTAAAATCTATACTGTAAAGCATCCGCTAGATAGAGAGGGTTCAAGGGTGGAAGCTCCTGAAAGAGGGGTCCAAGGGGCTGCAAGCCTTGGTGGGGTCTACGTGGCAAAGCCCCTAGTTGGGGTTGAGATGAAGAAATTTAAGAAAAATTGAAATTGAAAAAATAGGGCCGTTGTTTCCCGCAACGAAGAACGGATGCGAGGCGCATCAACTTGGCTAAGGAAAAAATACAAAGAGTACGTGTGGAAATTGATGCAGACCGCAGCGGCTTCAGATGCAGGCCATATTGCCAAAAGAGGCTCAAGGCAATGCATGCGCGACACGTGTCACGCATAAAAAGGTGACACCCAATGCTGGTCGCATCCTTTAAAGGATGCGGGCTGCATCGACTAGCCGACCTCATCTGTAAAAGGGGGAGTTCTTAGTTGATTCTCACACATTTCAAACCTCAATTCTCATATATTTAACCTCAGCTTGCGTGCCTTCTTCATCCACCTTAAGAGCACTCACAGTAGGTTCCCCATTTTGATACGAGTGTGTGCCCTATATTATGAGGAAAGGTTGTGAGTGGTTGTGAGTGAAAGAGAAAGAAAATTTATAGGGATTGTATCGTGATTCCCGATATTTGGGGAACACAGTACAACACCCATAAATTTTTTAATATTTTTAAAAATGGTTGTGAGTGGAGGAGAGATAAAAAAAACAATGATAAAGATATAAAAAAATATTTTTTAATTGAAAGAGAGAATAAACAGTAGTAATTTTATTGTAAATATGAGGACGTGGATAGGGAAGCTAGTGTGAATGCACTAACAAGTTAAAGTGATGGATACATTATCTCTATGGTACAATATACTCAAATCACTAAGAGTTTAATATATTTCTTTGATCAAAAGAAGTTAAATATATTATGAGATTTGTTATCATGAAGAAAAAGCAAACATGGTAGCCTACACCTTGAGTAGAAAGGAACAAAAAAAGCACAAACAAGCTTATGCGTTACCACTTGAAGTGGAAGTTGATTTAATTGATCAACTAAAGAAAGTTCAAGCATTATATAGGAAGGAGGATACCTAGAAAAAGAAGGAATGAAAGGCATAATTAAGCAATTGAAAAAGGAAGTCAATGAATTACTGAAAATGAATAAACGTATCTAGGTACTAGTTATGGGAGACCTTCAAGAGAAAATCCTGGAAAAAGCTCATAAGTCACCTTTGAGAGAAAATCATGTAAGAAGCTCACAAGTCTAAATAATTGATTTATTTACAAAGTGATAAGATATATGATGCATCTAGGAAGTGATAAGTAACATACTAGTTTGGCTTATTGCCTCAATTAGAATTACCAATCTGGAATTGAAAGATGATAACAATGCACTTTATCATGAAACTACCACAAACCAGTCGTGGAAATTATACATTAATGACAGACTCACGAAGTCTATCCACCTCCTTCCAATGAAAGAAACTTACTGGATGGATAAATTGGCTAAGCTATACGTAGATGAAATCATGTCTTTACATGCAGTGCCCTGACCTGTAGTATCAGATAGAGATAGCTGGTTTACATCTTAATTCTTGCAAAGCCTAAAAAATCATTGTAAACATAGCTAAACCTTAGCAAGACATACCATCCCTTGACTAACAGACAAAGTGAAAAAACTATTGAAGCTCTGGAAGATATGTTGTGTGCTTGCATGATCAATTCAATGAAAGCTGGGATGACGACTTACTACTAATGGAGTTCTCATACAATAATAGTTATCACGCAAACATTGATGCAGCACTGTATGAAGGCTTATATGGTAAAAAAATGTAGAAATCTTGTATGCTGGTCTAAGATAGGGGAAAGTCAATTATCTAGCCCAATAATAGTTCAAGTAAAAACCGACAAAATCATTCAAATCGAAGAACGATTGTAAAAAACTATAGAATGTAAAAAGAAGTACGCGGATCGAAGAAGGAAACTCTTAGAATTCCATGTCGGTGATAAAGTTTTACTAAACATTTCACCTTGGAAAGGTGTAGTTCTATTTGAAAAGAAAGGAAAGTTAAGTGCTAGATTTGTTTGACCTTTTACCATACTTGAAAGAGTTGGAACCATTTCCTACCGGTTGCAACTCCCGAAAGAAATGAACAAGGTGCACGATGTATTTCGAGTATCTATCCTACGCAAGTTTGTAGCTGATAAAGCCCTATGCGTACCTCTACAAGGTGTTGAGGTTAATGAAAACCTTAAGTTTGTAGAAAAACCATTACAAATTGAGTTATACAAGTTGAAGACGAGATGGATGCATCTCTATAACATATGGATTGTATATGAAATATGATCTTCTTTAAATAGTATCATGAATCAAAGTATAATCTAGTTTTGGAAGTTTGCTTTATGAAAACAATATTATGATATTGTTACAAATGAAATTTCACTGACAATAAATCTCAAAAATTATTTTCTAAATAAAATAATCAAATGGTCCCGATTGATTCACATGATGTAGGGTGACACAAAACCGGGTGTGACATGGACACTATTGAATAGCTCATCACTAACTGTCCCTTTTTCTTAAATGCTTTTGTAGCTGTATCTAAGCTAGTTAAATATTTTGATGAAATTCTTTGAGGTGTGTGTAGTTGTAGGTTATAATTAAGGTAAGTAGAGGATGGACACACGGAGCGACAGTAGGACGATGACAGGTCATCACACATAGTGATAGTTGTTTTTACCTCTAGATAAATATGTGCTTAGTTGGATCCATATAGGTAGGAGGGCCACGTTCTTTGGTTTGATGTGAGGATAGACTCTAGAGTGAGTCACTAATCACCAGGGTGTAATCATTCGAGATGATTAGATTGCAAAAGTACCTAAGGGATGCTTGTTACTCTAATGTGGTAATGCATTAGGATTTGGTCGGCTAGAGTGTCTTTAACCTACCCACCATCATGTTTGTAAAACTAGGAACGACATATATGTTGACGGACATTGCCATAAATGTGAGGGTGTGAATGAGAGATTAATTGACTAACAATTTACCTGCACACATGGTATATTGTCGAACTATTTTAGAGTAAGTGGTTATGACTCACCAACAACCTTGTTGTTAATGTGTTTTAGCTGATGATGCAAGAAAAAAAGGTGGCGGGAGCCATGAGCTAGGTTATGGAGACTTAGAGGTTAATGTTGAATAAATAAGGTCTTTGTGTAGAAGACGTTGACCAAGTAAAGACTACCTAGGGCAATGCTTGTAGTTTTATTTTGTACTACTATACACATGAGATGTGTGGATTATGTAAACTCGATAAGGTTTAATTCAGGCTAGAATTGTGGTCTTGAATGCTTAAGTCTTCCATTGTATTGTTGCAGCACCGGTGAAGGGGGTCAATGTAATAATTTCACTGGATTGAGAGACTTAACACACTTAACAGCTCAAATAGGGAACCAGTTATAATGAAACAATAAACACAAGATAAGAACACAAGCAGAACACAATAAGATGGTTTTTAAAAATAGTGTATATTGCTCTCAAGTGTTTTTCAAAATATTACTATGCTGGATCGGTTTTGACTCTAAACACAAAACTCACTAAGTCTCACTTGATCGATGAAACACATAATCTCAAACTAAAGTTGATAATAATATACGAAGTTAATGAACAAGAGAATTGTTTTCAAGATACTTGTATATATTACTTCTCAACTCAGTATTACAAGACTCTTTAGCTCATACTACTTATGTTATAATGAGAAACTCTATATACTACTATCTACAGCCGGTTATACTTGAAAAACCAGCTGGAATCTAGAACTAGACAAATACTACATTGTTAGAAGTAAAATATCTAAGATAAAATAATATCCTAGATAAGGTAGTCATGACAGGTCCATGACTTACCTTTTGTTACCAACTAAGGATGGCATCTGTACTAAGTTGAAAAGGTGATTAATGGATTAAAGTATGGTCAACTACATGGGTTAGGAAAAGCACCATGCAGTGTATCAGAGTCTGTCAAACAGACCATACTTATGTCCACTGGTTCATAGTTGATTCTTCCGAAGCTAAATAGCTTCGGAAGAATAAGTTCTTTCGAGGCCATTTATACTTCGGAAGAAACAACTTATTCCGAGTCTTCTACAGGTCTTTATGACTTTATTCTTCGAAAGACTTTGTCTTGGATCTTCTAAGTGTGAATACTTTGAAAGGAGAACTGCTTGGTCTTTGGAAGACTTTGTTCTATCCTTTAGAAGTTCTTCATATACTTCGCAATGAAAACCACTTAATCTCAGAAGACTTAGTTTTCCTTCGAAAGCTCTTCAGACATAATGCTTCGGAAGATCTTTGACATAGCTGTGGAAGAGTAGTTTTATCTTCGGAAGACTTTTTCAACTTGTACACAAAATTGTTCTAAGTGTTTTTTTGGTTGCACCAGCCTCATATGATCCAACAAACTCCCCCTAGGCTGATGCTACCAAAACTTCATTTCCTCCTGCTTTTCAAAGCCTTCAACACCAGGGAAAACAGATATTTATCTGTCTCTTTGTTTTTCCCTGATGTTGCGATGAGGAGTTTATACACGTCATTCGTAGATAATGAATCCAGTCGATTGCTCTGAATGACGTGTACTTTTTGCTGCATCCCTCTAAAGAGAGTTAGTTGATGGGAAAGGTAGTCATATTCCCATCTAACTATAGGATCTGAAGTGGATCCCTTAACCATCTATAGAAAGGTCTTCTCTTTTGTGGTTGTGCCTTCTTCTGCATCCTGTGCTCTCTTTTTCAACTCTTCTTCAATCTTGGCCTTCTTTGTGAGATCAGCTAGATGAAGGCTGCTTAAATGATTTCTAATGTGAGCAGTTATCTTAGAGTTGGAGGGATTGGAGAATGGCTTCTCTGCTAACTCAGTAATGTCAAATCTACTGAAATGTAGCAGAGATGAAGTGTCAGCCCTTGTAAGGAACACCACAATACAATTAGATCGATCTCGTGATGAGAATGCAAAATGTAATCATCACAGTAACAAAGATTGAATATAGAAATTGAAGAACACACATGAGTAAATAACTTTCAAATCTATTGATCTCTAATTTGTTTACAAGGTAGAAGTACAAATCAGGAATTGAAAAATGTATCTATCGAGTGCTACCTATTACAAAGCAAAACTTCTATATATAACAAAACGAAGTTCTCGCATGAAAACAAGAGTTCTCGTGCGACTAGTAGTTGTCGTGCGAGAAGAAGATTTTGTGCGATAACTCTAGGTTTTCACGTGACTTGATCTTGATCTTCATCTTGATTTGATTTTCCGAGCCTCATAGGTTCAACCTCTACAATCTCCCCCTAGGCTCGGTAAATCAATGCTGTTAGAAGTTCATGTTTGCAACCTGATAACTGCCCCCATAAGCATACATCTTCTTGTTCAGGGCCTTCGTAATCATCCAAACGAACTGTGCCGCTATGAAGTGTACAGATTCATCAGCTACAATCAGACATGCCTTTATCTTCATCAAATCTTCTTTACCAAACTGTAGCAGATCCACAGGGTCGATGATACAGAACTCTTTATCTTCATAATTAATCACTGCATGACCACTATCCTTTTCACAAATCCATCCTTTTAGTTTAGACAAACTATTAACTGGAACTGGAGCATGAATAGGAATCTTCTTTGCATATCTTGGATATCTATAAACCCTTATCTTTATTGGCTTGTTCATGTTCGGGTCCATCCTGGTCTCATCTTCAATGACTTTTGATTTGGCTGTCTTAAAATCTTTGAAGTTGGTTGGGCTCTGTCTATAAATCATATTACAAATCCAGTTAGCCTTACTGTAATTACTTGGGTTAAAGAATGGAACACGACCCATAGCATATAAATCTGATGCTCTGAGTGTATGAAAGTCATGCTCGTCTTGAAAATATTCTATAGCTCCGCCCTTTCTCTTCACAATATACATCTTCTTTTCTTGATCATAAGCCCAACTAATGATAGGTTCTAAGTTTCCGTACCTTGTGAAAGGTTTGGAATGCCTCAGCGTATGAATATAAGTTGGGGGAGGAGGAGCACTAACTGTTAGGTTACTGACCTAACGCATAACACTTTGGCCTGTAACATCTACTGTCTTGTCAGTCGTCTGTGTGTTGCTCGACTCCCCCACTATCTCACCTTCTTCAATCAAAGTATCGGCAAACAAGTCTTTTAGACTATTATCTAATATATCTGTATACTCAAATCCCTCTTCAAAATCATCAAACGCATCAAACTCTTCTTCCGTCTCCTGAGCATTAATACTTTGCTGGAATGTATAGAATTATCTTTCATATGCCGCCTCAGTTTCCAGGTCTAGTGGAGTGTAATCAACTGAATCATCGGGACTTGGTCTGGAGACATTTTTAGTACCCGATGTTCTAGCATTACCTGTAGAAGTAGAACCAATGTCACCACCCTGATCAGCATCATCATTTCCCCCATCATCATCATCATCATCATTTCCCTTATTACCATCATCATCATTATCATCATCATCATCCTCATCATCATCACCATCCTCAGATGTATCATAATCTATCAAATCTAATCCTTCATCTTCATCATCAACTGGGTTTGGGATAGGCATCATGTGTTCAGGCTCAACAAATGCCTCTCTAGTAAAAACTACAAGCTTGTAACCTTTCGTGTTTTAGTTAATTAATAGTTAACCCTGTTATGTTCTTATAAGGACCATTTATGTCATTTAAGAAACTATATGGGTTGTTTATGAATGTTCCTCTTGTTGTGCATTAATTCATTAATTTAAGAGTTAATAATTTGTTTTTACTATAATAAACATAATAATAATAGTCAAAATAAAATAAAAATAATAATAATAATAGAAATAATAATTTGTAAAAGTTAAATAATTAATAAGTTAGAATAATGTTTAAAAACTTAAAAGTTTAATTAAGTTGAGGGGACCTTTGTGATAAATTTGAAAGTTTTAAGCATAAATTAATAAAAGTTAAAACTGCAGGGACCAAACGTGTAACTTTTAATAAATCAACCCAAACCCCCCCCTCACCATCGACCTCACTCCAGCCACCCTCGGCCGACCTCCGGCGAAGTCCAAACCTAAGTGAAACGCGTAAAATCGAACCCCAATCGCTTCTAACCGTTTCGAGGGCGTGATTCGAACTCATTGAAGGACTTTAATTGGGTTTTAACGGCGGTTAAGAGGGTATTCTAACTCGAGTAACCGCCGATCATCAAACACCCAACGTTCGGGAATTAAAACTCAATAAATATCCAATTAATTGAACCTAAACGACCGTATAACTAAACCTAAGCTGCTATCAATCTCAATTTCACCTGAAACTCACACGAACATCACATTCGATCATCCCCTTCATCGCGACCTGCAACCGTGGTGTTCTTCAACCATCGGTCATTATTAAGTGAAATTGATAAAGGGCTTTCAATCATCGAGACCAATAGAAGCTTTCTGTGCAACGAATTTGGTTATCATCATCATTTGCACATCGATTGATTATAGCTTCGGTCGCGGCCTGTTCTTCGTCTTCCTTATCATCAATTCGACTTCAACCGGGTAATTTAACCCACCTACATACTCGATTTTTCATGGGGAACAAAAGCCCCATGATCATTAGCGTTAACAGTAACGAATTGATCTTCAATTTGGTTCAAATCGTTCTAGGGTTCATATGGTTTGGGGGTTTTCTTTGTATTTGTGTTTTTAAGAATTAAAACCCATTTCCTAACAGGCATAGGCGCCCCAGCCTAATGGTAACACATAACTTTTCTATTCTTGAGGTCCCGGGTTCGAACCCGGGCACCCCCTATTTTTTTAAAACTCGTTTCTTTAACCTATTTAAGTCCAGAAAATCTATAAAAAAATTATAAAAATCATTTTTAATGACTAAAATTATTTTTTAGTTACCAAAATATTTTCTGTAAATTTAATATATTTTCTTAATAAAACAATATAACAAAAATTATTTTTAGTTAGTTCTTAAAAAAATAGATTTAAAATGATAGTTTAAATTAATAAATTATTATTGGTCCAAACGTTACTTTTAGTTTAATCGTGTTATTTAAATAATTATAGAAATTGTTTACACTTTATATTTAATTTTACCATTATTATAAATACTTAGTTTCGTTAAACTATCTAAATGGTATAATACTTTCCGTTGAAATAAAATATAATTGATTCTATTATTAAATTCCATCTATATCAAAAACCCCAAAACTCCACTTGAAACCCTAGTTCACATATGAATCGTTAAACTTATCTTTAAACTTAATCTTGGAATATATACGTTTAGGTATCTTGTAAAAGAAATCGTTGGAGCACCGTTTACTTGATATTACCTTTAACACCAACTTATATCATGTGAGTTTTTCCATGCCCCTCTTTTACTTTAGTTCACACCTTTTGGGGTGAAACATGTTAACTTTATAAACTTGCACTTGTAAACATCTTGATACTTGTAAACGCACATGCAATTCATCTTTACTTTTTGTCATGGTTATTTGTAATATTGTGAGCCTTATATGATGAACATTATATGTTGACAATCATTAACTATTGCTAGCCTGGCGACGTCATAGATCTATGGGCCTGACAAGCCTATTTGGTGCTAAAGCCGAGGTATTGCCGGCTCCTAGTGTCGTATTCTTGAGCACTATGGGAACCGAGTACACTTAGCTAATCATTTAATCTTGTAAACTTGTAATCTGTCAAGGTTTGATTGTAGCTATATGTTATCTATAAACTTGCTTTATACGTAACCATTGACATGAATTGCTACTTGTAAATTTTTTATAAATATATGTATGCCTAACCCATGGAAACTCACCAACTTTCAAAGTTGACCCTTTATTTTTTTAACATGTTTCAGGAAATGCACAAGGTTGATGATTATCTTTTGAAGCATGCTTACATCTAGGATTTGGACCTAGGAAAATAAATAATATATCTCGAAACTTAGAAACTGGAACATTTGTTATCTTTATTTCGTTGAGACGTTTGGATGTAATGTTTATTTAATCTTATGATAATCATATTTACAATTAATGGTAGCGTTATGTGGCTGTGAACAATCTTAACCCTCACATCTCGACGTTTCCGCCGTTAAGGTTGGGGTGTTACAAAGCTGGTCCTCAGTAGTCATATGAACATCAGTAGACAGTGACACTTTACCAGCTTCAACAGTCTCTGTTGTCCTTTTCTAAACAACGGGATCAACAGGATGCTCTGTAGGAATGATCGGATCTATCACAGGTTCTGGATTAGCAGATTGCTGTCCACTACTCTCTCCAACTTCAGTAGTCCTTTGAAATGACCCCCTTGAAGTAAACTCTCTCAAATTCTACTCGAGGACCTGAACATAGCTAAATATAAATGTTTGCTGATGTTCAAGATTCCTAATCCTTTCATCTTTATCAATCAACTGCCTCTGCAGATCATCTATCACTTTGGTCTTCCCCAACATCTCTTTCTTAAGATTATGTACACGTTCCTCCAATGTAATACGTGTAGGTGAACTAGTTGACGTACGAGCACTTTGTCTTTGATCAGGAGGTGTCCTTAGGAAGTCTTCCATCCCAATCGTCTCATCCACAATCTGATCTCTAGGAGGTGTCCTTAAAATGTTAGCAATGGAAGTGGGTAACTTAGTGAATACAGTTGGTGTTGCCTCACTATCTGTGACAGGAGTCTCAGCAAGATTAACCTCCTTAACAATAGGCTTAGTGGTCACTGATGTCTCCTCAACAAACCACGTCCTCTACCCCTACCATGAGGACTTTCACCTACTCTCCTCGCCATCCTCCTTCTCCTCCCTCTAATCATTGGAGTCTCATCAGAAATGAAATCAGAATCACACTCCTCAGCAATGTGTTTGGCTGGTGTTTCACGCACTCTAGGAGGTTCCTTTAATACATAGGGTACATTCCCAATCTGGTCACTATCGGTCTCACTCCCACTGCTAGTAAATCAGGAATCTATCTCTGCATCAACATTAGATCTGGTAGTAGCCTGAGAACTCTTAGGTGCTTCTGGTGTAGTACTCGTAGATGGACCGACTGTATCAGCTTCAGCAGCCTAAGCAGTAGATGTAGATGCACCAGATGTGACATTTCTTTGGTCATGAGGAGTATCAGTCTCTAGCGGTCTATCTTCAGCTTGAAAATCATCTACAAATCGACCCAACTTAGCAAAATGTGAAGCATCCAACGTATTCTCACGAGCACCCATCAGATACGTGAAGATATCTTTCTTCATCGTCATGACTACATACTTGGGTGAATCAGATATAGCTAGCTCAGGATGAGCAGCATTAACAATCATCTGTATAAACCTCGGGTACATGATAAATTTCCTTCCAACCGTAGCAATGACGTTCTTCTGCATCTCAGAAAATATTGCCTTGGATATGCTATAAGGTAAATCATCAACGAATGATATCAACAGGAATCCAAACACCACACTCAAACTATCCATGCCTGCCTTAAGATTGCTAAGGCAATGGATGACAACGTGAAACAAGTACTTCCAAAAGGGTGGAAGATACTTCTTCTCCAGAGATGGGTATGTATGACTGTAACCCATACGTGTCAAATAATCCTTGACAGCATCATCATCAATCTTTACAGGTGCATTGGGTACATCCTCAAGCAATAGCACACTGTGGATTACTTCTGCTGTAATCACAACCCTTTTGCCTTTGACTATGGCAATAATACAGGGTTTACCATCTTCATCTATCTCATTGGCTGGCGATAGCCAGAACTGACCAATGACGTCGTATAGATGTTAGGACACTCAGATATGGCATAGTGTATACGTGAAGACTTTAGCCCCTCTATCAATGATCAAAACAAAGCTTTATCTTCAATTACATCCCCGAGATAAGCTATGGCATTATGGTTCTTATTGAAAACCATAGACCGAGCCATCTGAAACATTAAGCAATAACATCAGTGCTCAAGAATGAATAAAATAAAAATATTTCAGACTTAAGAAAAATAAAATCAACACTTAGAAAAATTCTTGAAATTTTGAACTTCTCGCGCGAAAACTCTAAGTTCTCGCGTGAAAGCATTACTACTTTTCGTGCGACAAGTCAAGTTGTCGCATGAATTTTGAATTTGACCAGAAGTCAACTTTTCGCGTGACAAGTTCAATATCATGCGAATAGTTTTGAAAGTAATCGCGTCTGTTCATATGCTCAGTACTTTTCGTATACGAAAAGTTTGGTACACTTAAAATTTTCAAACTGTCAATTTTAAGTATTACAACCATAAAACATGTTCACTGAGTGTCGTCTAGGTGATTATTAAGGATTATTAAGGTTAATTAAAAACAAATTACGTATCTTAGGTTCTAGAAGATTCGGTCTAGTTCAAAAACACTCAAATCATCATTATAACCAAATTATACCTTAATGCATGTATGGAAATCAATAGGCGACTTTAATGAACCCTAGTTTCTATTTTGACAGAGTTTCAATACTTAGAATTTTTAGAGTGAAAATTTCAGAATTGTTGTGCGAATACTTGACTTTTCGCACAACTGTACCTTTTATCGCATATGAACATTTTGCATGACTTTCATCCTTTTGCATGAAATAGATTTTCTCGTGAAATGAACCTTTCGCGCGATAAGTTCTAGTTTCTTGAAGAAATTTAATTTTTTTTAATTTTTCAAATTTTAATGAACTTATTGAGATTTATGATTTGTTATGAAAAATGATTATGTTTAACTAAGTGTTTACGATCATTCTAACACCCTTAAGTTTGAACATTTTGTAAAACAAAAACTAAAACAAGTAAACAAAATTCATTGTTAACAAAAAACAATTTGACACAAAAACTATTCTAATTAACTTAAATATTTTTGATAAAAATTCTCAAGTATAGGATCATATGTCTTAGAAATTGATCATTACCATCATCCAACTTTATTATAAATAGAACTGGTTATGTTGATTGTCAATATATTGAGTCCAATTTAAACTTAGACTTCAAGTTTACTTAGACACATAAGCTGTGATTTTATCATATTTTGATTAAATTATATGTCTGCAGTGTATCCCATAATCAAAAATCCTGTAGAACCTTATCCATCTTCAAGACACTTTCGAGATTTCAAGTCACCCTAATTTGACTTAAACCTTTCACTTCTGATCAGCCTTTTCAGAATGAATTTTCTAATATAATATCTATTATGAGCATAACTAGCCTGAGAAACATTTCTGAACATAGAATATTAACAAGTTTTAGGACTTATTTAACAGCCAGTCGGACTTATATTTTTGCCCTCGCAAGACTTTTAGGACTTACATGCCAAGTCAGACTTACATGCCCCATCTTTTTATTTGTGTCAAAACATATTCTCAAAAAGAAAAATATTTATCATATAGTATGTATGTCTTTGACATATCTTTTATTAATATGTGCATTGGCATCTTTTATTCCTATATGGCCTTTTAGGCTTCTTTTTGCTCATTTTGTTTGTTTTTCTCTTTCTATTTTGTTTTTCGTTTGTTTTTATTTGTTACATATATACAATATCTAAAAGAAGTTGAATCAGAAAGTAACAGGTTTGAGTATGACTAGACTATAACTCTCAGTCTGTTTTAGCATGAAATCAGAGTTACCACAAAACCTTGATGAGTTACTCACTTCAGTCATATAAAGTTACTTTCAGTGCATCACAGAACATAGAGGTTTTCATACTTGAATATCCAGCCTATCAATATATCAAACATAATCCAAGTCAGTTTCTTGTAAGCCTTAGGATGCAACGAGTCACAATCAAGAAATGTGATATCATTTCTTATGTACACTTGAAAACTTAATTTTTTTTTAAATTTTATAACCAAAATCTTTTTTTTTTTTGTAATTTTCTTCTATCTTTTTACTCCTCCTAAGAACAAAATATATATTCTTTATTTTCAAATTTCCCCCCCTAAAATTGTGATTATCTAGACAGAAAAAATAACAATTTTAACAAACAAAGAAAAACATTTTTGAAAAGGGTGTAAGAATAAGTGTTAACCAAAGTTAATCATACCTAAAGATTTAACTAAAAAGTCAAATCTGGAACGATCAAACGCCTTAGTGAACAAATCACCAATGTTGTCATCTGTAGAAATTGGCTCCAAATGGATAAGTTTCCTTTCAAAACAGTCACGGATTAAATGCATTTGGATGTCGATGTGTTTAGTTTTAGAATGTTGAATTGGATTCTTCACAATGTTCAAAACTACAGTATTATCACAAAAGATTTTAGTATCATAAATATTAAGGCCATAATCAAGAAGTTGTTGTTGAATCCAAACTATTTGTGAACAACAGCTTGATGCAGCCACATATTCAGCCTCTGCAGTCGAAGTGGATACTGTCTGCTGCTTCGTGCATTGCCAAGAAATCAACCTATTACCAATAAATTGACAACCGCCAGTAGTAGACTTCTTGTCCAAGTTACATCCTGCATAATCACTATCAGTATAAGCAAATAAGTTGAGATCAGAATTTTTAGGATACCAAAGACCAAGTATGGGTTGGCCCTTGAGATACTTAAAAATCCTCTTGACAGCTTTCATGTGAGATTCCTTTGGATTACTTTGATAACGTGCACACCAACAAACAGGAAACATGATGTTCGGTCTGCTTGCCGTGAGATACATCAAGGATCCAATCATTGATCGATACATGTGTTGATCAACATCTTCTCCTATTAGATCTGGAGTCAAAGTAGGACGAGAAGACATAGGAGTAGGAGAAGTCTTGGAGTTTTGGAATTTGTGCTTATCCAGAATACTGTGAATATACTTTTCTTGATGTATTAGTATTCCCTTCTCATCTTGTTTAACTTGAATACCCAAAAAAAACGTCATTTCTCCAAGAGCACTCATCTCAAATTTGTTCATCATAACCGCCTCAAACTCCTTGCACAAGTCATCATTGGTAGACCCAAAGATAACATCATCAACATAAACTTGAACTAGAATCATATCATCACCAGTCTTCCTTATGAATAAAGTTTGATCAATAGCACCTCTTGTATAACCATTTGCACGTAAATGTTCGGTAAGAGTGGCATACCAAGCTCGAGGTGCTTGGTGTAAACCATAAAGCTGTCACACCCTCAATCTCCACAAACGGGGTATTACCATTAGGCGTGTGACATACCAGGATCTCAGCCACTAGTTACACCAAACGACACGTCAATTACAAAACATAATTAGTTATTAACGTTTGAAATTTCCAAAGACAGAGTTATTAATGTAAACACAATAATAGTTGCGGTAGCATAATTAATCTCAATTTAAAATGGCGTAACACGCGCAAACCAATGAAATAATGTTCATAAGCGAAAAAGAAATGTTCATTTGACCCATAAGATGAATGCATGAATGAGATGTTCCTAATCATGTGCATCCGGAGATCCTGAAAGAAACATGCTAAAGTGTCAACACAAAGTTGGTGAGTTATCAGGTTTAACAGAAAACAGTAGGAACCAGTAATGAAATCCAGATTTAGTAATCAAAGCATAAGAGTAGGTAGCTAGCCCACAACAAGTCACTATGTGAATGAATTTCACGACCGAGCTGACAGTAATAATGTAATGTATGCCCCTGCTGTGGGTACCAAACCACAGCAAAGTAAAGCAGGCTAACCATTCACCCGTTTGACCTCCAATCAAGCTAGCGCGACTAGCCCGGGCGGGGTTTGTCAAACTCAGTAGATCTACTAACAATCACCTCGCTAATACCATATTAACGGTCCGAATGAGGCGTAGTGGTATTACAATAGTACACCAGTATATGCAGTATTACAAATCTAATGTAACTTACAGTTTATGAAAATCAGCATGTTTCTTCCCCCAAAAGAGAGTATAGTATGAAAAGTGGGGCTGTAAACTCATCTTAGGGTGCACGGCAGACAAATGAAACCAAATACCACAACAGTAACCTCAACCTATTACACAAATAGGTTTATAAGTTTGTGCACCAAATATTCTTACATTGCCTAAGTCATAACACACAAAGCTCAACCCAATTCAATGCACAAACTCAGCTTTGGCAACCATTCACACAAAAATTCGTTACGATTTACCTGTACACTATCTTGAGTTGAATCCACTTGGAGGTGTTTTAAGGCTCATGGTTTACTTCCCAAATTAATTATTTTGATCATTTACTCAACAAAATACGACCCATGTGTCAAAATACTTGGCCCTTTGTTTGCTGTCAAAAAGAACAGTTTTGACCTACCTTCACTAAAAAGGCAATAACTCGAGTTTTACACGTCCAAATTAAGTGTGGTTGGACTTTCAGGAAACTAGACTCAAAAATACCCAATTTTGACCCAAAAAACGCAGTGATTGAGTTTATTATCATCAAGTTACATCGTGCACAAGTTGACTAACAGATTCTGCCAAAATCAGAAAACATCAAGTTTAGACTAAACGTGCATCCTCACAATGTTCAATGACTTCACAAGGCCATGTTATCACTTTACAAAAAGTTTAGACAAGATCAAATCAAGGTAATGATTTTTATCAAGCAACGTAACAAGACAAGATCAAATCAAGGTGTAACACACGTAACACACATGACATATCAAAACGCAGCCCCTAGGGTTCGATTCTTACCTTGTAACTCGAAGTGACAGTAGGAAAATCACGTTGTAGAGGCTTGAGAATCAAAGGGGTGAGTGTATGAGAAGAGATGAACGATTGGGGGAGAAAGGCGGTGATCGGCGATGGTTTTTGGGGTGGGGAGAGATCGACCGAGAGGGAGAGGGTGAGGGAGAGGGGTTACGGAAATGAGAGGGAAAAGAATGCTAGGGTTGGCATGGTGATTATTTTGCATGTTTAAGGGTTCTTCATGGGCATTCGGGTTGGGCCGGTTATGGGTTGGGTTGACTAGATTACATAAAAAAATATTGTTATTAGTAATAATATAACAATGATTCTTTTCATTTAATAATGATAAAATTTATTTATTATAAAATAGTAGAGAGATGGAGTTATAGAAACGGTATTAACCAAAAAACTCGGGTTGTCACAAAAGCTCTTTATCTAACTTGTATACATAGTCAGGATGATCAGGATCTTCAAATCCTGGTGGTTGATAGACATAGGTTTCTTCCTTCATTTCGCCGTACAAAAACACAGTTTTCACATCCATTTGATATACTTTGAAGTTCTTGTATGAAGCATATGCCAGAAAAATTTGTATAGCTTCAAGTCTTGCAACTGGAGCATATACTTCTTCATAATCAAGACCTTCAATTTGATCGAATCCTTGTACAACAAGTATGACCTTGTTGTGGACTATCACATCCTTTTCATCCATCTTGTTTTTGAAAATCCATTTCATTCCGATTGGCAACTTACCCTTTGGTAATTCACACAGATGCCAAACATTAAGCTTTTTGAATTGCATCACCTCGTTTTGCATGGCCTCTACCCAACTGTTTTCTTTCATTGCCATTTCAACATTCTTCGGCACTATTTGAGATAGAAAACATGAATATAGACATGTGTTTATTGCTCTTGATTGACTTCGAGTTCTGACGCCTTGGAATAATAGACCGATAATTGCTTCCGTTGGATGGTTTCTATGAACTCTCAGCTGTGGAATAGCATCTTTAGAGATAACTTCATCTAAGTTAGACACATGACCAACATGCTCTTCAGCAGTGTTCCCTCCTTCTGGTTGATAAATAATTTCTTCGTCTAGATTATCATCACCAGTAGAATTATCTTTAAATGGTACTTGAATAGTATCAATTGGATCACTTAAGGTCGAAGATGAACACTAATAAGAAATTTGTGGTTTTTGTTCAACAACTGTGTCCAGATAAGATGTGTCTGTTTCAGAAACAGAATGTGGAACAACTGCAACATTAGAAGATAAAGGTATATTTGAAGATATTCCTTTAGCTTGAGAGGATGTAGATCCAACATCATCAGCAAATATATCTTGAATTGAGGATGTCAAAGGTGGATCAGCTGTAAAAACAATAGATTTTTGATTAAATGTTTCAAATAATGAAGCATAATCATAAACCCATGAAGGAGCAGAACCTGCATCTGTTTTGTTAGATTCGTGCCAATCAATATCAAATGACTCAACAATTTGTTTAGTTATTTTATTATAAACCTGATATGCTACTTTGTTGGCTGAATAACCAATAAAATAACAATCATCAGCTTTTTCATCAAATTTTGATTTATTAACAGATGTGTTTAACAGAGTACAACAACATCCAAAAATTTTGAAATATTTGACTTTGGGTTTATGTTTGAAAAAGATTTCATAAGGAGTTTTATTTTTTTGTTTGTTAATTAAAACATAATTTTGAACATAACAAGTAGTGTTAATAGCTTCAGCCCAAAAGAATAAAGGTAATTTGGCTACTGATAACTTTGTTCTAGCTGCTTCAATTAAGGTTCTGTTACGTCTTTCAGCAACTCCATTTTGTTGTGGAGTTCCTGCAGAACTAAATTGTCATGCTAACCCCTTTGAATCGCAGAACTCATTCAAAATACGATTACAGAATTCGGTGCCATTATCACTCCGTATGCATTTGATAGTCTTGTCAGTCTGATTTTCCACAAGTGTCACGAATTTCATTAGCAAATAAGGTGTCTCATCTTTGGATGCTAAAAAGAAAACCCATGTAAATCTAGAAAAATCATCAATAATAACCAAACAATATGCACGACGTCCTAAACTCAAAACACTTACAGGACCAAATAAATCCATGTGTAGCAATTGAAGGATAGAGTCAATTTGTGTATGAGCAACTGGTTTATGAGGAAGTTTATGTTGTTTGCCTTTAGAGCATAAAAGACAATGCTCTATTAGTTGAAATTCTTTTAGTGGTAAGCCAACTATATGATTTCCTCTAACCAGTTTGTTCATTGTTTTAACATTGACATGACCAAGACCACAATGCCATAACAATGTGTCACTTTCCGAGGCTTTAGATAACAAACACGATGCAGTTACAAATGAATTTGTACCATTCATGTCTAGTAAATACGTGTCTTTGTCTCTTGGAGTTCTCAATAAAATCTATTCTTTAGGTATTACAAAGCTAGATTTTAATATGAGACATTCTTTATCAGTGAAATGTGTTGAATACTTTTTGTCACAAATTTAAGAGACACTAAGCAAATTATGTTTTAGTTCCTCTACAAAATTAACATCTTCAAAGCTTAATACACCATTAGTCACTATACCTTTCTTTGTAATCTTACCTCCTTTGTCTCCGGCAAAGATAACATATCCTCTGTTGTATGGTTGAATGTTGTTTAACAGGGATATATTACCAGTCATGTGTCTTGAACAACCACTATCTACATGCTAAATATTGTTGATAGCTTGCCTTGGTTGTTCCTGCACAATAGGACAAATTTAATTATTTTTAGGAACCCAAGCCATGGTTGACTTGAGCTTTTTATTTTCATCTAAATATAATACATTTTGCAATATTATATCTCTTTTGTCATCAAAAATGCATTTTTCAACAACAAAAGGCTTAGAAATTTTGCCTTTAATTTTCCATCTTTGCACTTGTTTGATTGATGGTGTGGTGAAATAGTTTTTATCAACTTGTACTGAATTTACTTGTGTCTTTTCCTTGTTTAAATCAGTTTTATTTTTAGCAAAAACATTCGATTGATATAAGTTTCTTATAAAATTTGCATTAACAAAGAAACGTTTTCTATTATTTGCAATTGAATTATGAAACTTTTGTTTGCTTGTCAATTGATGTTGATGATGAAAATTTCTAGCCATGTGATTTGGCTTTCCACACATATAACAACATCTTTTACTATATGCCGTTGACACTCATATGTTTTGCTCGAACTGTTTTGGATAACTTCCATAGTTATCACAGAAGCTGGCCTTAGTATATCCTTGGCCTTTTGATTCTTTAACGGTCTCTCTTCCTTTCCTCTCGTGTTGATTAGCTTGAGTTGATTTCGGAGGAATTGAGGTATTGGTCCTAGCTTTTGGACTTATCACAGATGCTGATGTAGCATAATTTATGGCTTTAGCTTTATGATTCTACTGATCTGGATTAGGACCAGTGTCTTTTGAACCTGTTCTACACATATCTTGTTTCATATTGCTAGCAATAATAGAAGATTTATTTTTAAAGAAACTTGCATTTGTTTCTATAAAAATATGATCCTCATCGTTAATGTTGCCTACAGAAACAAATTTGTTCTTGAAATCATTTTTCAAGTCAGACATAGATGTTGTGACTCATTTATTTTCTTTGTTTTTAAAGTTTATTTTTGATTCTTGTTTCTTATCCTTATTTGACAATTTTAGACAAACTTTAGAATCAACTGAAACTTTCAAACTTTCATTAAACTCTGATGATGAATTACAAGATGGTTTTACATTACAAATCTTATTTTCTATAGAATCTAATTCATCATTACTCTCCCATTCTTCAACTAAACATCCATCTTCACACTTTCTGCAAAAAAATTATCATTATTAATATTAATTTCTGTTTTTGTGACCGGATCAATAGTCATTGAAACATTGACTGAAGGTGTGAAGTTTGATTTTGGTTTAAAACCTAAGCCATAGGTTTCTTCATCATAAGTTAGAATTGATGAAGGTAAAGATGTATAATCATGATTAATTGGTGGTGCAATGTTAGCATAACCCACTCCACTTTTTCCACCATTAATCTTTTGTGTCATCTATGACTTGATTATATCTTCAACCATGTTAGATGAAAGTTTAAATTTATCAACAGCTAATTTTGCAGATGAGAGTTCACTATTGAGTTTGTTAATTTCTAAAGATAATTCATCATTGCGTTTTGTCAAATCTTTTATGTTACATTTTTTATCATGAAGATTTAGTTTTGATTGGTAAATAGATTTGTTCAAACCCTCAATTTTATCTTTAAAAATTTTCTCATCAGTTTTATACTTACGAGCTTGATATTGAAGTTTTTCAACTTCTAATATCAAACGTTCGTTGTAAAATCTGTATCTTTGTACCTTTTCTTTACACATATCTGAAAAAAGAGAAATATATATCTCATCGGTTTCTTCTTTCTTCTTTGTCTCTTCATGTACCACATTCACCATGAAGGCCTTTAAAACTCTTGATTCATCTACTTCAATAAATGCTGGAGTATTCTCAACAGCACTTTACTTTTTGGCACATGCAGAAGCTGGAGCAAGCTCAACAGCCTTAACTAATTCTTCAACTTGGACTGGAGTGATCTCAACAGTCTTCTCTTTGACCTCTTCATCTTTTTCTGGAGTAGACTCAATAGCATTTTCATCACTTTCAACCACTACTTCTTGACCAAACACTCCTTCAAGCATATCCTCAGACACAAACTCTGACAACACATTCTTTTCTTCTTTCTTCTCAACTAGTTCATCCTCAGTTTGAATTTCAGATACCAAAGCATTAGACATCTGCATATCTAGTATCTTTATTTGATCAGACCAATCGTATTCACCTTCGGTCTGAGATACTAGAGCTTTGTTGTTGTTGGAAGAACTTGCTTTATCACTTTTTGTTTCAACCTCCACTGTCACCATCTTCTTTCCATGATTACTCTGGTTTGACCTGGGTTATTCTCTGGCAAAATGTCCAGGCTTATCACAGTTGTAACACCTTAGACTGGACTTGTTAAATCCTATCTTGCTGGAGTTGTTTATCCCAAACACAAGTTGTTTATCCCTAACACTTTTCTTTCGGTTCTCTTAGCAAAGTTCTCAGCTCTGTACACTACCATAGCCATCTGGTATTTAATGTCATTCTCTTTAACGTCATCAGGATTAACTTGTTGCAAGTCATCCACCAAGATATTAGGTGCACTAAGTCTTCCAGCTAAAAATGCTTCATAGCTGTTCATGAATGTAGTGAATAATGCCAGATGTTCTTCAGCTATTGGATGGTTTGTTTGGGTTGTTAGGAGTTAACAACAAAAGCTTATTATGAAGGTTGAGAAACTTGAATCTGTGGGTAGACTTGAGGTTGGGATAGATTTTGAGTTTGGACATAAGGAGTTTGAGGAGTTGCTTGATGCTGAGGAAAGGATTGGGGCAAGGCTTGGTTTTTGATGGTAGGAAGGGCAGAAGATGCTGACTGCTGTTGTTGACACATTTAGGAATAGCTGACATAATAGTTTGGGTTATTGGCCATTTTGGCATACAATGCCGACGCTTCAGCTCCTATTGAGTTGATGTAGTTTGCAGCCCTCTACTTATCATCCATATCATAAGACTTGATAGTGGAAATAAGATCACTGAGTGTTAAAATAAACAGATCCTTGGTTCTTTTGATGGTTGTGCAGTTGCTGTTCCAGCTATAAGGTAGAGAATTTAACAGCTTTTTGTTAACTGCTATATTCTCCAAAGTAATTCCCGCACTCTTTATTTTAGTGACTAGTTTCACGAACCTAGACATTTGAGCCTCCAAAGTTTCACCCAGTATATGATTAAACATGTTAAACTCCTGGTTCAACATATCTTTTCGGCTCTCTCTCATATCTTTATTCCCTATAATTTGTTCCTCCATTACGTCCCATAAATCCTTAGCCTTTGTAAAATCTTTGAACTTCTGTACAATCTCAGTCGTGAGTGCCATAGTGATTGCAGCATAGGTTTTATCATCCAGTTGCTTCTTCTTCATATCCTCTTCATCCCACAAATGTTTAGGTTTTGGGATCAATTCATCCTTATCATTAGTATACACTAGAATGTATGGTCCTTGCCTAATTGATCTCATCAACTGGGGTTCAGTATACATGACATGGTTCTCAAATCTAAACGTCTAATCAGGGTAATCATCTTCACTGAGCAGCCGAGGTGGCTTCGTGCTCGTACCAATCTCATTGTAGAGATTCAAAGTGGCAGTAAGATGCTTTAGAGTAGCCATTGTTCTTACTTGATAATCAAATTCCTCACAAATTCTTCAAACACAAAGTTCTCGCGCGAATGATCAACTTATCGCACGAAATCTTCAAAGTTCTCACGCGAACAAAACAAACTTCTCGCGCGGAAACTTTTGTAACTGAAACTTGCATAAACTGAAAGTTGTCGCGCGAGCAGATTCGGTTGTAACAAACTTGGAACCAACTTTTGCGAAATCGTCAACTTCTCGCGCGAAAAGTAACTTTTCGCACGGATTACCAGGTGTTCGCTTGAACTATTTTCGTAGATTCTGAGTGTTTCAGCCTCAAAATTTTCACCCAATTGATTAAACTTTGATTAATTAAGTGTTCAATTAGTGATTTAGGTTCAAATTAGAACCTAAATGTCTTTAATTGATTCAATTAATCTCGTTTTAGGCTCAAAAGGTCATCAAATCGACAAACATGAAGTTTATCAGCTTCAACATCGTCAAATGATCAATCTCAGCAAGAATAAGCAGAAAAACTTGAATAATCTTGAATTGAATGCTCACAATCTCTTCAAGAACACTTCTTTAGACTTCAACCAATCGATCTAGAGCAACAAGGCATTGATACCAATTGTAAGGAACACCACAATACAATTAGATCGATCTCGTGATGAGAATGCGGAATGTAATCATCACGGTAACAAAGATTGAATATAGAAATTGAAAAACACGCACGAGTAAATAACTTCAAATCTATTGATCACTGATTTGTTTACAAGGTAGAAGTACAAATCAGGAATTGAAAAATGTATATATCAAGTGCTACCTATTACAAAGCAAAACTTCTATATATAACAAAACGAAGTTCTCGCGTGAAAACAGGAGTTCTCGCGCGACTAGTAGTTCTTGCCCGAGAAGCAGATTTCGCGTGATAACTCTAGGTTCTTGCGTGACTTGATCTTGATCTTCATCTTGATTTGATTTCCCAAGCCTCATAGGTTCAACCTCTATAGCCCTGGTAACTTTACCATTCTCCTTTTCCATAGCAAAGTTATGGGAATCATCATCGAACCTCCACTGGACAATTTGCTTTCTAGGATTGAGGGGTTTTGTTGGCAGTTTGTCCCCTTTCCTAGTGTCCAGCAAAGTCACCAGCATTCCTCTTAACTTCTTCTCGACTTCATTGAGAAGTTATGAATTTGTTGCAAGAAGTTGAAGAGCTTGGTCCAGTGTTCCTCTAGGAAGATCAAGGAATGCATCTCTTGTGAGAGAACCGAAAGAGCATCAATGAAAGCCAGCTGGATCGACTCTTCCTCACAAGAGATGTCGCTCAGTGTTGTGCAATTTGTGAGCTTCTTCTTTATCTCCTTGAATTCTTCCAAGGTCAAGGGTTTTGATGGATCAGAGGATGGTTTGGTTTTTGAGAGGGTTCTTGGTTATGTTTTGGGTTGAAGGATAGGTGGTGGTGGTTGGTGGGAAGAAGTGGGTGATGGTATAGGTAAGGTTGATGGAGAAGGTTCAGCGGTGAAAGGTTCTGTTTTGATAGGGAAGGGAGAAGGTGTAGGTTGTGTTTTGGGTATTGGTTTGGATGCCATCCTTTGAACACTAGGAGTTTGAGCAACCTCCTGCCTTCTTCCTAGGCGAATATCAACTTTGATGTTGCTGACATGTCGCTGTAGGGTCTTGATTGACATGGGACCCACTTGCCTGCCTGAGAAGCCTTGATCTTGGAGATAGGATTTCATCCAATCCTTGTCTCCCTCCTTTTTGGCAGCCGCAAGTTCTCCCTCTACCTCTTTCTTTCTCTTCTCTTTCAGCTTCTCCCTAGCAGCATTCTTCTTCTCCTTGTTGATTAGATCTTGCTCTTTATGAAAAAGAAACAAGATCATGTCAATTTTGTGAGGTGCCAGCTCCTCTTGAGAATAGCCTCTATTGCAAAGAAAGGCTATTCTCTCCATCCTCTCCCTTTTTGTGGCTTCTTCCTTCTTCTTTCTTCTTTCCTCCTCTTTGGCCAACCTTGCCGCTTCTTCCATTTCTTTGAATAGCAAGGTTGCCTTTTCTAGTTTCACAAGCTCATCAATTGGGAGTAGAAGAGAAGAGTTTGTTTGTTGGCTACCCCCAGGATGATGAGCCTATCAATGATTTCCACCCTCCTTTTATTGTTGAGACTTGCTTGGGCTACTGCTTCTGCTTAGCTACTTGCAGCCAATAACTTTCCGGTATCAACTCTGCCCTTCTTCTTTAGCTTCTCCAATCTTTTCTCTTCTAGTAGCTCCTCAGCAGTAAGCTTTCTCTTCCCCTTAGGATCAGAGGAAGATTCAGCCTTTGGAAACTCAGGTTTAGAAGATTCAGGTTGGAGTGAGGGTGTTTGAAGTAGTGGTTCTTGTAAGAGAGGGGTTGTAAGGAAGTCCTCACTGTTAACCTTAGAGGCTAGTTCAAGGATTGCCTCTGTGATGAACAGATCATTGGACAATGAAGACAGTCCAATTATTCCTTCGGTAGCTTGGATTTCTTGCCTCGGAAGTAACTGGAACTGCATAACTTGTCCCATCCAAATCAGTTGCTGGGCCATCAGTCTGTACATCCTCTTTGAAGTTACAGTAGAGACCTTAGGTTGACCAACTTTCTCTTTAGAGGTAGGTGGTGCATTCAGCCTTTGAAGCTCTTCACCTCCAAAGTAGGCGACAGCTAGATCAGGGGAGGGCTGCTCAATGGAGGAGCTCAATAGAAATTTGGTTAGAAACCTATTAAGATCTATGAGCATCCTTTGGTCCACTTGAAAAGCAATGGGAGCTGGTTTAGGGAAGACTGTTGTAGGGTGATGCTGTTGGGGGTAAAAGATAGATAATTCATCAGGAGAAGTTGTTGCTATAGGGTAAGTGGGTTCTACATGATGTTGTTTCTATACATTCTCCCCTTTTTTGGTAGCATCATCTTCGAGGATACCCTTCCCTATTGATGTCCTTTTCAGAAACATCAATTGGCAAGGTTAGCGTAGACTCAGTCTCACTGATGTCACCACTTTCCTGAGAGGCCAGTGAAACAATCTCAGTAGTGGCAGCTGAGTCTACATGAGGCACCTCCACACCATTTGGACTCACCTCAGTTTGGCTGAACTGATGTTGGCTAGATATCAGAGGTTCCCCAAGGCTCAGTTGATCTTGAGAGAGGTATTGTAGATCAAAGTCATGGCCCTAACGGAACATGATATCCTCATCCGGTTGGATTAGAAGGTCAGTGAAGGATAGAGAGGTTAATTCGAATGACCCGGGACTTTGGTCAGCACCTAATGGCTCTTTTGTAATAGTAGATGTGCCAATTATATGGCTATCCCTTTTTGTTTGCTTAGGGGAGTGTTGGGACTCACGCTGAGGGTTAATGGCTTGGGTTTTAGGCTCATCAGGTTGAGACTGAGGAGACTCAACACTGATATTGATATCGATGGTGGAGGAAGGTATGACCTCTGGCTGAGTGGGAGCCCTAAGTTCCACTCGAGCCTTTTTAGTGTGAACAGAGGGGACCTGATCAATCAGAGTAGATTGATCAGGGGTTTGCTTGGGGTGTCTGATGTATGTAACTCTTATTAGGTGGGAAGAAGTAGTTGGCATTTGAGAGGGGAGGTCTGGTGTGGGTTCGTCGCCTGCTGGGCTTGCAGGGATGTCACCAAGAGCCATTGGCTCAAGCATACCTGGGAGAAGATCAGTGAATCTCCCCATAAATTGGTTGACACCTTCTTCAAGGTCTTGAAGATGCTCGGTCTCATGTGTGGAACCATTAGAGTGTCTTCTTGTTATAGTCTGTTCTAGTCCAGCTCACAGTTTATGATATGCTGAATAAACCGGGGATACATGAAAAATGAATCCCAGGTAAGATTTCCTCTTAGATTTTTTAGCACAAATCTTGAATAGTTGAAGCGGAGGTCTTTTACCATTCCATGGACTAGGCAGCCCAGATCATATGGGATTTGATCCCAACCCCCTGATTTGTTGGATAGGAAGTCTAGGACGATGTTCAACAAGAATTTCCAGTTGTAAGAGAAATTAAACTTGTAGATAGTGGACTTGTGCACATTACCACCATATCCCATCTGAGTGTATGTGTTTGCAAACTCAGATTTGGGGAATTCAGTTAGGGCGCCTTCATCATGAAGCTCCAGATGCTCCCTAATGCTAGATTCAGAAATGATCATCTCTTGTCCTCTGATTCTCGACCTGATGATCCTCTCATCATTTAGAGTTTCACGACGACCATTTGCCCAAAATTTGGTCATGTGATTAGAGTATATGGTGGGGTTTACAGTGAGGGCGGTAAAGTATGTGGAGTGGAACATAAAATCAATGATTGGGGCAAAGTCAGCATCCCTAGAGGAATAAAGGATGGCGACTTGGTTATGTTGAGGATTGAGAGCCATTGTAAGAAAGTATTGTTGGATTGAAGGAATTTGAGAGAGAGTAAAGATGACAATGGGAGTATTAGGTTTCAGTGGTGGTAAAAAGGGTAAAGAAAGAGAGTCAGAAGTTTTAAATGGGGGGGGGGGGGTAAAAGACCATACCAATAAGGTGAAAAGACAGTTTGGGTGTGTACTTGAGTATGGCGGCAAGGTAGTTAATTTAAAAAAAAAATCCGAAAAGATCTTATTCTTTACACAGTGGAGCCCAAAGGTTTCCGTTACACAGGAAAAGTTTTCTTGCGAAAGGAAAAGTTGCTTCCGAGAGAAAAGACTTCTTCCTAGAGGAAGTTAATAGCCTTCGGAAATAAATTTGATCTATGATCAAATTTTCTCTTCGGAAGAGAGTACTAAACTGAAGGAATTTACCTTCGGAAGATATAAAGATCTCTTCCGAGGGCAAATTTTTTTTCGAAAGAATTTCCACTTAGAAGAAAAACTTTAGTAACAGAGCTTAGATTTTAATTAGACAACATAAACAAGACACATTTTAAAAAGGTTTTCAAAAGAAATAAACTAGTCAATGTTAATCATCCCAATAGCTATGATTAAGTATTTAAATCTTTGTTCATCAAAGGCTTTGGTGAACAAGTCAGCATATTATTCATTTGAATTAACTTTTACTAGTTTAATCAAGTGTTTCTCATGAATATCTCAAATGAAATGATACCTGATGTCAATATGCTTTGTTTTGGAGTGCTTGACTGGATTTTCTGTAATGGAAATAGCACTCGTGTTGTCTATGTGGATAGGAGTATTCATGAAGTTGAATCCATAGTATAACATCTGATTTTCGATCCATAGCAGTTGAGCGCATCTCGCAGTAGCAATGTATTCAGCTTCAGCAGTTGATGTAGAGACACATGATTGCTTCTTACATTGCCAGGAAAAAATCCTTCCACCAGGAAATAATCCTTCAGTAGTTGATGTATTCAGCTTCAGCAGTTGATGTGGATTTCTTGTTAATGTTGTAGCCACCATAATCACTGTTGGAGTACCCATAAAGATTGAAATCCTTATTCTTAGGAAACCAGAGACCCAGTTTGGGAGCTCCTTTGAGGTATCTAAGAAACCTTTTAATGGAAATTAGGTGAGACACCTTGGGAGTAGCCTGATATCTTGCACAGATGCAAGTTGCAAACATGATATCAGGTCTACTAGCTGTGAGATACATTAGAGATCCAATAATTGCCCTGTACTGATGCTGATCAATATCCTCCCCCTCAGAATCAAGACATAGATTGTGATTTTTGGGTATAGGTGTCTTGGCTGTCTTACAATCTTTCATCTTAAATCTTTCTAAGATGTCCTTGACATACTTAGACTGGTAGATAAAGAATCCTTCTTCCATCTACTTCACTTGAATCCCAAGAAAGAAATCCATCTTTTCCATGGAGCTCATCTCAAATTTCTTTCTCATGATGCTTTTAAAGTCTTTGCACATTTGGTCATTTGAGGAACCAAATATGATGTCATCAATATAGACTTGAACAAGCAGCATGTCCTTCTCAGATTTCTTTATGAACAATGTCTTGTCTATGGTGCATCTGGTGTAGCCATTTTTGAGGAGAAACTAAGACAAAGTCTCATACCATAACCTAGGTGCTTGATGCATTCCATAAAGAGCTTTATCTAGTTTCCACATATAGTTGGGATGCTATGGATCTTCAAATCCAGGTGGCTGACACACATAGATTTCTCTGTCTATATTCCCATACAAAAATGCATATTTGACATCAAGTTGATAGACTGTGAAGTTCTTGGATGCTGCAAAAGCAAGGAAGATTCACACAGCTTCAAGTCTTGTAACAGGTGCAAAGACATCAGTGTAATCTATGCCTTCTTCCTATGTGTATCCTTGAACAACAAGTCTTGCTTTATTCTTGATGATCAAACCTCTATCATCTCTTTTGTTTCTAAACACCCACTTGGTGCCAATAGGGACTTGACCAGGTGGCAAAGGACATAGGTTCCATACCTTTTGCCTCTTGAATTGAAGCAATTCCTCTTGCATAGCTTCAATCCAATTATTGTCCTTGAGGGCTTCTTCCACCTTCTTTGGTTCTAATTGAGAGAGAAAGCATGAGTACAAGCATACATTCCCATTGTGGGTCTGACTTCTTGTTCTCACACGTTCTGATACATCCCCAGTGATGTTTTTAGCTGGATGAGTGTTATGTATCCTGAGCCTAGGAATTACATTTAATTGCATAGATAGGTCTAGATTTGAGAAGTTATGCTCAGAACTTCGAACACCTTCTCCAGCTGATGTCTTCCATTCACTCAATGAGGACTGATTAAATGAATGAGTGACATCATCAATGGTAGTATGCTGTAAAGCAGCATCAACAATTGCCTGTTCCTCCATGTCACTGTCTTCATCAGCTTGGTGTTGAGTGCTTGAATTGTCAACCTCTGGGTTATAAGGCTCAGGGAGCTGACAATATGTTGAAGCTCCTTTGTTTCCTGAGATACTCATGCTTTCAGGACTTTCAGTAGTAGGAGCTTGTTCTTCATTTCTTCTTGGAGAACTGGAAATAGGTCTGGGTAGCTCAAACAGCTGATCTTCATATGGGTCACTTTGAGTTCCTGTTCCAGCTAAAACATTCTCACAAGCTGGTTTAGAATAGTTTGGAAACAATTCTAAATCAAAAATATATTCAGGTTCATTCCCTCTAACACAAGGAGTGTGCTTATTAACAACAATGTTGGATGATTCCTCAAACTGTTCAGTTTTGATATTATACACTCTATAAGCAATAGAGGTGAAGGAATATCCAACAAAGATAGCATCATTCGAATTTTTAGCAAATTTTGCTAAATTGTCCTTTATGTTGAGTATGGTACACCTACTGCCAAAGGACCTAAAAAAGCCAATGAACGGTGGCCTCTTGTTCCAAAGCCCATAAGGGGTCTTCCCATGAGGCTTAACAATGAGAACTCTATTTTGCACATGACATGCAGTGCTGACTGCCTCTGCCCAGAAAGTTAGAGGCAGCTTTGAATCAGCTAACATTGTTCTTGTAGCCTCAATAAGTGTTCTATTCCTCCTCTTAGCAACACCATTCTGTTGAGGAGTTCTAGGAGCACTATATTGTCTGGCAATCCCTTTTGAGTTACAGAATGAGTCAAGAACTTGATTCTTAAACTCAGTCCCTCGATCACTTCTAATGATTTTCACTTTGTGATCCTTTTGATTTTCAATTTTAAGAATAAAAGATTTTAAAGTTTCAGCCGTTTCATCTTTAGTACTTAAAAAGAATACCCAAGTGAATCTTGTAAAATCATCATCAATCATAAGGCAGTATGATTTCCTTCCAATGCTCATTATACTTGTGGGACCAAAAAGATCCATGTGCAATAAGTGTAACGGAGTGGTGATAGAGTTAACTTCTTTGGATTTGTGAGTGACCTTGTGTTGTTTTTCTTTCAGGCAAGTAACACAGTTGTCTTTACAGAAAAACTCCTTTTTAGGTACACCATGTACCAAATTATTTTTAATGAAGTTGTTCATGGTTTTAAAATTAACATGGCACATTCTTTTATGCCAAAGAGTTGACTCATCACCATTGGCTTTGGAAAGAAAGCATGATACTTCACCCAGTGGGGAAGCATTGTTCATATCCAGCTTGTACATATCCCCTCTCCTGGGAGATCTAAGAAGCACCAATTCCTGAGGAATTATTATCCCAGGTTTAAGGATAATGAACTCATGTTAAGTGAAAAGCATTTTGTGCATTTGATCACAGAATTGAGAAACACTTAACAGATTGTGTTCAAGCTCTTTGACCAAGTTTACTTTGGCAACTTTTAACTTACCATTGGATACACTACATCTACCAAAAATGTATCCTCCAGCTTCACCTCCAAACTGAACAGGACCTCCATCAAAATGTTTAAATTGTTGAAGAAGAGATATGTTCCCTGTCATATGCCTGGAGCATCCGCTATCTGCAATCCATATATTTCCATTCTTGTCATGTGGATGTCCCTGCACATAAGTGAGATGATTAGTTACTATTGGAAACCCAAGCCTTGTTGGTCTTGGGTCCTTCTAATGTAGATGACATAATTAAACCAAAGTATAGGCAAGTGGGTTCAATTTGTTTTTGTGAAGAAGAGGTACTGGCTGTAGCATCTGTTCTGTTCTTCCATACCATCCTATGGTTGACCAGTGTAGATGATCCTGAAGAGGATTGAGCAGTATGACCTTCTTCTGAGACTACTTTCTTTTGAAGATTTCAAAGGATTCCTTTTGTTCCTTTGTTTGTTCTTTGGCTTGTCTTCCGAAGCTATTTTTCTTTCGGAAGAATGATTTTCTTCTAAAAGCAAGTTGGCTTCGGAAACAAGCTTTCCTTTCCTTGTCACTTGGACCATGTGATAAGGTCCAAATGTGAAACCTTCCTTGACTCCTTCTCTTTTAACATTGGTTGCATAATGTGTGCTTGCAGGATTGTAGTAACAATCTTTAGCCATATGGTTATGCAGACCACAGATTATCCACTCAATGTTACTCTTGATGGGGCGTGATGGCTGTTGGTTCTTGCACTCCTTTTCTTTAAAAGCTTTCCCCTTTAACTTATGATCCTTCAGTTAGATAGGAATGCTGGTACTACATTCCTTTCCTGAGTTAGAGTTTCCAACCACTTGGAATCTGGTTGAAATGAATACACCCTTTTTTCTGGGATCTATCTTCTTCCTAGACTCAGTCACCTTCTTTCTTTGGTGGTTAGGGGTAGGACATCAGTGGTGGGAATGAGGTTTTCTACCTTATCCTTCCCTATGGTGGCCACCATAGTTGCATCATTCTTTTGCTCATTGGGTAGTGGGTTGGCAGTTGGAACCTCTTGCTCATAAGTGCCATATCTTGGTTATCTAACACACACACAAGAGTATGGTGGAGCAATTTCATTGGTTCCCAACCCACTTTTGTTCTGATAACACACCTTTGAGTGGGAGGATGATGCAATGATGGTGCTGAAGTTATGCTCTTCAAGAGCATACTTCT
Source organism: Flaveria sonorensis (assembly GCA_025506505.1). Lineage (NCBI taxonomy): Eukaryota > Viridiplantae > Streptophyta > Magnoliopsida > Asterales > Asteraceae > Flaveria > Flaveria sonorensis. The sequence continues at coordinate 72,140,166 of CM046433.1, read as the reverse complement.
TTGCTTTAGCCTCAGCTATTACTAGCTGGGCTTGAGCCTCAGTCAACTTAGAAATCAAATCCTTTATTTGAGTCCTGTAGCTTGTATGTTCATGTTTTAAAAAGGAAACAGTTTTCTCTAACTCTTCAATTTTGAGTTTATAGTCAAATTCTGCTTTCTTGAAATCAGATTTTAGGATGTTTAAGGACTCAATATCGGATTTAATTTCCATGTTGTAATCCTGATAAAGTTTAACCTTAGCAATACAAGCTGGAGTACAAAGATTTTCATATACCTTGCTATCTTCAGTTCCAGCCATGAGAGCTTGAGCAGGACTGGCATCTTGCACCATGAAGCTCTAGTCAACCTCTTGAGCAATAGCCGTAGTTTGCTGCTCAGTAGGTTTTGGTACAGCCCTTGAGGTGGTAGGATGTTGGGAGGCTTGAGTTGCTCCAGGATTAGATCTTAGAGCTTTGCATTCCCTAGCAAAGTGAACAAGCTGGTTACAGTTGTAACACTTGGCTTTGCTTTTATCAAATCCAAATTTGCTTTTGGTTGGATTTTGAGGGAACTACCTTCCTGTTCTTTTGAAGAACTTCTTTGCTCTTTAGGTGAGGAGAGCCATCTTTTGGACAATATCCATGTACTCAATGTCATCTGGGCTAAAGCACTCTAGATCATCAAAGCAGAATTGAAAATCTCCAGAGTGTTCACTTCCTGAGACAAAGGCACAACTATCCTGAATAGGAGTGTGTTGAGCCTGTTGAGATCTGGATGTCTCAGGGAAAATGATGTATGGCCTAGAGGAAGTTGATGGCTGTTGGGTATAGTTCAAGTACAATTGAGGTTGTCTTGATCCTTCAGCAACATGTAGAGCATTGCTGACAGCAGGATTTGAGGGTCTGTTGATCTGTTGGCTCTTCTGAGTCTCCATCTCTATACGGTATCCATCAAGGATTCCGTACAGTTCAGTCATGGTAAGAGTGTTAAGATTTTTAGTTCTCTTGATAGAAACATAATAGAAAGTCCATTCATGAGGAAATGCACTCATGAATTTCCTTACAATGTCTCTCTTCTAAAGATCCACTCCCATAGACTGAAGAGAGATGATCAAGTTCATGTACCTGAAGTATTATTGGCTCAAGGTCTCACCAATGATATATGTGAAGTTTTCAAACTTTTGCTTCAGTACATCCTTCTTGGACTCCTTGGATTCAGTGGAACCAGAGTACATCAGCTTCAAAGCATGAAAGAGTACTTTGGCTGACTCACATTGCTGAAAGCCAACCATTATGGAGTTTGGTATGGCTGTAGGCAAAACAGTCATTGCTTTGCAGTCAATGTCTATTTTCTTGAAGTCTTCATTAGAGTAGTCTTCAACAGCCTTCTCTATCATGGCACCATTACCCACTGGGGCTGCTACCTTAGGAAGGTAAGGACCATAACTGACAGATTTCCACATGTGGCTATCTTTATACTTGATGAACCCTTCAATACGTTTGCACCAAGTTCCAAAATCATCTGGAGTGATGATAGGAGCCTTGGTCATGGTTCCTATTTCGGACTCAAAACATTTCTGGTTAAGATCCATTAAATTGAAGTGAGTGAGTATGAAGAAGCAAGGGTGATTTAGGATGGTTAGATCTCATAATCAAGAGCCTAGATGCTCTAATACCAATTGCATGATCGGTTTTGACTCTAAGCACATAACTCACTAAGTCTTACTTGATCGATGAAACACAGAATCTCAAACTAAAGTTGATAATAATATACGAAGTTAATGAACAAGAGAATGGTTTTCAAGATAGTTGTATATATTACTTCTCAACTCAGTATTACAAGACTCTTAAGCTCATACTACTTAAGTTACATTGAGAAACTCTATATACTACTATCTACAGCCGGTTATACTTGAAAAACCAGCTGGAATCTACAACTAGACAAATACTACATTGCTAGAAGTGAAATATCTAAGATAAAATAATATCCTAGATAAGGTAGTCATGACAGGTCCATGACTTACCTTTTGTCACCAACTAAGGATGGCATCTGTACTAAGTTGAAAAGATGAACTGTGGATCTAAGTATGGTCAACTACATGGGTTAGGAAAAGCACCATGCAGTGTATCAGAGTCTGTCAGACAGACCATACTTATGTCCGCTAGTTCATAGTTGATTCTTTCGAAGCTAAATGGCTTAGGAATAATAAGTTCTTCCGAGGCCATTTATACTTCGGAAGACACAACTTCTTCTGAGTCCTCTATAGGTCTTTATGACTTTGTTCTTCGAACGACTTTGTCTTGGATCTTCTAAGTGTGAATACTTCGGAAGGAGAACTACTTGGTCTTTGGAAGACTTTGTTCTATCTTTCGGAAGTTCTTCATATACTTCGGAAGGAAAACTACTTAATCTCAGAAGACTTAGTTTTCCTTCGGAAGCTCTTCAGACATGATGCTTCAGAAGATCTTCGACATAGTTATGAAAGAGTAGTTTTGTCTTCAGAAGACTTCTTCGACTTGTACACAAAATTTTTCTAAGTGTTGTTTTGGTTGCACCAGCCTCATATGATCCAACATACTAGGCTTAGTCCTATGGACTGGTACCTGAGATACTTTATACTGCATCCTACAGCCGGCCATACTTTGTAGGCCAGTTAGAAACACTAATCTAGACAACAAGATAAATGTAAAGTCAAAAGACAGATTTCCTTTTGACTAGTGACTATGAATTACCATAGCTCACATCCTTATTTAATACAAAAAGGATAAAAGTACATAAGTAGAAAGTTAAAGACACTATGACCATAATCTACAATTGACAAAAGTATGGACTATTCACCAACTTATTTAAGTCGGTGAGTTATCAGAGATGGCAGCGGAAAGTGGTTTAGCTTTTGTCAAAAGTGAGTTAGAGAAAACATTTCTTCTTTGTCTTTGGAAGAAATCAGTCTCTTGGCTTTGGAAGGCTTTATCTTGAGGCTTCAAAAGACTTCATCTTTGGCTTCAGAAGAATTGTTCTTTTGCCTTCAGAAGAGTTGATACTTAGTGTATTTTATTGAGTTGTATCAAATCTTCTGAAGTAACTTCTTTATACTTCACATGTGCATACTAAGAGTTCTTTGGTTACAGTAGCTACTAAGTATGATCCTTAGAAACTCTCCCTAGGCTGATGCTACCAAAACTGAAAGAGAACTTTGAATTTTGATCTTCATCTGTTGACAGTCCTTATCAGAATCAAGACCATTCCCTTCATCATCAGTTGGTCAAGATTTCTTAGACTGTCAAAGTACCTTCTCATGTTATAGAGATTATAAAAAGGAAGGTCAAGTATGTTTTGCCAGAAATACACATCATCACCCCCTTGATCTCTAGTAGCATACCAAGTGTCTGGGTAAGTAGCAAATTCCCAAGACTGGATGGATCTCTCAGCAGCAAGAGGCTCTACAATAAGTGGAGTTGGTTGAGTAGCCTCTTCTTGGTCACCCTTAGGATGTTCTAATCCATTCTAAGGTGCAGAGGTAGATACCTTGGACTTCTTTTTTTTGTCCCTTCTGATGGCCATCTTTTCCCTCTTTCTGTATTTTAACTGAGGAGGTTGGTCTTAAGTACCAGATGTTTCTTGTTTCTCCTCCTTTGTAAGGCCCTTTTCCTTTCCAGATTCAAAAGGAGAGGAATCATGAACCTACTGTGGGTCAGAAGATAAAGCTGTCTGAGATGCAGCACTTGATCTAGGTTGTGTTGCCTCTTGGGGTTCAACCTTGACCTCAGCTTCAGGTGCAGCCTGACTTGGTGGAGATTGCAAGTCAACCAGCTCACCCTTCTTGATCTTCTGCTTGCTCACTCTAATGTGCTCATCCATAGTGGATAGAGACATTGTATCACGTCTCCTTCCAGAGAACCCATACAGTTTCAAGAAGCTCACCATCTTTAGTATGTCAGCAAACTTTTTTTGATTTGCTTGGATGGTGGCTCTTGACTTGTAACCTCTTCCCTCATCTTCCTCTTAGCAATTTTTTGCTCTTTTAACACTTCTTGCTTGAGGTACTCAAGCTCTATGTTTTCATACGATAGGGGAAGTAGGTCTACTACCTAATACAGGCCTGTTCCCTACCTTCTTGAGTTTCTTGTTCAGTTGTCACAGCCTCTGCCTCAGGGCTTTTTTGAACTGGAGATAGGGTAGGAGCTTTGTATAATCTTCTTCTTTATTCTTTGATTTTGAGGAGCAATTCTGCAAACTCAACTTCCTTCCTCTCTTTTAACATCTCAGTGTCTACCAGTTCATTGAGTTCTTCCAAGGAAAGAGAGATGATTTTATATATATTTTAGTTCCTAGACCCCAAGTAGTTCAATCTGGTTGTCCTCAACTCATCCTCCTGAATGTTTGGCCTGGGGACAGACCTGATTGTAGCTTGCATAAAGCCAGGGGTCTCACTTGAACTCTCTCCCCTGGCCTTCCTCTTGCTCACTCTTTTTTCCTCCTCAATCTCCTTAGAGGTCATAATCCTCTTTCTTTTGTCAGTCTCGAGCCTGTGTGACTCAGGGTGGAGAGAGCTTTGGCCTTCATTTCTTGGTATAGCACTTGAGCTCTAGCCAGAGAGAGGATGTGAGACACCTTCACCAGCTGGTGCCTCACTGAGGGTATTTGGTGCTGAAGTAGTTCCTGTCTCAAGGGTCACAGGTTCAACTACTAGGCTTTCAACCAAGGTTTCCCCTTAGAAGCTAATCTTTGGGTCTCCCTCTGTACCTAGTTGACCAATAGTCTTGCCTGCTAGCCTCTGTCTATATATTTTGGACCTCTTCTTGAACTCTTCAAGCACCTTTTCTTGAATTCTCTCAGCTAACCTTTTAGCTTGTCTGGTTTGACTTGGATTGGCAAGTGCCAGGTCAACCAAAGAAAAGCTCTTATAGTATCTCAGGTTATGAAAATTGAAGACTTTTAGTTGCCCCTAAGACCTAAAGAATACCAAGGCTCTTCTATCAGTATCATACCTCCATCCTACTATTAGATTTTTAGCAGGGTAGGATGGGGTAGACATAGCCCTTAAAATGCCCTCCTCAAATAGGCTTTGAATCAGGGCTTCCATATCAATGTAGGCCCGAGGACGTTGTTAAGTATAGGCAAATGCAAGTGAGGGTGGTGAGTCCTCTATGTCCATACTCTGGGCAGAACTCCCAGGTTCTGTGATTGTAGGTAGGACTTTCTCGTTCTTTTTGGTAGCATTACCCTCTTGCACATGGGAGCTAAGGGTTGGGTCCACCACATCACAGGTTATTATGGACCTGGTTAAGTTTGCCTAGCAGGTCTCTCAGCTAACTTGCCCTTAAGATCGGTGATCTCAAGTTGCTGGTTACTGACCTACCTTTCCAAGGTAACCACTTGAGATTCTAGATGACTTACCTTTGAAACTAAATAGGTGCAGATTTTAGACAGTTTTTGCATAGTTAGTTGCTGACACTCCTCATATTCATCAGAAGAATCATGGGGGGATGAGAGAACAGGACCAAAGTCTTCTTACTTACCACTAGCGTGGGGTTCTTGGCTGCTGGATTTCCCTTACACCATAACAACTTCAAGAGAAGTTTCAATGGGCTGGGTTGCCATGGTTGAGGTCTTAATGATGTATTCACTTGCAAAAATAAGAGCCTCTTCCATATGGAGTTCCTGAACGTGTTTAGGGTAATCCACCTCAGTTTGGGGCGGATGATGTGGGCTAGACATGGTTGATTCAGGAGCACTCATCTCTCCTTGAGCAGAGAAGCAGAAGGGAGACTCATGGTACTCACTAAAGCCCATATCCTCATCATCATAGAATTGGAGGTCAGGGATGGGTTGATTTAAGTCTAACGGCTTGGATGATAGCTTTCCCCTAAAGGCTGATCACTTGAGTTTTACGACTTAGAGTGATGGCTTAAGGTTTGGGCAGTGTTCTCATCAGGCTGAGCATGAAGAACCTCATCATTGATGAAAAAAGTAAAAGGAGTGGTCTGTTCCTCAGGAGAAGTGGGAGCTCTGGTTTCCACTTCCTCATGCATGGTGATTGTATAGGGATCTGCTTAATCTGAGTAGACTATACAGGGGTTCATTTGGATTTTCAGGCTTAGGTGATGGTTATTTCAGGTTGTCTGGGTGGAGCAGATGTAGAACGTGTGGGTTCAAAATTTGGCTGATGCTGCCCAGTTGTCACCTTAAGCAATGAGCTATAACATTTTGGGGACCAGGGCTGTTTCTACCATTAAGAAGCCAACAGTGGTCATTCTCATGATTTTGAAGATGTCAGGCTTCATATGTCCAAGTTTAAGAGCAACACCTTTTCCCTTTAACTGTGAGCCCAGTTCACAATTAATAATGTGTTGAACATATCTAGGGAACATATAGTACTCTAAGGAGTCCAAGTTTGAGCAAGTTTGTATCGACAAACTATGAGTACTTGAACTTGACCTCTTGAACCATTTCATGGACTATGTAGGATAAGTTCTCAGGAATTTGGTCCAATCCTCCACGTTTGTTAGATAAAGAGTGGATGACAACATGAAGGTGGTACTTCCATTGGTAGGAGATCTTACCCTTTTTGAAGATTCTGACCGTGAAGTCCCTTTCAAAGCCCATCTATCGGAATGACTCATTAACAACAAATTTGGGGAAGGACAGTTCGCCTTCTTCATCATTCTGCCATAGATGAGAGTTGATTATGGCTGGGGTGATGAAAAATGTCCTCACCTGCACTGTGGTAGACAATGCCTTCTCACCATCCAAGAACACCTCTTGGCAGGTCCTCCAAAACTCGAGGAGTTGTTCTTCATACAGTGGAGAATCAATGGTTAAGGCAGTGAGGTAGTTTGATAGAGAAAGGAAGCGATAAACATCAGAGAAACCTGGATCTTTCTCAGATGATAATAGAGCAACCTGTTTATGTTGCATGTGAAATTGCATTGAAAAATCTAGTTGGTTTTTGGGTTCAGGGTTGGCCATTTTAGAAAGCTTTAGAGTGAAGAAAGCTAAGAACAATGTTGGTTTATGGGTGAATTTAGGGTTAGAACTTTTGTAGATGAAGAGGAAGGTGAAAGAGGGGGAACCATTGTATGAATATTTATATAGTTGGATTTGAGACAAATTTAATGCAAAAGGATAAACTTTGAAATCTGCATGTTGGTCCCACCTCTGAAAAAGTGCCCAAAAGGGTAGTTATTTTGGAAGTAAGAAATCTTCCGAAAGTAATTTGGCTTCGTAAGTTTTGAGAAATCTTCCGAAGCCAATTTGGCTTCTGAAGATATTCCTTAGCTTTTACTAGAATTGCTTTGGAAGAAAAATACTTAGGGTACTTAGAAGATATTAAACTGCAGAAGTTTTATTCTAGAAACAAATAAAGCTTTCGATACTTAATTGCTTTCGGGTGAAAATTATGCTTCAAAATATATAAGTACTTAGAAGCATATTTAAGGGGAAGATATATCAAACATTTCTTCCAAAGGTAAATTTTTTAGTAAGTAGTTATTAGTTTTGAATACATAATCTTCTCCAAAGTTAACTTAATGTCTTCAGAAAGAAAATATATCTTCAATTTTCAAAAATCTAAGGAATATCATTTATGAAAAAATTTCTTTCAAGGTAAACAAAGCTTGTATGACTGATATAGACAACTTAAGACACACATGTTTGAAAAATAATTTTGAAATTAATTTAAGAAACTCTACTCAAAATTAATTATCCAAATAGCCGATACAAGATATTTAAGTATCTGTTCATCAAAAGCTTTTGTGAGCAGATCAGCATGTAGTTCATTTGTGTTAACTCTGACTAGTTTTATCAATCCCTTTTAAAATTATCTCTTATCAAATAATACCTGATATTAATGTGTTTTGTCTTTTGAGTGCTACACTGGATTCTCTGTAATAGTGATAGCACTATTGTTGTCTATATGGATGAGAGTCTCCTTGAAGTAGAATCCATAGTCCAACATCGGATTCTAAATACAAAGCACTTGAGCACAGCAGCTTGCAGCAGCAATGTATTCAGCTTCAGCAGTTAATGCAGACACACAAGATTGTTTCTTGCATTGCCATAAGACTATCCTTCCACCAAGGATTTGACATCCCCCTAATGTTGACTTTGCAATCATGTTACAGCCACCATAGTCACTATCTATATAAGCATACAGATTGAAGTTAGAATTCTTTGGATACCAGAGGCCCAGTTTGGGAGCACCTTTGAGATATCTAAGAATCCTTTTCATAACAACTAGGTGTTACATCTTAGGGTTGGCTTGATATCTTGCACATATGCATGTGGAAAACATAATATCAGGCCTGCTGGTTGTGAGTTACATAAGAGATCCAATCACAGCCTTGTAGAGATGTTCATCAACACACTCCCACTCAAGATCAGGTCCTAGAGAGTGGTTTCTGGCTATGAGTGTCTTTGCAACCTTACACTCAGTCAGATGAAATCTGACTAGTATGTCTTGAACATATTTTGATTGGTTTATGAAGATGTCATTGTCAACATGCTTCACTTGAATTCCTAGAAAAAATTGAGTTCCCCCATGGCACTCATTTCAAATCTATTCTTCATCAGCTTCTTAAAGTCATTACAGAGCTTTGGATTAGTTGACCTAAAGATGATGTCATCAACATAAACTTAAACTAGGATCAAGTCATTCCCTGTTTCTTTAATGAAAAGTCTGCTATCAATAGTACTCCTCTTATAATCATGCTAAACAAGATACTATGATAGTATCTCATACCACTTCTTTGGAGCTTGATGCAACCCAAAAAGAGCTTTGTCAAGCTTGCAGACATAATCAGGATGATCCAGGTCTGAAAAGCCAGATGGTTATTTGACATACGCTTCCTAATCAATCACTCCATATAAAAAAATGCACACTTCACATCAAGTTGGTAGAATTTGAAATCCTTAGATGCAGTAAAAGCAAGGAATATTCTAATAGCTTCAAGTCTTACCATATGAGCAAAAACATTTGTGTAATACATCTCTTCTTCTTGAGTGTAACCTTGAACAACTAATCTTGCCCTGTTCTTGATGACAAGTCCTCTATCATCCTTCTTATTCCTAAAAACCCACTTGGTACGTATTAGTGTCTTCCCTTGAGGAAGAGGGTGTAGGTTCCAAACCTTTTGTCTTTTGAATTGAAGCAGCTCCTCCTATATTGCTTCAACCCAACATCAATCTTTCAAAGCTTCATCATCATTTTTTGGCTCAATCTGGGATAATAAACAAGAGTATAGACAAACATTTTTGTCATGGGTTTGTCCTATTGTTCTCACCCTTGTCTCAACATCTCCAATGATGTTTGTGGTAGGATGGGACTTTTGGATTCTTAACTGAGGAATCATAATAAGTTGGTTTGATATATCTAAATTAGTTAAAATCAGATCTGGTGATAGAGTATCACCCACCACATCAGCACACTTATCAAGAGAAACTTGATCCAATGAGTTTGTGATATCATTGATGTTGTCTTCAGTGTAGAGGTTGTCTGCATCATGAAAATCTTGATCACTTTCACCATCTCCATCTCCTATATTGGAAACCCTTTTATTTGAATTATGTGCCTCAGTGCTGGAATTTATAGGCACCTCAGATGTGTCAACTGAAGATTTTTTCATGGTAGTGCTGATAGGATTTCCAACTACAGGGTTTGTTACCACTGGAGCTGAAGGAATTCTATCACTTGGTTTTCTCATCTCAAATGTTAGGTCAGGATCTCCTACTAATAAGCTACCTGTAGATCCTGAAACATCTTTTCAAGATTTGTTAAAACAGTTGGTAACTAAATCAAGACCAAATAGCCAATCTGGACCAGAACCTTTCACACTAGGAGTGTGCACATTGAAGGTCCTAATGGCTGACTCTTTAACTAATCTAATTCTAAGATTGTATACTATAAGTCTTAGCTTAGGAAGAGTATCCAATGAAGTGTCCATCATCTGATTTCTCATCAAATTTGGATATCTGATCTTCGATATTCAAGATAGTGCATGGACATCCAAATGACATGAGGAAACTAATGGAAGGTCTCCTTTTGTGCTACAGTTCATAAAGAGTCTTACCATGAGTCTTGACTACTAAAACTATGTTCTACATATAGAAGACAGTGTTGACTGCCTCTACCCAGAAGATGATAGGCAGTTTAGAGTCAGAAAGCATGGTCCTTGCAGCTTCAATAAGTGTCATGTTTCTCCTCTCTGTAATACCATTTTGCTGAGGAGCCCTATGAGCACTGTATTGTCTTGTAATACCTTTTTCATCACAAAACAAGTCAAGGATATGGTTTTTAAATTCAGTTCCTTGATCACATCCTATGATTTTGACCTTGTGATCTCATTGATTCTCAATTTTTAGAATGAAGTTCCTCAAGATCTTAGGGGTCTCATACATAGTTCTAAAAAAGAAAACCAAAGTGTATCTTATGAAATCATATGTTATCACTAGGAAATATGAAGTTCTTCCTAAACTTATTACACTCGTAAGGCCAAATAGATCTATATGTAATAAGTGTAGGGGAGTAGTGATGGAGTTCTTTTCCTTTGGCTTGTGAGACACTTTGTGTTGCTTTCCTTTCAGACATGCAACACAACGGTCATCACTTGTAAACTCTTTCTTTGACATTCTAGTTACCAAATTATTCTTAATTAGTTTGTTCATGTTCTTAAAATTTACATAGCATATTATTTTATACCAAAGAAAAGACTCATCACTATTGGCTTTAGACAGAAAGCAAAAAACTTCTCCAGCTAGGGAGGTTTCTTGCAGATCCATATTGTATATGTTCCCTTTCTAGGGGGCTCTAAGTAGGATATGCTCTTGAGGAATGACCACCCCGGGCTTGAGAACAATGCACTCATGCTCAGTGAAGAGCATGTTATGTATCTGGTCACAAAATTAAGATACACTCAAGAGATTGTACCTAAGCTCTTTAACATAGTTTACATTCTCAATGCTGAGCTTACCATTTTGTCCCCGCCCCTTCCAGTGATGTAACTACTTGATTCTCCTCCAAAAGCAACTGACTCACCATCAATTTTCTCAAAGTTTTGAAGCAAAGAGCCATTGCCTGTTATGTGCCTGGAAGAGCCACTATCAATGATTCATACATTTCCTCTGGTCTATATATATTCCTGTACAGAAAGAGATGGTTAGTTATATTTGGAAACCCAAGCCTTCTTGGTCTCCATCGACGGCGCCAGCGACCGACCATCGATCGTCTTCACCGGATCGCATCGTATTCGACGCGCTCGACAGTGACTGTCGGAATTTAGAAGTGGGCGCCAGTGGCGGCGGTGGCAATGGAGGCATACAGTCAATTGTTGGCGATGGGCGTAGTCTTTGGCTGCAGTCGATTGTTGGTGGCGAGGACGACACACGTTTGGTGATATGTAGGGGCAGTGATCAATAGTCGGAGGTGGTGGCAGTTTGTAATGTGTGATAAATTCTAATTCATTTATGAGTGTTGTGTCAACAAAATGCATTTTAAATTTAAATTTCATAGATTTTAATTCTCTTGAATTTAAAATTATTTGAAAAATATTGAATTCTAAATCCAGTTTCTTTTAATTCCAATTCCAATTCAAATTCTAATTCTATCACGTTCCGTAAATCAAACACCCCAAATTACATTAAGTATAATATAATTAAGTAATTTAAATTGATGGCCAGGTTAGGTTCAAAACTTTTGGAACAGACATTTTTTTCTAATATCACCTAGCCTTGTACTTACAAGAATTTAAACCTAATTTTTGTTTATGAGAAACACTAATGCAACTAGCCTTTGAGACTATGTGTGCCAGATTAACTAATTCATAAACATGTAAATATAAGTAAGTAAGTAAAATATGAAAACCACTTATGAAACTTATTTTACAAGGAAAACATAAGACGAATTAACACAATTTTAATACATCCATTGTTAATTTGTGTATAAAATAATCATTGGCCAACTTACATGATTTAAGGTTAGAAGTACTTGCTTCAAATCTAAGATATGTAAACTAAAAAACAAATAGAAACAAACAAATAGAAGAATGCACTTTCATACAAACAAAGATAAAGAAAAAACACCATCCACAATTGAAGGTAGACATAAGTATCACTACTGATAACATTGTTTTTATTGCTTGTAGTTTCAATGTTTCCTATGAAATTGACAAACCACAGACAAACCATAATCTAACCGAGTGTAGGGTTGTGTTGTTAATATGATTAGAACATGGAAGACTTAAAAACTACTAGTTTTTATTTTTCTTCTCTCATAATCAAGTATATACAAATTTATTAGTTTTCGTTCTTTTAATATTTTTCCCCAAAAAATATATAATTCATATATTTTTCTTTACACTCGCTTCTCTCCATTTCTCCTGTTTCTCTCTTATTGGAAACTTCATTAATTGCATTGGAGAGGCATAATTATAAACATAAACTACAATCAACTTGATAAAAAATTATTATTATGAGTGGAAATAATAATCTTTATCACCTTGGTAAAAGAGCTATCTAAACCTAGACCAGCCAAACTTCTTGAAACAGCTGCCATTTCTAGCTCTCTCTCCGTTGGTGAAAAGCTTTATTGGCTAACCTAGCTAGCTACTGCATGGTCTTGAAGTTGATGAATATACCCATTGGCCAAATACATTCACAATAGCCCAATTCTTGCCATTCATTGCACTACTACATAAAAGCATTTGTGAGCCTAAAATTGGTTTTAAAATGACCGCAAACGATTTTTCCGATCGTTTTGCCGCCGGTTTCATTGATTAGTTATATTTTGGTTTTTATTTTGTTTCCGACTCACTTTTGCGTTTGAAAAGTTCTTGCTATTGATTTTGCGACCGAATCATCCATAGAAAATTAACGACAAAGATTGTAACCGAATCTTATTTACGGCCAAATTTTTGTCCTACTTTTTACACCGACTTTGCAACCAAACCTTTAGCTAACGAGATTCGACGTAACTTTTTGCGCTAGATTCTCTGACTAAACTCTTACTAACCAGAATTGTGATTGGAACTATTGAGAGCAAACATATTTGGGACCAAATTTGTGATTGAACTCTTAGCGACCGCAGGTGCTACCGAACCTATTCAGGACTGATTGTGCGACGAGATAAATAAGCTACCGATTTTGTACTTCATTTTTGTGACATGTTTACCAACTGAGTTTTATTTTAATCTTGCAACAAGATTTGTAACTGACATTTTAGTTGGAAATAAATTGTATACTAAGAAATAGATCCGGTTCTCCACTATTTATAGATAATAATATTTGAAATCAAAAAATAAAATTCACATAAGTACATTCATTCATAGATATATTTTGAAACATTCTACCAAATATGATTAAAGTATCTAAAGATAAATGTCATAACAAATATTCAAACATAAGCATCAAAACAAACACCTAAATTAACCCTGCCTACAAAAATCACATGCTTGACTAGTTAAAAAATATTTTAGTATATTGTTCAATAAGAATAAGAATTCAATCTATACTTCATTTCATTATTTGTAACTTTGTTTTTCTTGATTTGGTTCATCATTTTTTGTTTCTAGGCTTTTTCTTGTTCTTTCTCTAGTCTTTCAATTTCTTTTTCTTGTCGCAGTTGTGCTATTTTTTCATTGCACTGTTATGCCAGTAAATAATAAAACACAACATTATATATTAAAACCACATAACATGTTAACCCAAAGTAATCTATTTTTTTTATTTGACAAGTATGGAACCCACACTTAATCTTTATGTTCTATAAGTTTAAAATACTATTGTATTAAATATTCTTATGCAATTTCAATTTCATATTGTATATATTAATCTTTTTTTTGTTGAGTTTTGGTTTTTCTAATTGATATGTTTTTCTTTACATACTATTGTTAAGAACATAAATGTTACAGTGTAATGTATATAGAACGCATTTTGATATAACAAAAAATATGTTTGAAATAATAGAAAATATGTTTGAAATGTTTCATGGCAAAGTAGATAGAGGTATATCAATAGGTAGCTAGCCTATATGTCAAGTTACTTGGCGTTTCGAAACCGAGGCTGAATGTTTATAAGTTGTTTGCTTTCCACCACGTTTATCACGAACATTGAAAAATGTTAGATCTATTAAACATCCGTTTGACCTCCAGTCGAGTTAGCAGGACTAACATGGGTGATTTTATCAAATCCTGTAGTACTACTCATAATTAACTTGCTAGCTCATTACTAACGGTTCGAGAATATAAGGACTATTGTGATAATGCTTGCACTATAGTCAAAGGTGTTGTCATAATAATTCTAAGACCAAATAAAAGATTGTAAGAGTTATAGTTAGAGGTTGATGCAACCAAAGTTCTCTCAGCATGCATAACTGAACTAGAAAGAAAATTAGTTCGGATGATTTGATAAACATAATGAAATTCTCTAAGTATCAAATCTTCTTAAGCCAAAAGACTATTTCTTCCGAAGCCAAAGATGAAGTCTTCCGAAGCTTGAAGATAAAGTCCTGAAGCCAAGAGACTGATTTCTTCCGAAGACAGAGAAGACATGCTTTCTCTAACATGCTTTTAACAAAAGATGAACTACATTCCGCTGCCATCTCTGAATACTCACCAACTTATATAAGTTGGTGATATGTCTATACTTTTGTCAACTGTAGATTAAGGTCTTAGAGTCTGTAACTCTCTACTTTGTACTTTTTTCGTTTTTGTAATAGATAAGGATGTGAGCTATGGCATGTCATAGTCACTAGTTAAAAGGCAATCTGTCTTTTGACTTTATATTGATCTTGTTGTCTAGATTAGTGTTTCAGCTGGCCTTCAAAGTATGGCCGACTGTAGGATGTAGTATAAAGTATCTCAGGTACTAGTCCTTAGGACTAAGCCTTGTAACATTTATAAAACACTTGAGGGCAACATACATCATTCTTGAAAACCAATTACTTGTGTTCTGCTTGTGTTCTTTACATGTGTTCTTTGTTTTATTTAGCCGGTTCCTTATTTGATTTGTTAAGTGCTCTAGTCTCTCCATCCATTGTGAAATTGTTGTATTGCTCCCCTGCACCACTCCTATAATTGGTATCAGAGCTTTTTAGACTCTTGGTTATAAGATCTTACCATCTTAAATACCTTTAGTTTCGTAAAACACTTACCAACTCAAATGGCAACTCTTACTAAGGCTGACATGGAAATCGGTACCCTGACAAAATCTCCATTGATCACTCCTGATGACTTTGAAACTTGGTACCAATGAATAGAAGGGTTCATCAAGTCTCAAGATAGCAGGATGTGGAGATCTGTTGTCTTAGGACCTCACATGCCAAGCACCTCTTCAGCCACCGCCAGAAGTGGGATGATTCCAAAGAAAGTGGTTGACTATTCTGAGAAAGATTGGAAGAAGATTGATATAGATCAGAAGGCCATAAACACTCTCCAAACTGCTCTTTTCAACTCTATATAAAGAGGCTTCAAGAAGTGCAAAAGTGCTAAACAGCTCTGGGATGCACTGAAGCTCATGTATGAGGGGTTTGATGAAGCTAAAAAAACCAAGAAGGACCTCATGAAGCAGCAGTTTGAGAACTTAACCAACAAATTAGGTAAAACAATGACTCAACAATACTTTAGGTATGTTGAGATTGTAGATACTCTCACGGATGTTGGAGTTAAGATTGAGAATAGGGACATTGTGAGGAAGTTCATCTCGCTCTTCCCATATAATGAACTCACTACTGTGTGGCCATTAAGTGAACTGAAAATCTCTTCACCCTTACTCTTACAGAGCTATATGAAATGTGACATCCGGTAATTTTCCGTTACCAAACTCCGTTAGTTCCGTTAAGTCTTGCATACACGTGTCGTGAGCACACACTAGTTGTCGTTGAACGTTAGTGACTTAATAAAATTAATAATGTTAAACAATAATTTCTATGTTGATTATTGGTTGTGATTATGTGATTTAAATATTAAATGTGAATGCTTCTTCTTGGCTGAAATCATAGGTTTGTGGATGTGGGGAGGTCGATCGCGGCCATAGGGGGTTATTAGGGTTGGGTTTTGATTTTATTTTATTTAATAATCCATAATTACCCTTTTAACCCTTATAATTTGTATTTTATAAAAATTAAGCTTTTACACACTCCTTTAAAATGTTTTTAACTAGAATAATAAACATATAAACTAGTAGTAACAATTATATGTATTATCTTTACAAGCTACAAAATTTACAAAGTAAATACACACGTTTCTACGTTACGCGATAAAATTCACAATTAATATTTAAATCACATAATCACAACCAATAATCAACATAGAAATTATAGTTTAACATTATTAATTTTATTAAGTCACCAACGTTCAACGACAACTAGTGTGTGCTCACGACACGTGTATGCAAAACTTAACGGAACTAACGGAGTTTGGTAACGAAAAATTACTGGATGTCACATTATCCCCATGTTGAAAGAATTTTCGTCCCGAAAATTGCGTTACATGGTGAGTGCTCCATCACTGGTCTACTGTATTGGCACAAGGTAATCGAAATCAAGTGAGTTTTGGATGAGTTGTCACATCATCCCCATGTTGAAAGAAATTTCGTCCCGAAATTTAATCAGTACCTTCGCCGACTGGCATCGTCCTTTCGAATAGCTGAGGGTACTTAAGCTTCATTTCGTCTTCACGTTCCCACATGAATTCTGGTCCACGTCTTGAGTTCCAACGAACTTTGACGATGGGTATCTTGCTTTGCTTAAGCGTTTTCACCTCACGATCCATCACTTCGACAGGTTCCTCAATGAAGGGTAACTGTTCGTCTACTTGAACTTCTTCCAGTGGTACGACCATCGTTTCATCCGTTAAACATTTCTTTAGATTTGAAACATGGAATACATCATGGATTCCATTCAATGAATCAGGTAAGGCTAGTCGATAGGCCACTGAACCAATTCTTTCCACTATCTCAAATGGTCCAACGTATCTCGGATTTAGCTTTCCTCACTTACCAAACCGAACTACGCCTTTCCATGGTGAGACTTTTAATAAAACCTTGTCACCAACTTGAAATTCCAAAGGTTTTCGTCGTTTGTCAACATAGCTTTTCTGTCTGTCTCGCGCTGCGCCCATGCGGTTTCTTATCTGAACAATCTTCTCAGTTGTCTCGTGTACTAACTCAGGACCCGTTAATTGACTGTCACCAATTTCAGCCCAGCAAACTGGTGATCTACACTTTTTCCCATACAAAGCTTCAAAAGGTGCTGCCTTTATGCTAGTGTGATAACTGTTATTGTAAGAAAATTCCACCAATGGTAGGTGAACTTCCTAGTTATTCCCGAAGTCAATCACACAAGCACGTAACATGTCCTCCAAAGTCTGTATAGTACGCTCGCTTTGACCATCAGTCTGTGGATGATAAGCAATACTCATATCCAATCGCGTACCCAAAGATTTCTGCAGGGATTGCCAGAAGTGTGATGTGAAACGAGAATCGCGATCAGAAATGATTGAGATTGGTACTCCATGCCTCGAAACGATCTCCTTCAGATAAAGTCGGGTTAACTTCTCCATCTTATCTGTTTCCTTTATTTCTAGGAAATGAGCAGACTTTGTTAATCTATCCACGATAACCCATATTGTATCACAACCAGTAGAAGTACGAGGTAACTTAGTAATAAAATCCATTGATATCTGATCCCACTTCCACATAGGGATCTCGGGTTGTTGTAGTAGACCAGATGGTTTCTAATACTCCACTTTAACCTTCGAGCAGGTCAGACACTTGCTCACATAAGTAGCTACATCTGCTTTCATGTTAGGCCACCAATAGTGCGCCTTCAAATTGTGGTACATCTTGTCAGATCCAGGATGTATAGAATACTTGGACTTGTGAGCCTCACTCATCACCAAGTCTCTCAGGTCTCCGTGTAGAGGTACCCATAGTCTATCCATGAAGTAACGAATCCCATCCGCCTTTACTTCTAGTTGCTTTTCCATTCCCCGTAACCCTTCTAAACTCATATTTTCTACCTTCAGAGCTTTAGTTTGATTATCACGGATTTGTTCAGGTAATTGCGTACTAATTGTTTGTTGTAGAGCTCGCACTCGTCGAGGCTTAGTAGTTTCTTTCCTACTCAGCGTGTCAGCAACTACATTTGCTTTCCCCGGGTGGTACTTAATAGCACAGTCATAGTCATTCAATAACTCTACCCAGCGCCTTTGCCTCATATTCAACTCCTTTTGCTCAAATATATGCTGAAGACTCTTGTGATTGGTGTAGATGGTGCATTTGGTACCATACAAGTAATGTCTCCAGATCTTCAAGGCAATCACTACCGCACCCAGTTCCAAGTCATGGGTGGTATAGTTCTTCTCATGAATCTTCAACTGTCTAGAGGCGTAAGCTATCACTTTATCCCGCTGCATCAGGACGGATCCAAGTCCTTGAATAGACGCATCGCAGTAGACTACGAAGTCATCACTACCATCCGGTAACGCTAATATTGGTGCGCTACACAATTTATGTTTCAGCAACTGAAAAGCAGATTCCTGACTCTCACCCCATTTGTACGTCGTTCCCTTGTGAGTCAAGGCTATGAGAGGTTATGCAATCTTAGAGAATCCTTCAATAAATCGTCGATAATATCCCGCTAATCCAATGAATTGTCGTATCTCACTTGGTGTCTTAGGAACAGACCAATTATTTATCGCTTCAATCTTAGCAGGATCAACATGTATTCCCTTCTCGTTGACAATATGACCCAAGAATTGTACCTCACGAATCCAGAAATCACACTTAGAAAACTTTGCGTACAGTTGTTCCTTTCTAAGTAATTCTAAGATTAAACGTAAGTGCTTCTCATGTTCTTCCTCGGTCCTTGAGTATATCAGTATGTCATCAATAAAGACGATAACAAACTGATCAAGATAGAGTTTGCACACGCGATTCATGAGGTCCATGAATACTGCTGGTGCATTCGTCAACCCAAATGGCATGACCAAAAATTCATAGTGACCATATCGTGTACGGAAGGCAGTTTTCGAGATGTCCTCTTCTCGAACTCTCAGCTGATGATACCCAGACCTCAGATCAATCTTAGAGTAATAGCTTGATCCTTGCAGTTGATCAAACAAATCATCGATACGAGGTAAGGGATATCTATTCTTGATAGTAACCTTGTTCAGTTCCCTATAGTCAATGCACATTCGAAATGTACCATCCTTCTTCTTCACAAATAGAACTGGCGCTCCCCAGGGCGACGAACTCGGTCGGATGAACCCTTTATCCAACAACTCTTGTAGTTGGGCGGATAATTCCTGCAGTTCGTTCGGAGCTAACCGGTACGGTGCTCTCTCAATTGGAGCGGCTCCTGGAGTCAACTCAATCTGGAATTCAACTTGACGATGAGGCGGTAATCCAGGCAGGTCTTCCGGAAACACCTTGGGAAACTCACGAACTATGGGGATATCCTCTATCCTCTTTTCCTCGATCTGTTTATCTGTGACGAGTGCTAATATGGCTAGTCGACCCTTTCGTAACAACTTCTGTGCCTTCATAAACGAGATGATGCCTATCACCGCACCACCCCTATCACCTCTGACCGTAAGGACTTCTTCACCAAGGGGAATCCGTATGATCTTCTCGTGGCATATGACTTTCGTTTGTTTATCGGAAAGCCAATCCATGCCTACTACCACATCAAAGCTTCCTAACGTAACAGGCATGAGATCTATGGTGAATGTATGACCAGCAAGCTCTATCTTACAGTCCTTAAGAATATGCGTTACGTGAATCTGTGTGCCGTTAGCTAACTCCACGGTGTATTTAGATTCTAAGGCTGAGGGCATATCACTTAAAAGACTACAGAACCTAGTGGACACGAAACTTCTATCGGCTCCGGTATCGAATAATACGGTAGCAAAACAACCATTAACCAAAAATTTACCAGTTACTGTTGTAGGATCGTTTAGAGCCTCACCTGAGCCAATGACGAAGGCTCTTCCTTTGGCTCCATTGTTGTTATTACCTCCATTGTTGTTGCCATTACCATTGTTGTTGTTATTGTTGTTGCCATTGTTATTATTGTTGTTGTTTCCATTATTGTTGTTGCCATTACCATTCCTCTTAAGTTGGGGACAGTTGGGTTTGTAATGGCCTTCTTTTCCGCACTCAAAATAACCTTTCGGATTTTCTTGTGATTGTTGTGGCTTTTTCATCAGTTCACCCCGACAGTCTTTGGCTGCGTGACCAATCTTCCCACAACGTTGGGACTTGAAGTTATCACATCGACACACATGGTGGTAGTTACACCGGTTGCACTTAGGCTGTCTTCCGCCATACCCACCGGGTCCTTGATTTGAGGGACTCGCCTGGTTGAAGCTTCGATTGTTATCGAACTTTCGTTGCTGTTGCTGACTTTGCTGCTGTTGTTGAGGTTGAGATTGGCTGCTGCATGACGATCCCTTGTTGCTTGAACCATCCCACTTGCATTTCTGGTCGGGCACGCATGCCACCGCACCCCGTTTGGGTAACCGTCCTTGCTCAACTGCCTGGTCAGTCAGCCTGTGGGCTGTTCGGATAGCTTGTTGTATGGTAGTGGGGTTAGAGGCAGTTACCATACTTTGAATTTCGGGCACCAATCCCCGTATATAATGCTCCACCCTCTTGTGCATTTCATTCACCATCCCTGGGCATAAAGTGCCAGCCTCATGAGTACGAGTCGTGTAGGCTTCAATTTCTGAGCCTTGCATTTTGAGTTTCCAGAACTCAATCTCCAGTTTCTGCACTTCATTTCGGGGGCAGTATTCTTCTGTCATAATCCCCTTAAACTCATCCCAAGGTAGTTCATTGGCCATGGCTTGACCCAACATTTGCACCTGGGCATTCCACCAGGAAAGTGCTGCACCTTCCAATGTCCCGGTGGCATACTTCACCTGATCAGCAGGCGGGCAGTTGCATTTCACGAAGACAGACTCTGTCTTCTCAAACCACCTTACAAGCCCTACAGCTCCTTCCGTCCCGCTATAGGTATGAGGTTTACAGTCCATGAAGGACTTGTAGGTACATGGTGGTGGTCCTGTTTTGACAACCCAAACATTAGTCAGATATCCTAGACAAATAACTAGGATAATTAGTTTAACCTCTTGTTACCATTTACCTGCTGGTTGTCCCGGTTGGGCAGCAGCCACTATCGCCTGAACATGTTCGTTAATTAATGCCACCAATTACGCAGGCGTCATGTTTATGGCTCCGGCTCCATGGCCTCCGGCGCCACGTCCACGACCACGCCCACGTCCTCTTCCACGTGCGTCCATATTTCACTTTACAATTCACAATTACAATAATGAGTAACATCCAACACATTAATCTCATCAAGGTACAGTAAACAATAAGAAATAATGTATTCACCACAACCACAACATTTATAACAGAAATAATAATCAAAGATAAATAAATTGCAATTGAGTCACAAAATATTCCATCAATGTCAAAATTTAAGTTTGTCAGTTGGGTGGGAAACAACCCTTCCCACATAGGTTTCAAAGAAAAAAAACACTACATAGTCTAAGTCATTTAGAAGTGGAATCAGTCCAGTACGTCAGATCCGTCACTGTCCTCATCCATCTCTACTGGTTCTTCTTCGGGGGCTTCCTCGGGTTCTTCTTCTGGGTCTTCCTTATCAGGGTCCACCAAAGGTGCAGGGGCTTCAACAACCTGAAGTGCTGCTAGGTGTGCCTCTAAATCAGCAAACCTATCATCAATCACTATGTTATGGTGATCCTGTGCATCCATGCGCCCACTAAGTGCTACCACATTGCCTGCCAGAGTATGATGTCCACCAATGGCCATCGAAAGTCGCTCCTCAAGCGTCTCTACCTGGAAACGCAGCTGGGCATCTCAGATCGTAATGCAGAGTTCTCATCAGTGAGTCCTCTAATCCGCTGTCGCTCTATGTCCAGTGTGGCTACTAGGGATGCAAATGCCTGCTCCAGAGGGATGCTCAAGGTAGGAAGTATAGGCAAAGTAGAGGCAGTCAATGACCTAGTCCTAGGTCGTGTAGGTGCTACTGGTGGTACGCGCTCTCTATAAGCCATACGGTTTATATAGGTGGGGTAGAAATCCCAGTTCCGCGGAGGATCGAGCTCAGGAGGTATGAAAGGCTGATCCCAGTCTATCTCGTCAGGAGGGTAAGGATGTCGAGGCCAGTTAAATCCCCTATCCGGTACGGGAGAAGTAGGAGGTGACTCAGATCGTGCAGGTCTCTTGCCTAAATTTCTGGACGACGATGCCATGCTGCGAAGTATGTGTTGCGTATGCCAATGAGTATACAGTAAGGAGAGTAAGCGATAAGTAACTAACAACTGTGCGGTTATAGTCTAGTGTGTGTTTGCAACCTAGTTCCCTATAACCAATGGCTCTGATACCAATTAATTTTTATAAAATACAAATTATAAGGGTTAAAAGGGTAATTATGGATTATTAAATAAAATAAAATCAAAACCCAACCCTAATAACCCCCCTACGGCCGCGATCGACCTCCCCACATCCACAAACCTGCGATTTCAGCCAAGAACAAGCATTCACATTCGTTTTGAGACCGATTTCAAGCATCACAACAAGTTAGAATCTTCAATTGCAAGCCATTACACGTTTAAAGGTTAGATTTTTACATGTTTTTGATGATTTTTCATGTTGGCCGAAAGTTCCATTCGAAATCTGCAATTGATGGTCGATTGATGCTTGTTTGTTGTTGTTAATGTGTTTGTTGGGTAGATTACATGTTAATTAACGTCAAATATGCAATAAAGGTTGGATTTTTACAAGTTCTTATGGGATTTACATTAGGGCCGAAACCCTAATTCGAAAATCTGAAATTGGATGTTAGTTGTTGGTTGTTTGTTGATGCTATTCTGTTAGTTGGATTGTATAGATGCTAGTTAACGTCGATTATGCAAGAAAGCTTCGATTTTGATTCATGGTTCATAGGTTACTAAGAATAGTAACTTTATTTTGCATGAATTGATGATTTGATGATGTATGAATGTTATAGATGTGTTTGTGATGATGATTAGATGCTAGGTTGATGATATGAACAATTTAAAATCGAGAAGATGTCTTATAGTTCATACATTGCTAAAAATAGTAACTTTTGGTGTTGAATGTTGATGAATCATGATGATTAGGTGTTGTTGATCATGTTTAGATGTTGTCATGGACTTGAATTGGTATATAGTTGATGAATTCATGAATGTAGTGTGAGTTTGATGAATTTGGGATGAACTTTCCCAAAAGGGAAACTATATTTGTGCAAATCCTTGAATTGGATGATTTGAGCATGTTTGGGATATTAGGACCATGCTAGTGTGTTCATGGATGGTTTCTAAGGTAATTAAATGTGTTGATTAGGTTGTATGAATGTTGATTAGGTTTGTTACCTGTTTTGGCCTGTTTGTGAAAAAATCATAGTATGAGTTATATAGGTAAGCTAGGACTTTTGTGGATTGATGATTGATTAAGAATGAACATTTTAGATGTTATGAGCATGATAATAGTTGAGATTCGCATGGCTTGTATGATATCAAGTTGTATGTTGATCAGGTATGATATACTGTTGTGTTAGTATTAACGAATTATCACCTATAATGTCACCAACGGGTCAAACGGGTCAACTGGGTCAAATGTGTCTTGTCTTTCTTAAACCTTGAGTCCCTTGGTTTGTAGAGCACTTAGGGTTTCATGTTGATTCTGTGTACACGTGCTTATGTACTCTTGTGTTCTTGGTGACTTTTGAAGGTTGTCTTTCCCCTCTTTCTTTCAAGTTAAGCTCTAAGTTAATTCTTGCGCGCATCAGGTGAGTTCTTGCCCCACTCATTTTACATAATCTCTTTTGGGGGAGATAGCATACTGTTGATCACAAACGCTTTTATATATGAGTGTGTATAATATTGATATAGTGGTGTTTACCATGGGAAGTCCTCACACTTTTGGATTGTTAATATCGACTAGCGGGGAAATTTTGGGTAGTACTACTGGGTCTGACGAGCCCCACCTGTGTGACGCGAGGTCATACGGGTGCAATTTTGTCCTAACATATATTCATCACGACCTGGTAAGTCGTGACGGGAGGCACAAACTATCACAGTCAGCTTCAATCGCGAAATCACTATGATTAATATTTTTATGTTAATAGACTAGCTATCTATTGCAATACACTACTTATGATTTGAAAACTGTTTATTGGTTTACCTATTAACGCAAACTCTTGAACTCACCAACCATGTGTTGACTTGTTTAGTATGCTATTCTCAGGTTAAGGTTGCCAGTTGCCTAGGAGCACGCACGTCAGCATTGTTGAAGTTGTCTACATTTGTCTTGTTTACAAATTTGGGATTATTTTCATATTAAACAATTTTGTTTGGGGCGCGTATGTTTTGCGCATTCTCTTTACATACTACTTGTTTTGGGTTTTCTGGTTTTAAAAATGCTTCCGCAGTATTTTAAATTTTAACTCTGGTTTTGTTTATTAATCATATAGAGTCGTGCTTGGTAACTAATGACTGAGATCCTGGTATGTCACGCGCCTCGCGGTAAAACCCCGCACGCGGATTTTGAGGGTGTGACAGATTGTGACACCCTACATATATCCCACATCGGCCGTGGTCAGGAGAGATTCCTGGTTCATAAGGAATGTCCGGTCTCTAATATCACCAACGCGTTTTGGCCATATTGGCTGTGGATGAGAGGAGAACTCCACAGTTAAGCGTGCTCAGGTGGCAGCAATCCAGGGATAGGTGACCTCCCTGGGAAGTTTTCACCCGGGCAACCAAAAGCAAATCCGTGAGCTTCTCGTTGGCAAAGCGGACAATATTGGTGGTATGAAAGGCTGGGGGTTACAGAATGGTATCAGAGCCACTCCTATGCCGTTCGGGATGGTGGGACAAACTTCACCGGGTATGGTGAGTTCTCGGGCTCATCGAGGATGATGAGTCCAAAGGGGGGGTGATTGTGACACCCTACATATATCCCACATCGGCCGTGGTCAGGAGAGATTCCTGGTTCATAAGGAATGTCCGGTCTCTAATATCACCAACGCATTTTGGGCATATTGGCTGTGGATGAGAGGAGAACTCTGTGCTCAGGTGGCAGCAATCCAGGGATAGGTGACCTCCCTAGGAAGTTTTCACCCGGGCAACCAAAAGCAAATCCGTGAGCTTCTCGTGGGCAAAGCGGACAATATTGGTGGTATGAAAGGCCGGGTGTTACATGGAATCCTTTATGGCTAACAGATGGAGATGAACACGTAGAATCCATCAAGCAGCTCTTCTAACATTCAACAGAGTTCAACCCTTCATGTGGTTGAAAAGGATAGTAGAGAACCACAGCATCATCTTATCTACTACCCTAACAACTCATAAAACGACCCTTTCATCACCTTCCCTGAGACACCAAGGGAGAGCTACATCCAAGGAAGCCTATTCCAAGAAACAAGCTCATCTCAAGCCTTTATGTCGGTTGATGAAAGTTGTGGCAACTTTCTCTTTACTCTTGAAGAGTTGGATAATGTTCATCAAGATGACCTGGAGTATATGGAGAAAGTCCAGTAAATGGCTCTTCTCATTCATAGAGCTAAGAAGTTCTATAAGAGAACTGGAAGAAAGTTTCCCAGTAATGTATGCAGTGGAAAGTTTGGACTGGATAAAACCAAAGTGAAGTGTTACAACTGTAACCAGATGGGACACTTTTCTAGGGAGTGCAAGGCACCAAGGACTAATGGTGGCCAAGCATAATCCAGACCAAGCTACACTGATGTAGCTTCCAGATCTAAGAAGCCAAGCCAACCAAACAACAAGCTGATGTTGATGTTAAAGAGGAAGTATTTGATTGTAGCTTTTAGGGAGGATGTTTCTCCAAGTCAAGCACTGATGGCTGATCATAAAGAAGCCAAGGTATAAGAACATCTTTGTTTATCTCTGTACACTTGAATGCAGAAGCAAGTCTTTATTTCTACTGGGTTTGAAGTGGTGATGACTGAAGACTCAACTATGGACTCTAGTACCAGGAGTCCTAGTTCATGTCCAAACCATCCTAGTCAAGAGAAGAAAGTTGACCAAATATGCACCACTGCTGCACAGCCTGAACCATCTAGTTTCAAGAGCAGGCCTCACCCTTAAAAGCATACTGCATCATCTATGAAGATGAAAAAGGAAGTGGGGAAAGAGATCAAGCTCAGCCTTCTCCTTAGAAGAAGACCCTCAGAAGTATACCAGTTAAGTGCATCATGTGTGGTGGTGCTACTCATTTTGCTAAGGATTGCATCTACAATCCCAAGAGTACCATCCACATCAACAAGAAGAAGAGTTCGGAGAGGAAGAAGAAGAAGGAGAAAGCTTTGGGAGGAAAATCACTTTCATTCGAAAGCTTCAAGGTGACCAAGAAGAAGATAGGTGGAAAATTTCTCTCAGAAGAAAATTTGGTCTAGGAAGAAAGGAATGCTTCCGAAGCACTAAAGTCTGCTGCAGTGGACGCAAAAACTTCCAAAGGTTCAGTCTCCAAAACATCTGAAGTTGCCAAAATTTCTGAAGTCTTAAAGGTCAATTGTAGTCTTTTAAAGATGGTATGGAAGATAAAGAAAGACCATGTGACTGATGTTTCTTCATCAATGACAGCCAAAGATCCTCAAAGCTTGAATGTTGGATCAATAACTGTTGAACTATCTTCAGTTCACTTTAATAGGCCCAAGACCAACAAGGTTTGGGTATTCAAATGTAACTAATCATCTTTTTCTGTGAAGGAACAGCTGAAGACCAAGGAAAATGTATGGATCATTAATAGTAGTTGTTCCAGGCATAAGAAAAGGAAATGGCTCTCTACTTCAAAACTTTGAGAAAATTGATAGAGGGCTAGTTGCTTTTGGAGTAGAATCAGGTGGTTACATCACAAGTAGGGGCAGGGTCACAAATGGCAAGCTCAGCATTGAGAAGGTAAACTATGTTAAGGAGCTTGGATACAATCTCTTGAGTGTATCCCAATTTTTTGACCAGAGACATAACATGCTCTTTACTGAGCATGAGTGCATTGTTCTCAAGCCCGAGGTGGTCATTCCTCAAGAACATATCCTGCTTAGAGCCCCTAGGAAAGAGAACATGTACAAGATAGATTTGCAAAAAACCTCCCCTTCAGGAGAAATTTCTTGCTTTCTATCTAAAGCCAATAGTGATGAGTCTTTCCTTTGGCATAAAAGAATGTGCCATGTAAACTTTAAGAACATGAACAAATTAATTAAAGATGATTTGGTAACTAGAATGCCAAAGAGAGAGTTTACAAGTGATGACCATTGTGTTGCATGTCTGAAAGGAAAGCAACACAAAGTGTATCACAAGCCAAAGGAAAAGAACTCTATCACTACTCCCCTACACCTATTACATATGGATCTCTTTGACCCCACTAGTGTAATGAGTTTAGGAAGAACTTAATATTGCCTGGTGATCACAGATGACTTCATAAGATATAATTGGGTATTCGTTCTTAGAACTAAGGATGAGACCCCTAAAATCTTGAAGAACTTCATTTTGAAAATTGAGAATCAATGTGATTACAAGGTCAAGATCATAAGATGTGATCAAGGAACTGAATTCATGGACCAAATCCTTGATACATCTTGTGATGAAAAGGGTATTATAAGACAATATAAAGCTCCCAAGACTCCTCAACAAAATGGTATTGCTGAGAGGAGAAAAAGGACACTTATTGAGGTTGCAAGAGCCATGCTCTCTGACTCTAAACTGCCTATCACCTTCTGGGTAGAGGCAGTCAACACTGCCTGCTATGTGCAGAACAAAGTTTTAGTAGTCAAGACTCATGGTAAGACTCCTAATGAACTGTGGCACAAAAAAGACCTTTCATTGGTTTCCTCAGGTCATTTGGATGTCCATGCACCATCTTGAATACCAAAGATCCAATAGCCAAATTTATTGAGAAATCAGATGATGGACACTTTATTGGATAATCTTCCTAAGCTAAGGATTATAGAGTATACAATCTTAGAACTAGAGTAGTTGAGGAGTTAGCCAATGTGACCTTCAATAAGCACACTAGCCATGTTAAAGGTTCTGGTCCTGATTGCCTACTTGCTCTTGATTTAGTTACCAACTATTTTAACAAATCGTGTGAAGATGTTTCAGAATCTACAGATAGCTTATCAATAGGAGATCCAAACCTAAGATTTGAGCTGAGAATACCAAGTGATAGAATGATTTCAGCTCTAGTGGTATCAAAGCCTGTAGTTAGAAATCCTGTCAGCACTACAATGACAAACTCTTCATCTGATACATCTGAGGTGCCTATAAACTCCAACACTTAGGCACAAAACTCAAATGAAAGGGTTTCTAATATAGGAGGCGATGGAGATGGTGAAAGTGATCAAGAATTTCATGATGCTGATAACCTCTCCATTAAAGACAACATCAATGATGTCACACACTCATTAGATCAAGTTTTTATTGATAAGTGTGCTGATGTGGTGGGTGACACTCAATTACTGGATCTAAATTTCACTAATTTAGATCTTTCTAATCAACTTGCTATGATCCTCAATTGATAATCCATAAGTCCCATACCACCACCAACATCATTGGAGATGTTGAGATTGGGGTGAAAACAAAATGACAAACCCATGATAAAAATGTTTGTCTGCACTCTTGCTTCTTGTCCCGGATTGATCCGATGAAAGTTGATGAAGCTTTGAAATATGGAAGTTGGATTGAAGCAACGCAGGAGGAGCTGCTTCAATTCAAAACACAAAAGGTCTAGAAGCTATGCCCTCTTCCTCATGGGAAGACACCAATAGGTACCAAGTGGGTTTTCAGGAATAAGAAAGATGATAGAGGACTTGTCATCAAGAACAAGGCAAGACTAGTTGTTTAAGGGTACACTCAAGAAGAAGGGATTGACTACAAAGATGTTTTTGCTCCTGTGGCAAGACTTGAAGTTGTTAGGATATTCCTTGCTTTTGCTGCATCCAAGGATTTCAAGGTCTACCAACTTGATGTCAAGTGTGCATTTTTATATGGAGTGATAGATGAGGAAGTGTATGTCAAGCAACCGCCTGGCTTTGCAGACCCAAATCATCCTGATTATGTTTGCAAGCTTGATAAAGCTCTCTATGGGCTGCACCAGGCTCTAAGGAAGTGGTATGAGACACTGTCATAGTATCTTGTCCGACATGGCTATAAGAGAGGTACTATTGATAGCACACTCTTCATCAAAGGAACAAGAAATAACTTGATGTTGGTTCAAGTTTATATAGATGACATCATCTTTAGGTCAACTAATCCAAAGCTCTACAAAGACTTTGAGAAGCTAATGAAGAATAGATTTTAAATGAGTGCCATAGGGGAACTCAATTACTTTCTAGGAATTCAAGTGAAGCAAGTTGACAATGGCATCTTCAAAAACTAGTCAAAGTATGTACAAGACATACTAACCAGATTCATCTGACTGAGTGCAAGGTTGCTAAGACACCCATAGCCAGAAACCACTCCCTAGGACCTGATCTTGAGAGAGAGAGAGAGTGTGTGTGTGTTAATGAACATCTCTACAGGGCTATGATTAGGTCTCTTATGTACCTCACAGCCAGTAGGCCTAATATCATGTTTGCCATATGCATATGTGCAAGATATCAAGTAAACCCAAAGATGTCACACCTGGTTGCTATCAAGAGGATTCTTAGATACCTCAAAGGAGCTCCCAAGCTGGGACTTTAGTATCCAAAGTATTCTGACTTCAATTAGTATGCTTATACAGATAGAGACTATGGGGGCTGCAACATGACAAGAAAGTCTACATCAGGGGGATGCCAATTCCTTGGTGGAAGGACAGTCTTATGGCAATGCAAGAAACAATCTTGTTTGTCTGCATCAACTACTAAAGCTGAATACATTGCTGCAGCAAGCTGCTATGCTTAAGTGCTTTAGATTCAGAATCGGATGCTAGACTATGAATTCAACTTCAAAGAGACTCCCATCCACATAAATAACAACAACGTTATTTCTATTATAAAGAATCCTATGCAGCAGTCAAAGATAAAGCACATCAACTTCAAGTATCATTTGATAAGAGATAATTTTGAAAAGGAATTGATAAAAACTAGTCAAAGTTAACACAAATGAACAATATGCTGATCTATTCATAAAAGCTTTTGATGAACGGAGATTTAGTATCTTATATCAGCTATTTGGATGATTAACCTTGAGTAGATTTTTTTAAATTAATTTCAAGATTATTTTTCAAATATGTGTGTCTTAAGTTGTCTATATCATCACTCGTATAAGCCCTATCTATCTTGGGAGAAAATTTTTCAAAAAGGATATTTCTTAGAATTTTAAGAATTAAAGATATATTTTCTTTCGAAAGACATTAAGTTGACTTCGGAAGGAAATTATGTCTTCAAAACTAATAACTGCTTACTAAGATATTTACTTTTGGAAGAAATTCCGATATATCTTCCGAAGCTTAAATATACTTCTAAGTACTTATATGTTTTGAAGGACAATTTTCTTCCGAAAGCAATCAAGTCTCGAAAGCTTTATTCATCCTTTGAATAAAACTTCTGAAGTTATATATCTTTTGAACCCAAATATGTCTCAGAAGCAAATTACTCAAAGTATTCTTCTTCCGAAGCAATTCTTGTCAAACTAAGAAATATCTTTCGAAGTCAAATTGGCTTTCGAAGACACATTACCTTCGGATGATTTTCTACTTCCAAGATAACTACCTTAAAGGGCACTTTTTCAGAGGTGGGACCGACATTCAGATTTCAAAGTTTATCCTTTTGTATTAAGTTTGTCTCAAATCAACCATATAAATATCCTTACAACGGTTCCCCCTCTTTCTTCTTCCTCTCTATCTGCAATCTTCAAACCCTAAATTCACCCAAAAACCATCTTTGTTCTTAGCTTTCTTCATCCGAATGCTTTTTCAAATGGCCAACCCTAAACCTCAAAATTAGCCAGATTTCTCCATGCACCTTCATAGGCAACATAATTAGGTTGCTTTGTTGACATCTGAGAATGATCCTGGTTTCTCAGTTGTTTGCTGATCTTGCTCAATCATCCTACCTCACTGCTCTTACAATCGACCCTCCACTTTATGAAGAAAAACTTCTGGAGTTCTGGAGGACCTACCAAGAGGTGATCTTGGACGGTGAGAAGGCATTATCTGCATCAGTGCAAGGGAAGACAGTTTTTATTACCCCAGCCACAATCAACACTCATCTAAGGCTGGATGATGAAGAAGAGAAGCTGCCCTTTCCAAAATCTACTTTGAATGAATCATTCAGACAGATAGGTTATGAAGGGTACTTCACAGTCAAAACCTTCAAAAAGGGTAAGGTCTCTTACTAGTGGAAGTACCTCCTCCATGTTATTATTCACTCATTATCTAGCAAACATGGAGGATGGGACCAGATTCCTGAGGACTTATCCTACATAGTCCATGGGATGGTTCAAGGGGTCAAGTTCAAGTACTCCCAGTTTGTTTACACAAACTTGCTTGCAAACTTGGACTCCTTAGAGTATTACATGTTCCCGAGATATGTCCAGCATAATCTTAACTATGAACTGGGCTCACAGTAAGGGGAACAAATGCTATTATTAAATTGAGACAGATGAAGCCCAACATCTTTAGGATCATGAGAAAGACCATTGTTGGCTTCTTAGGGGTAGAAACAGTCCTGGTCCCAAAAATATTAGAGCTCATGGCTCAAGATGATAACTTGACAGCACCAATCAATGTTAAACCCACACCTTCAATATATACACCACCCACACAGCCACAAATAGCCATCACCTACTGAAGAAAATCCAAACAAGCCCCTACTCAGTCTATTCAGATTGAGCAGGCTCCCATACAGAAGGAAGTGGACTCAAGAGCTCCCAAACCACTCCCATTACTTTATTGATCAGGTGATCAACCTTCAGAGGACAACTACCATCCCAAGCCTTTAGATCTAAAACAACCAATCCCTGACCTAAATTCTATGATGATGAGGATATGGGTTTCCGTGATTACCATGAGTCTCTCTTTTCCTCCCCTGCTCAATGAGAGATGAGTGCTCCTGAAACACCCATATCTAGCCCATATCATCCACCCCTAACTGAGGTGGACTTCCCTGAACATATTCAGGAAGTCCATATTGAAGTGGCTCTCACTTTTGCAAGTGATTACATAATTAAGACCTCAACCATGGCAACCCAACCCCTTGACACTTCTTTTGAAGCTGTCATGGAGCAGGAGAAATCCAACAGCCAAGAACCACAAGCTGGTGGTGAGGGAGATGACTTTGGTTATGTCCTCTCATCCCCCCATTATTCTTCTAATGAAGATGAGGGGAGTCTGCAACTAAAGGTTCAAAAACTATCCAAAACATGAACCTATTTAGTTTCAAAGTTAAGTCACCTATAATCTCAGGTGGCTACCTTGCAAAGGCAGGTCATTGATCAGCAACTTGAGATCACTGATCTCAAGGGCAAGATAGCTGGGAGACCTGCCAGCTAACTCAACCAGGTCCACAAACCTGTGGATGTGGTGGACCTAACCCTTAGCTTCTCTATGTAAGAGGGTGATGCTACCAAAAAAGGGGAGAAAGTCCTACCTGTAATCATAGAACCTAGGAGTTCTACCCAGAGTATGGACATAAAGGCCTCACTATCCTCACTTGCAGTTATCCATACTCAACAACCTCCTTAGGCCCATATTGATATGGATACCCTGATTTAAATCTTATTTGAGGAGGGAATCCTAAAGGCTATGTCTACACCATTCTACCCTGCTAATAATCCAATAGTAGGATGGAGGTATGATGCTGATAGAAGAGCCCTGGTACTCTCTAGATCTCAAGGTCAATAAAAAGTCTTCAATTTTCAAACCCTAAGATACTATAAGAGTTTTCCTTTAGTTGATCTGCCACTTACCATCCCAAGTAATAACAGGCAAGCTGAAAGGTTAGCTGAGAGGATCTAGCAAAGGGTGCTTGAAGAGTTCAAAAGAAGATCCTACTTATACAGGCAGAGGCTAGCAGGAAAAATTGTTGGTCAACTGGATACTAAGGCAGACCCTAAGATTAGCTTCGAAGGGGAAACCTTAGTTGAAGGCCTAGTAGTTGAACCTATGAACCTTGAGACAGGAACTGCTTCAGCACCTAGTACCCCCGGTGAGACACCAGATGGTAAAGGTGTCCTATGGCCTCCCCTTGGTCAAAGATTAAGTGTTGCACCAAGAGATGAAGGCTAAAGATCTTTCCACTCTGAGTCACACATGACAGTGACTGACAAAGGGAAGAGGATTACAACCTCTTAGGAGATTGAGGAGGAGAAAAGTGAAAGGAAGAGGAAGGCAAGGGGAGAGAGAACAAGTGAGATCCTAAGCTTTATACAAGCTGCAATCAAGGCTTTCCCTAGGCCAAACACTTAGGAAGATAAGTTAAGGGCAACCAGATTGAACTATTTGGGGTCAAGGAACTACAACATTGATGAATACATCTCACTTCCCTTAGATGAACTAAATGAACTGGCTGACACTTAAGTGTCAAAAGAGAGGAAAGAAGCTGAGGCTGTAGAGTTGCTCCTCAAGATTAAAGAAGAAAGGAAAAGAAAAAGACTTTATAAAGCTCCTACCCTCTTTCCAGCTCAAGAAATCCTTGAAGTAGAGGTTGTGGTTGTTGAACAAGAAACTCAGGTAGCTAAGGAACAAGACAGACAAAACATGATAGCCTACCTGAGTGCCACATGTCTCTATCAGGCAGCGGACCTACTTCCCTTGTTATATAAGTACATTGAGTTTGAGTAGCTCAAGCATCTTGAGCAAGAAGTGTTAAAAGAAAAAAAGTCTGCTAAGAGGAAGATGAGGGAAGAAGTTGCTAAGTCAAGAACCACCATCCGAGCCAATCAGAGGAAGTCTGCTAACAGACTAAAGATGGTGAGCTTCTTGAAGCTGTATGGGTTCTCTGGAAGGAAACTTGGTCTAATGTCTCTATCTACTATGGATGAGCACATTAGAGTGATCAAGCAGAAGACTAAAAAGGGTGAGCTGGTAGACTAGCATTCTCCACCAAGTCAGGTTGCACCTGAAGCTAAGGTTAATAAGAGACAACTCAACATAGACCTAGTGCTGCATCTCAGCCAACTTCATCTTCTGACCCACAGTAGGGTCCTGAACCTTCTCCTTTCGAACCTATGAAGGAAATGGATCCAACTAAAAAGGATAAAGAATTGAAGGAACATCTGGTACTCAAGACCAACCTTCTCAGTTAAAGAATAGAAAGAGGAAGAGGATGGCCATCAAAAGGGACAAGAAGAAGAAGTAAAAAGCATCCACCTCTACACCTCGGGATGGGTTAGAACATCTTAAGGGTGATCAAGAAGAGGTTGCTCAACCAACTCCACTTCATGTAGAGCCTCTTGCTGCTGAGAGACCCATCTTGTCTTGGGCCTTTGCTACTAACCCAAACAGATGGTATGTCACTAAAGATCAAGGGGGTTAAGATGTGTACTTCTGGCAAAACATGCTTGACCTTCCTCTACATGATCTACTTGACATGAAATGATATTTTGAGAGTTTAAGAAATCCTAACCAACTAATAAAGAAGGGAATGGTCTTGATTCTTATGAGGACAGTCAATAGATGAAGATCAAGACTTAAAATTATCCTCCAGTTTTAGTAGCATCAGCCTAGGGGGAGTTTATAAGAGTTATACTTAGAGGCTGATGCAACCAAAGTTCTCTTACCATGCACAACTAAAGTATAGTTACTTTGGAAGATTTGATGCAACACAATGAAATTCACTAAGTATCAAATCTTTCAAAGCCAAAAGATTATTTCTTTTAAAGCCAGAGATGAAGTTTTTTGAAGCTTCAAGACAAAGTGTTTCGAAGCCAAGAGACTGATTTCTTCTAAAGACAGAGAAGACATGCTTTCTCTGACATGCTTTTGATAAAAGCTAACCTATTTTCCATTGCCATCTCTAAAGACTCACCAACTTATATAAGTTGGTGATAGGTCCATACTTTTGTCAACTGTAGATTAAGGTCTTAGAGTCTTTAACTTTCTACTTCGTACTTTTATCCTTTCTGTAATAGATAAGGATGTGAGCTATGGCATGTCATAGACACTAGTCAAAAGGCAATCCGCCTTTTGACTTTACATTTATCTAGATTAGTGTTCCAGCTGGCCTTCAAAGTATGCCCGACTGTAGGATTTAATATAAAGTATCTCAGGTACCTGTCCTTAGGACTAAGCCTTCTAACATTTGTAGAACACTTAAGAGCAATATACATCATTCTTGAAGACCAATTACTTATGTTTTGCTTATGTTCTTTACATCTGTTCTTTGTTTCATTTAGCCAGTTCCCTATTTGATCTGTTAAGTATTCTAGTCTCTCCATCCATTGTGAAACTATTGCATTGCTCCCTTGTACCTGTCCTGCAAAGATTGTTTATATGTTTCTCCCCTAAGAGGAAATTATGTAAAAGTGAGAACATGAAGACTCACCTTAGATTGCATGATAAATAGATAATTCAAATGTTGGTCACTAAACGATACCTGCCAAACATAAGTTTGTAAGTGTGTATCCATAATGGTGAACATAAACCCTATTGTATCCAATGAGCGTTAACTATTGGTGTGTTTGTGAAAAGCTTAATATGTTTGACAGGATTAAATTTATGACAAATGTTTACTTTTGTTGACCAAAATTGATTAGTTTGATACGACGATCCGTTGGTGACTCAAATCAGTGAAAATATGTTTAATCATACACAAATATTCCATATCATGTTGCACATAATGTTCCATGTTAGAATTCTATTTATGGAAAGTTTCTATTTTGGAAAAGTATGATTTCTTTACACACGTGTAGTCCATTTTCAAACTCTATGAAATATCATTACAAGTATTATATATCACATACCATTTACCTATTTCTCAATCCTAGCATGTTCACATCACCTAGAACATCATCATAAGCAAAGTTTCCATACATAGAAACATATGAACACCAATTGTACAATTCACATCATAATCTCCCAACATGTTTCTATGATCATTCTAACATAATTTCAATCACCATACATTGTCCTACACATGTCCTATACATTGCATATTAATCATCATTACCCATCAAGCATGCATAGAACTCAATTCTCAACCTTACTTTCTATAAAGAATTATATCAGTAAATATCCAAAAAAACGAGTCAAATTCATAAACCCAAAACATCAAAGTTCTTCCAATAGCATCAACTAACATTATAAGATCGATAAATCAACTTAATTTCACTAAATACAGCCAATTCATGCAAAAGCCCCATAATAAAGTTTTCTTCAATGGCAAGTTATAGTTTTAACCAAAACTTGATTTTTTAATAAAACCAAACCATACAATCATCTTAGAATTACATACTAAGGAACAAGCAACAATCAATTCAACTCAATTGCAAGCAATTCAATTTTGGACAACTAGGGTTATGAGACACGTGGTGAATTAAATGACAAGAAATTCAACATTAAAACATACTTGCAGATGGAAGGAATCGTGTGCTAAATGTGTGTTGATCCAACAAACGATTGAATCCACCAAGAATTTCAAGAAAAGGGATGAGGGTTTGTGTGTGTGTGTTTTTTGTTCTTTTTTAGAAAATAGTCCATGTCATTCTAGAAAATTGTTAAGTGTTACACGATCGGGTTTTTCTACATCAAATTACTAGAACAATCCTATAATATCAAACACTAAAAATATTAAATAATATTCACATTATTAGTTTTAAGTAATTTTTATAACAATTAAACTATAAAATCCGTAAACGGCGATGATGCGTAAATGTTCGAAATTTCATAATCTTCACAACCAAGCTAATCATTTTATCATGTAATCACATAATATATAATTTCACACGAACTATATTTATCTGAAAAGTCATTTTGATAAATCACCAACGTTAGGCGACAACTCGTGTGTGATCCGGCAATTCTCTGAATTACCTACAGTTACGTGAAGGTTTGTGCAATAACTAATGGATTTATTTCAACATAATTAAATGCATACATGTATGATTGGAAAATAGTGTCCGTGCTAATCGGAAAATGACCTAAAAGGCCGGGTGTCACATTTTAACCCAATATATCATAAACTAAAATTTTAACCGTAATGAAATAGGCATACATCTTAACTTCTTGCTAGTAAATATGAACTACTTGATATTGATAATGTACCCATCATCACAATATACAGATCACTGATATCAAACAAACAACCATTTTTCTTGCCTCCTTGTACCCATGTGTCTAGACCAAATAATGGGCATTATCTGGCCATATCTCCATACTTCTTTGTGACAAACTCCTTATATGATCTCTATGATATACAAGAAAAAAATAAATTTACTTATAATATATAATAATTACTAGCAATCACATACATCTTAAAAGTAAAGAAACTTATATAAGAATCCTAAACTCGTGAGTGTTGCCATTCCGCATTATTCTGTAGATCGATCTTTTTTGAACCGTTAGCCTCTTTTGAATCCTCGCCTATTCTATGCCTCAAGAATCTACTTAAAGGTCTTGTCCCTTTCTTCCCGTGTGACTGTATATCGTAGCAGGGCATCCAAGTATCTTATCTTACAAAAGTCGTATTTGAACAATGATACTCACATGCTAAATTCATTAAATCAAGAACATTTTAACATCTCGCCAATTTTAATTTAAGTGTAATATAGGTGTAAGCCAAGAATGTGTTTACTTGTTGAGTTTCCTCTAATAATGGTGTTCCTAGAAGACTTTTCTTTCCATTTGAGTGTATTCAAAATTTCAACTAGTGGTTCTTATATCTCAATCCTCATCCATTACGGCTCATATGGAATAATCCTAGATGAATCATCTCTAACTTTTACTGTTTCCTTAATCTCAACGTCCTTAACATTTTCCTGAGACCTATTAATACATCCTTGAATTTCCTCTTTATAAATTTCTCCTAGCAAGATCAAACTCGGTCATCCCACTCATCCCATTGATGGTATCTATGCAAAAATCACTCTTTAGTAATGTTTATAACTTTATTAAATCATATTTACATATAAAGACAATAAAAAACAATGACGTTTATGTAATTGAATTTGATCAAATCTCAACAACCGAGTTATCACAACTCAATACGTTTATTATGTACTTTACCACGTTAGTGTCATTGAAGTAACACGTGTAAAGATATTTACAGAAACGTCGAGCTTAATTTGTGGTAGTCTAGTATTTTTTCTATACAAGACATGTTCGCTCTCTCAATGAGATCACTAGTCATATTAATGGAGAACACATTAAAACATGGAATTCAATAATTGGTCATAAATCAATACTCCACTTATTTTGGTCTCCTTAATCAAATCAACCCTTATCTAATTACATATAATGGCTGACCAATAACTGCTTCTCTTTTCATTTCTTTATTACTTCCAACCTATTTTACTTCTGTTATTAAAAAGTAGAAAAGTTGTCTTCCAAAAAGAATTAGAAAGTTAGTAAATACAACAAGCGTAAAAATAGACGGAAAAAAGATTAGGGGGTCCATGATATTATCTATATTTATCTACTAGATTTAGTAAATCTGTATATTACACGGGTTGAATAAATACAATACTAATATAATAAAATTTATTTATTATAAAATAATATTCTAAGATATGATTTGATTGAAACTATGTATGAGAAAAGACTATAACTAATAAAATAATAATATAATCTTCTTAAAATTTTGTTTTTAATTTTTTTTAAAAATAAACATTTTGTTCTAAAACAAACTGCATAAAAATATCATTTTTAAAAGTTTTCTTATTATAACTTCTAAATTTGATTATTTTTGGTTTTTAAAGAATTGACTTTTTAAAAATACAAAATTTAAAATATTTCGTATTTTTAGAAAAGTTTTATGCTTTAGAAAAATTTATTATTTTATAAAAATTTTATTTATTTAGAAATAATATTAATAAATAAATTTCTTTCTTAATTTATTAAATCTAAAATAGTGTTAAATAATATTATTAGTAATTAAGGTAATTATTTAATAGGTGAGAGATGCGAGAAAATTTTGGTAAGGATGATTGTGGTGCTGTCACGTGTCATCCTAAGTTACTTTTTTATTAAAGTATAAAGATAAAAATGAAGAAGCGTAACCCAATAAACAGTAGGAAGTAGGAGAATGTACTACGTATACCTTGCTAATTCCATAAGCAAAGGGTATTTTTATTTATTTATTTAAGTCTGTTAAAAATAATACCGTTATATATTATAAAATGTGTTGGTTTACCAATTATGATTGTGTTGTTATATGAATGAGTTTTTTTCACTCCGCGCGATGCGGCGGGACCATACGACGACTTTAACGTGGTAAAGTGTACGTTTACAAACTTTGTAACCAACGTCAAAATCGACAACACGCAACACTAAAAAAGAAATCAAACATTAAAAAAGAAACTTACAGGTTTTGAAGTTTTTATAGAAAAGTGTTTGGAGGAATAAACATGTAGATCTACCTACGGTTGGACATTTTTTGTTTATGAATTTTGGTCGTGTAATTGCCTACAAATCAAGCTTACTATTTAATACAACAGTTCAGCATCTTAGTTCGCCTAATATATATATATATATATATATATATATATATATATATATATATATATGTATATATTTTCCTACTCTAATAAAAGAGTAAATAGGTGATGATCAAGCATAGGGTGGTATTCACCTTGCCGTTAGTTATAGCTTAGTTATTATTGTAATAGGATCTAGTTTAGTTTTGTTGGTTTTGTATTCTGTGACATGCGAAACTGTAGTTTCGCTAGGTAGTTTCACATGGTCACAATGGTTGACAGTTTCGCATGCGAAACTATATGCGAAACAATATCCTGTATAAATATGTTTGTTTGTTGATCATTTTGTAACTCTTGGAACTTTAATGAAATACTACTGATTTGAGTTCATTGTGTATTGCTATCGCTAGGAGCTTATTATTGTTATCTTTTAGCATTGTTCCTAATCATCTTATCAAAATCTTATTTCAACTGGGGTTTGATTGATTTGTGCTCATTCTTGTATCATTACTTGGTCCTCAAGTTATTAGAATTAGTGATAACTTGAGGATTCTGGTGTTAAATCATCATTAAAAGCACGTTTAAAAGACCATTTGAACCAATAATATGGTATCAGAGCCATCGTGCTCTTGATTGTTTATGTTCTTTTTGATTAGTTTTTGACATATTCATCTTCTCAATCTTTTGGATCTGTTTTGCATTTGTTATCTATAGAAATCATTTGAAAAAGGTGAGGTGTGTGTTTGGAAAACTTATGGAATCATCATATTCCAAATTGATTGTGTTCTGAGTGAGTTTTGGTGATTTTTTGGTCATTTTTCGCAAAAAGAGGGTTTTCAGATTCTTCGTGCGAATCTAGTGTTCTTTGTGCGAAACTGTCGTGCGAAACTACCCAAATCAGAAGATTTTTGGTGCTTGTGATCTCTCTGTGAATCTGAAATAAAGTTTATCTGTTTGATTAGTTTCTCTAGTAAAACTGCTGCCCATTTATCTTTGAACGAAAGTTCAATAGTTTCGGGCGAAACTGTGGTCGAAACTGCTGTCGAAACTGCTGATCTTATGCGAAACTATTTGTTTTTGATCTTCTCAAATTTCAACGACGACAAGTCTTACCCTTGCTGATCTTGAGATCGTGGCACCAAACAGACCCCCTAAGTTAATCAATGGTGATAACTTTGATGAATGGAAAAGATGTTTGAAAGCTTTCTTCCTGTACACTGATCACACCCAACGGGAATCAATTGTGAAAGGACCTCATGTTCCTGTTTCCATAGAAGATAATGTGACTATTCAAATTGCAGATCCGACAAAATATTCAGAGAGAGATATCAAGTTGATTGATCGTGATCAAAAGCTGTTTGGTGCTTTGACTCTGTGTCTATTAGCAGAAATTTACAACAGATTTTAGTAATACAAAAGTGAAAAGGCCTTATACGATGCTCTATGTGAATTCTATGACCGTAATGAAGAATTGGTCAAAGATAAAGCTGCTCAAGCTGAAAAAGAATTCAATTATTTTGTTGGACATAAGAATAAGAGTCTCACTGATCTCACCAACCATTTTCTGTCGATCACAAGCACTTTAAAGAAGTATGATGAGATGTTTTCAAACAATGAACAAGTGATAAAGCTGTTGGACTCTTTACCACCTCAATGAAGCTTGCAAGTGAGAATGTTGAAGCAAGAAAGGGGATTTTTGGACTACAAGCTCATGGATATAATCAACAAGTTGAAATCTTTTGAGTTAGATCTAAAACGCAGAGAGTACAACCAAGCAATGCTTCCATCTAAAGCCTACTCATAGAATGCTGCTCATATTTCATCCAGCTCAGATTCACCATTGCATATGTCAGCTTATAGTGGGACGACCGATACTTCTGACAAGTCCATCGGAAATGGATCTACATCAAAAACTTCAAAACTCCCACAGGTTCCATTGAGAGTATGGCTTTATTTGGTCTTTTTGTGCACAGTTATGAGGCTTTGGTAGCTAGTGAGTTGAAGGGTACATGAATGACCACCGAAGGCATGTATCAGGTGGATCCTGAAGATTTGGAAGAAACTGATCTTCAGTGGTAGATGGCTATGATCATTCTCCGAGCAAGAAGATTCATGGAGAGAACAGGAAGAAAGAATTTTGAAAACCAAAATGCAAAGGTTGGATTTGACAAATCAAAGCTCAGATGTTTCAATTGCAAACAGCTCAGGTACATCAAAAGAGAATGTCCATCTCCTATCATCACCGAACCAAGAACGGGGGTTACCAAGGTCATTCAAATTGGTGATAAAGAAGAAAACAAGCAGAAAAAGGAAACAGCTCTTATAACCAATTTTGACTAGAGTTCAGAGTTAGCCGGGACTGAAGAAGAAATCAATCATGCCCTGGTAGCTGAAATTGCAGAAGTGTGAAAGGTGAAGCTGATAAGAAGAAGGAGAGTGAGGTGAAGGACAATATGAAGAATGATTGTGAAAAAGAGGAGAAGGATGAAGCCACAAAAGCTGTGAAGAAAGAGGAGTTGAAGGGTGACACAAGGGTCTACAACTATGAAAAGGCCCTAGTTGCTGAAAAGAAGGTCATGGATATTCCATATGAGGCAATCCAAGATATGTGTTCATCTGCTTGCAAAATTTGCTTATTTGGTATTTATAAGGTGAATAAACTATTAATGGAAAATGAAGGGAACTAAAAAGAATAAATAAGGAACTAAAAAAATGAAGCAAAATATTTTGTTAAATTAAATGAAGCTTTAAAAGAAAATGATCATTTTAAAAAGAACCCTTTTTGAGAGAAATATGAAAGTTAATACTTTGACTGAAAGAGTAACTTTGGCTGAATTTGAGACTATTAAACTTAAAACAAAGCGTGATAAATGGACAATTTCTGGAATGAAGCAAGAGGAACTCTATAGTAAATAAAAGGGAGCTAGAATTAAAACTGGGTTGGGTTGTGGTGAAACCACCTATGTTTATCCACCTCTTACTACCTTTTGTTATTCTCCAATCCCTACACCTCATCCTACAAATGATTTAATTGCAAAGAACACTAACAGTTTGTTTGCAGGTTTAGAAGGGGTGAATCTTAAAGAGGTTCGGGAAGATTATGATTATGGAGGAAGTAGAGGTCCTGGAAGTTGTAGTTCTAGTTCACCTGATTTCAAAAAATCTTTTGTAGACAATAGTTCCATTAGTATAAATTATAGCTTGAGTAGTTTAAATTCAAGTTGTTCTCATTCCATAATGTTTGAATCAAATAGAGTTGATGTTTCTAATGTTAATGAACAAGTTTGTGTTATCAGTAAAGGCCATGAAACTTCTTCAAAGTCAAATTATTTTGAAAAATTCATCTCTCTCCCCATCCCCACTTTCACTCCAATTTGAATTTCTAATCCAAATGAAACAATATCCTCACATGATTGTAAAATTCAAGAGATGAGAGAATCCATAAATACTAACAGAACAATGGACTTTAAACAAATCACAGGAAGTGCATGCCACTTAAAATGATTGTGATTCTCTTATATCTGAATGTGAGAAAGAGACTATCATGGATCATGTTCCAATCCAAAAGGATAAAACAAAAAATTTTAAATCTCATTGTTTCAAATATGGGAAGGATGATCACATCGTTAAGCGCTGCCCGGAGGTTGTAAATAGGAATGTAGATAACAGACCCTTAGGAAATATAATAAAATATTTTGTTGATAGTTTCTTTTGTAAAAATTCATCTCCTCAAAGAACCAAGCCGGTTAAGGTTTGGGTCCCAGTGTCTAAATAATTTTCCCTAATCAATATTCCAGGATCATTCAAGAAGGGCCATCAATAGCATTTGGAACGTTGATAGTGGATGCTCCAGGCATATGACTTGATTGAAGGACCTTCCTACTAACTATCGGATAATACACGGAGGATATGTTGCTTTTACGGGTGATAATAAAGGAGGTAAAATGATAGGTTAAGGTGAGGTATCAAATGGTTCTTTAACCTTGAAGAAAGTAAATTTCGTGCTTGAATTGGCCTTCAATCTCCTAAGCATTTCATAAATCTGTGATAAGAATATTCCTGTGCTTTTTAAATCTAACGAATGTTTGTTTCTTAAGCCTGAATTTTTAGTTCCAGATGATTTGGTGATTATGCAAGCTCCAAGGAAAAATGACACATACCTACCCGATATGAACTCCAAAGAATCAACCTCTACTATGACTTGTCTCTTGTCAAAAGCTTCCTCTTCTGAGTCCTTTCTGTGGCATAGATGTTTAGAGCATGTGAATTTTAAAAATATTAACAAACTGGTTAAAAATAATCTTGTCCGAGGATTGCCACAAAAGGATTTTTCTGTAATTGAAAAATGCATGTCTTGTGCTAAAGGTAAACAACACAAGATATCATATAAGCTTAAACTGGAAAACTCCATTTCTAATCCTCTTGAGTTATTACATTCTGATTTATTTGGTCCAATAAGTATGAAATGTATCGCTAAGAAATCTTCTTGTCTTATTGTAACAGACAATATTTCAAGATACTCTTGGGTCGGGTATTTGTCACACAAAGGAGAGACGTCAAAGGTTTTGCAGAAGCTGATTTTGACTATTGAAAACATCAGCATCAAGAAGGTTATGGTGATCGGAAGTGACAATGGAACAGAGTTTAGAAACCAGATTTTTGATTCATTCTGTGCAAGCAAAGGGATTCTCAGACAATTCAGCGCTGCAAGA
Source organism: Flaveria sonorensis (assembly GCA_025506505.1). Classification (NCBI taxonomy): domain Eukaryota; kingdom Viridiplantae; phylum Streptophyta; class Magnoliopsida; order Asterales; family Asteraceae; genus Flaveria; species Flaveria sonorensis. The sequence goes on along the minus strand of CM046433.1, from coordinate 72,095,864 downwards.
ACACCTCAGCAGAACGGTGTCGCTGAAAGAAAGAATCGCACTCTCATTGAAGCAGCCAGGACTATGCTTATAGAATCTAAACTTCCTATTATTTTCTAGGCAGATGCAGTCAACTGTGCCTCCTATGTTCTAAACAGAGTCCTAATTGTGAAAGACAAGATGAAGACTCCCTATGAACTGTTTCATAAGAGAAAACCATTGATTGACTTCTTTCATCCATTTGGCTGCTCATGAATATTGTTGAATACTCAAGCTCAAAACTCAAAGTTTAGGGCAGTGTCTGATGAATGTTACTTTGTCGGATATTCTTCAACTCAAAAGGCTTATAGAGTATACAACAAAGGAACAAGAATTGTGCAAGAATCCTTCTATAATGATTGGCAAGAGTCAAATGTTTCCAATGCTAGTTCTGATTTGGAATGGTTCTACGATTCAAACACTGCTTTCAACTCATTCAACCTACCATCCTTTTCTGATGATGACATTCCCTTATCAAGTGGTCAATTCTTTATTCCCGTTCAACCTCAACCTCAACCAGAACCAGATCCTAAACCTCAACCGTAACTACATCCTCAACCTCAACCTGAACCTGAACATCAAGGCTGGTTGTTCAAGGATTTGCTCAAGAGGAGGGGATTGACTACACTGAGGTGTTTGCCCTTATGGCCCGGATTGAAGCCATTCGTATTTTTCTCGCTCATGCAGCTCACAAAAACTTCAAAGTCTTCTAGATGGACGTAAAGTGTGCATTCTTGTATGGAGACATTGACGAAGAGATCTATGTTTGTGAACCACCAGGTTTCAAAGATCTAGATTTTCCTGAGAAAGTTTACAAATTGGATAAATCCTTGTATGGATTACATCAAGCTCCTAGAATCTGGTACGAAACCCTAACACAGTATCTTCTCAGAAAAGTTTTCACATGAGGAACTATAGACATGACTTTGTTTAAGAAGGTGGTTAATGGAGATGTGCTCATTGAGCAAGTGTATGTTGACGACATCATCTTTGGATCAACAAATGAGAAGTTGTGTAGAGATTTTAAAGAAGTGATGAAAGAACGTTTTGAAATGAGCATGATGGGGGAGATGCGCTTCTTCTTAGGATTACAAGTCGAACAAAAGTCCGATGGAATTCTTATCCATCAAAAGAAATACATTTTGGAAATCCTATCAAAGTACAACATGGATGATGCTTCTCCGGAACTTACTCCGTTTTCTTCACAAACCTGCTTATCTCCTGATGACAATGGAAAGTCAGTTGATGCTCACCGTTATGGCTTCATGATCGGATCATTGATGTATCCTACCGCAAGTCATCCAGATATTACATTCGCTATGTGTTACTGCGCTCGATATCAAGCTAATCCAAAGGAATCTCATGAGAAAGCTGTTAAATGAATTTTTCGCTACTTGAAGGGTTCTCCTCGATTGGGTCTTTGGTACCCAAGGGAGGAAATTTTGATCTTCATGCAAACTCTGATAGCAATCTTGGAGGTTGTAAGCTTGATAGAAAGTCAATTACGGGTGGATGTCAATATCTTGGAGATTGCCTTGTTTCATGGCAAAGCAAAAAGTAGACCACAGTTTCACTGTCCACAGGAGAGGCTGAGTATATTGCTTCTTCAAGTTGCTGCTGTCAAGCGCTGTGGATTCAATATCAAATGATGGACTACGGGATTAACTTTCTTCACACACCGCTATTTTGCGATAATGAAGCGGCTATCAGAATTGCCAAAAATCCCATTCATCATACCCGTACCAAGTATATTGAAACAAGAATCCATGCAATCTGAGATGCACGGGAGAAGGGTTTTATAGATATTATTCCCATAGACACCAAAAGTCAAAAAGCTGATCTTTTTACAAAAACCTTTGATAATCCTCGGTTTTATGAATTGATCAACATGTTGGGTCTAATATCTTTTTAAAGCAAATTCTGGCGACTGTCTGTAAATATTTAATATCTTTTGAGTTAAAACATAAAATACAATAAATAAATTTCAATTAAAATAAATATAAAAACAATTAATGTGCTAAGGAGCTTCAAAAGCCATACTTCCCCAAAGTGTCTTCCAGTTCAAAAGTGAAATTTCTTTAGTTGCACTTAAATAGAAATTTTGAGGGAGAATAGTCTGTATAGGCTTCTAAATTGGCTTTTTTTATAAAACTTTTGTGTATATAACCTCTCATCTTTGTATCCTGTAGGATTCAAGAAGCTTGGATAGTGTTTGAAGGAGGTCAGAGGTGTTGCATTGGGATATGTCGGTAGGCCCGGTGGCCTAAAATAAGGTAAATAGTAACTGTGTGACTTAACTAAGACTCAACACTCAATGATAAGTGATTGGTTCAAAAGGATCGAATCTGTGAGGATATCATAATGCAATGATCAATTCAAACACAAAGAAATCAAAAACATGCAATTACATCCAAAAAATTCATAGATTTCATTGACAGTAAATGCGTAGGATACAATGCATAAGGGTTACAATTCATTCTGTTCTAACTGTTTCTATCTAAGATGTCATAGATGTCTTGGATGTCTACCCTGCACAATACATAAAATATCCTATTTATACTATCAAGAAACAAAGGAACATATATTTACAAAATAAGTCCCTATACTATGACAAAAAAGTTAAAAAGAAAAAATAGACAAAATGTTAATCTTCTAAGAGCTTCAACAATACTCTCCCTAAGATTTACATTGTCTTCAGTCTTTAATAAATTCTTCTGGTTCTTCTTTTATCTTGAACATTGGCTTTTCTTTGTAAATCTCTAATTCTTTCAATGCTTTCTTAATTGCTGATTTGAACTTCTTTGCTAGAATTGCTTGATCCGGCTTTGACTCGTTGGTTTTAATTTCCATCTTGTCTATTGCTAACAAAGTTTCTTTTGTAAGACCAGCAATGTCTACGTTAGCATAAAATTCAAAAGGTTTAGGATGATCGTGAGAGTACTCTTCCAATACTCCTTTGCTCGAAATCCTCATAAAATCAATCGACTTTATTTCCTTCTTCACGATATTAGCAAAAGCTAGAGCTTTTCTCAAAGAAATTATCACCATTGCTGCATCCATCACTTTGATAATCGTCATAAAGTACCTCCTATCGTTGTTAGCGACTTCAGACGCAACTCTTTGAAATTTTTGATTAGACAAGAAAGATATATAACTTGGATGTAAAAGTTTGAGTTCAAAAACTCCAAATAAGAAAATCATATCTTTATCCCAATCATCCAAATTATGAACAAGCTTCAAATAGAACCAGTCCGCATGATAAAACCATCTCCAAATAGGTTTAGAAGTTTTAGTTCCGTCTATCATCTTTAAGCCCAGATTTGTAACTTTCTCAAAATATTAATCACTATAAGCATCTAGAAATTGTTCTTCTTCTTCAAGTTGATCTGCTAACCTTCTTTTACTTTTATTGACTTGAAATATTCTTTGTCCTCTTGATCACATCGGATCTTGAGAAATGAATCCATTCTAGAAATACCTCTATTTAGAAGTTTCACAAAATTTTCACCTCGAGCAGACTTTGTTGGATTAATCAGAGGTAACTTGTTTAACTCTTTGAGATCTTGAACAGGTAATGCTATGATGATTGAGTAAAAATGATACACATCATAAATAGCATTTACTCATTTGATTAAAAATGCATCAAAAATCTCATCATATTTCCAAGCAACAATCTTAACATTCTTTGTATGATCTGGCATAATCATTACATTCAACAATTCAGAAATTGATTGGCCTTTTTTCAATACATTTCTTACCAAATCACCTGCTGTTCTTGCCTTGTTCCATAGTTGTTTTTGATCAACTGAAACTTGATAGGCTTGTTGCTCAGCTTCTGGGAACATACTCATCAATTCCTTTCTTCTTTCATGACCCTGTCTCACTAATTCCATTTCTTTAATTTCATGAGACTTCAGAATTCTAGATCTCTTTGTAATTTCCAAGTATTGAGAATTATCTATATCAAGTACAATCATTCTATTGTTTTGTTTTTCTGTTTCTTGATAGCTTCTCACCAAATTTCTTAGTGATTCAGCTTGCAATCTATTTAACCTTTTTCATGGATAATTCCTTGATTACAACTATAGTCTGAGCTCAACAGTCGTCATGTTTTCTGGATCAGAATGGTGTAATTCAGATGCTGAAAGTTCTTCAATATTAATGCTTTCTAGCTTCGGTATCCATTCTCCATGTTCAATAAAGATTTCATCTGGATCCACTGGAGCTATAGACTCTGCAATCACACATTTTTCATATTCTTCATTTATCTGTGAAACAGTAAGACCATCCAAAAATACATGGTTGTATTTTTTCTTGATCATGTAGTTAAATCTGTCATCAATATCTAACGGAATGTCTTCTGCAGTAGCATCAGTTGGAGAATACGTAGCTTCAACTATATCTTCTTCCTCTAAAACTTCATCATACCAGGCGTCAGAAAATTCTGGATCCAAATCATCTAAGGCTCCAATTTTCTCTTGAACTTCAACTTCTTCAATAGCCTGTATGGAAGTATCTTCTACACTTAGAGTTTCAGACACAATCTTCTGTATCTTTAAAAGAGGGTTAGAAGAAGATTTATCCAATGTTTGAACATTAGGATCATCTATCTTTCTTTTTCCTTTATCAGCCTCAGAAAATCTTTTAACTTCAGTTGGTTGATCTTCAGATACAATACTCATATCTTGTGACTGTGGAATTAAGATTTCTTTCATACTTTCGAACTCTTCTTTCAACTTAACATGATCTTCTTTCAACTTCTTGAATTTTTCTTCCATTAAATCATAATCTTTGAGCATAACCTCAAAGTTCTTTAAGTTTGTTTCTTGATCTTCTTCAAGCTCAGTAATTTTCAAGTCTTTCTTTAGTAATTTTGCTTTCAATTGTTCATTCTTATCTCTCAACTTCTCTATTATCTTAAGCCGGAGGGAATTCTCTTCTTTCTGAGATTCAGTTATCATCTCATTGTTCACTTCCACAGTATGAACTGTGTCATCTTGTTTTGAACTTTCACCTTCTTCTATCACATGACTAGGTGAACTAGTTCCAACATTAATAAGATCAAGAGAAGATTCCTTAGAAATTACATTCTCTTGCTCAATGGACTCCATCACATCAGTAATAGGAAAATCAAATTCCATTTGTTGTTGAATATTTTCTTCATTAAAATCTTCATTCACCTCAGTAATGTCATCATCTTCATTAACAGCTTCATTAACTTCACCAACTTTATCATCTCTATCATTTTCATTATCATCATCATCATCACTACTTGAAGATGAACTTTCTTCATCACTAGATTCATCATCATCTTCATTTTCTTCATCATCGTCCTCATTTTCAGACTTAAGACAGTCCTTGAGGAACATCTTTAATCATATTATTGGGATCGATTGCTTCGTTATCAATCAAATGAAAATGATCTTCATTTATATTCATATCATCTCTTGTTATCGCTTTCATGTAATCAAACATTGGTACATTCTGAGCTCCAGTAATCATAGCAAGTCTTTTATACACTATTTCAGTCATGTGTTCTAGAATCAATCTTTCACCACTTATTCCATAGGCATGAAAATCAGGATTTGCTTCATTGATAATCAGTTGTAAAAATCTAGGATACATCAGGTATTTGTTCCTGACTCCTTTCTCCAAATTGAAGATAAATCCATTCATAATCCACTTTGCCATATTAAATCTTCTATTAGTTGCATGGCTACTATAGGAGAAGCAATATCAACAGGAAAAGAATTCCATCCTGCACTTCTTTTGGACATACCATGCTGAAAGATGTAACATAAGAGTTTCCAATGATTATATACTCTTTCTCTAAAGAATCGTTTCTTTGGAAAATGATCAGGATGACCCATAGTTATAAAAGTTTCTCTGTACTCATTGAAAGAGAGTTCAGTCAAGTCTTGTGGATCTTTATCACCAAGTATTAAGGCTTCTCTGATTGACTACTCAGAAACCTCAATCATGATCATTAGAGATAAAACCTTGAAAAACTTTCCTTCCTTCTTCATATCTAACAATTTCAGTCATACTCCAAAATTTCTTGATAAGACGAGCATATATGACTGGCTGTGAACACATGGCATATACATATTTTGTTCTTAACAAAAATCTAATCATCTTTTCATAACGAGTAGCTTCACGAACATCTTCACTAAGATAAGCTGCTACGTTATGCTTTGGCTCAAACTTGATATTTGCCATCTGTAAACATAAAACAAAATGTTAATCACATTAGAATTGCAAAACTTTTAACCATATTGTAAGGTATCAATTTTGAACCAAAACCACTTAAAATTTTTCTAAGTGTTTGCATATCCCATTACATGAACAGAGTGTACATTGGTTACAATTTTGATTTAACTCAATTTATGATTAAATCTTGTAATACACCATCTAACTTGAACATTGATTGAATTTCAACAGAATTAGCACATTTAAAAAAATTTTAAACCTAACTGTTACACTTCAAATTTTCTAAGTGTTAAACATACTCTATCAAGAACAGAGTATAATCAGATTAAGGTTCAAATGATTTAAAATACACTAAACCAATTAAAATCTTCTCAATATCAGATTAAAAGATGAATTTTGATGATTAACATGCAATTTCGATGAAAAATTTATTAACAGACTGTTCATTTCTTGTTCATAAGAACCGACGCATGAACACAGAATCATCAAGAACACATTTTGATGGAAATGAGGTTTGATTCTCACAAACAGTTCGAAAACATATTGTAATTATCAATTGATGTTCAATTTCAATTATCACATCACTTTTGAATCACAGATTTCAAATTTCTCAATAACTAGGGTTCGAACGCCTTAATAGAGTTCAACGCCCAATCACAGATTAAAATAGGTGATGAAATCAGATGTTTTAAGATCAACATGATGTTTAGAATCATCGATTATACCTAGGAATCACAAGGATTAACTGTTAACAATCGAAAGTTGAGTGAATGAGTGTATCGGGTGTTCGAGTGAGTGAATCAGAGTGTTTTTAGTTTTGTGAACGAGTGAATGAAAACTACACAAGTGTTGAATATATAAAAGTGTAAAAATCCTTAGGCGCATGAGAACTGTGAAGGCACATGAGACTATATTTCACACTGAGTTTTCAGGCGCATGATCACTATGAAGGCACATTTGGATGAGACGCATGAGCACTGTTTAGGCGCATGGGCACTGTTCAGGAGCATGAGAATTGATGAAACGCCTAACACTTGGAGAAATCATCACTTTCAAACGTCTAAACACATTAGAAAGTCTGATTGTTCAGGCGCATGAGCATATGTTGATACGCCCAATACTTGAACATTTTTTAAAACATCACAACTGTTTAGGCGCATGGACTAGAGCAAAACGCCCAACACTTGTACAAATTTATGAAATTCATCATACTCCTGATTTGGAATTTTCAAAACTATTCAGGCGCATGAGAACATTCCATGAGTCTAACACTTTGAAAATTTTCACATCATCCATATGAACACTATTTATGCGTATTAGCACTGTTTATGCGCATTATCTCAACACTTATTCAAATTTTTGACTATCACTAAAAAAAATCATTAATTACCCTCAATTACACATCATGAGAAATTCAAAATTTTTGTTTGTGAATCGTCAATTTTCAAATTAATCACCAATCAATAACATTTTCAAAATCAACTTTGAATCAAATTTTTATTTTTTTTAAACAATTTCCTGTCATTTTAGTCTTTTTTTTAACTATTCAAATAATCTCATTTTGTTTGCAAGAAGCTTTTCCACTTTTAAATTCTTTTCAGGTTCATTTTTGCAACATATCAAACACACACATGCTTGAATATTTTGCTTCAACCTTTCATCCATAGCACTTTATTTTTGATTTCTTTTTTACATTTTGAAAATTTTCCATTGATTTTATCTTTTATAATTTTTACTCCCCCTAGACTTTTAAGTTCACAAACTTAGAAGTTTCTATTATTTTGAAAGTAGAGCAAACCAATCATTATCAACATGCCTGCACACATAAAATCATGCAAAAATCAAAATTAAAGTAGAATAAAAAATCTACTATATACATATGAATCACATGCCTGCAGTGAAATCATATTAGTTAAGATCAGCACATTAAAGAAAATAAAATGATAGATAGTCGTAGATAGTGATTAAATCCTGATCAAGTGTGTTCCAGGTCAGCATTTCTGTAGCAAAGGAGACACGAGATCTAAGGACAGAAAATGAGTGCTTTTGGCAAGATACTCAGCACACTTACTTTTTCAATTCTTGGATTGATTAAGGTGTGATTAGATATGACATTATGTAAGTCACACTTAGACTTAGAGAGCTCAAATCTCATCAAGATATGCAAGAAATCACTTTTCTCAACTTGTTAACCTGACATATACTTATAACCAGATCTCATGTTTAGATTGTGCACATTGGCATCATTTGCATCAAGTGAGAATATCCAGGTCTGTAATGACTTACAACAAAGGATATCTCGTCACTTCAGGTCTATGATGACTCATAACAGAGAAGTGAATAGATGCTTTAAATAATTAGAGCTCAATGGTTATTCATATTGCCACCAGGTGTGAGTTTATGATTTTACAAGCAATCAATTTGAGAAGTCAACACTACTCATTGGTACTAAAATGGACAAACATGAATGCATGAATGAATTAATTTGATCACAAGAATTTACTTTTTTATTATAATTGCATGAGCTTACCTGCACATCATATCTGATCATGTCAGACTTTAGTAGCGAGTGAAGTATGCAACTGATCAGAACTAAGTATCTATCATTTCTCACAAATTGCAAAGACAGATTCACTCCTAAACAATTAACTAACAAGAAAAACTCTATTTTTGTGTTTTTTTATTTTATATTTTTCTCTTTTGATTTTGTAATTTTCTATTTTTGTATTTGCTTTTTCATTTTCTATTGAACATGCACACATAATATATACAATCAGGCAGTTAACTTTGACAGTTTCTCTATATTCATGATTAAGCTAAAGGAGGGTTCTTATCATTTTTTTTATGAATCAGACAACTTAATTAAACTCAAAACTATTTTTTTAAACATGATTAATAAGTCCAATTGACTCGACCAAATATTCGAATCGACCTGGTAAAAAGGCTTTTGTAAATAAGTCAGCCAACTGTTTTTTAGTTACGATTTGAATCAAAATGATTAAACCTTTTTCAGAGTTATCTCTAAGAAAATGATATCAAATTTTGATATGTTTTGTTTTTGAGTGATGGACAAGATTAGCTATAATAAACATAGAAACAGTGTTATCAATATAAATAAGAGTTTTAAGAAAATTGAACCCGTAATCCAGCAGTTGGTTTTGTAACCAAAGTATTTGAGACATCCTGCTAAAGCAGCTATGTACTCAGCTTCTACGGTTGAAACGGAGACATTTTTTTGTTTCTTACATTGCCACGAGACTAATCTGGGACCTGAAAACTGACAACCACCCGTCGTAGATTTACGATCTTGGCAACATCCCACATAATCACTATCTGTATATCCATGTAACTCGAAGTTTCCTTCATAAGGATACCATAACCCGAAAGCCGGTTTTCCTTTGAGATACCTGAATATTCGTTTAACAGCGATTAGATGAGATTCCTTCGGGTCAGATTGGTACTTGGCACAGACACAAACAACATACGTTATATCAGGTCTAAATGCAATAAGATACATTAAAGATCCGATCATAGATCTGTATAGAGTTTGGTCAATTGATTTTCAGTTCGGATCAGGTTCAATCTTGGTATTATGTCAGCTGGAGTTCTGATGGATTGACAATCTTGCAGTTTAAATTTCTTCAAGAGTTTTTCAACGAATTTCTCTTGATTGATAAAAATTCCATTTGCAGACTGCTTCACTTGAAGACCAAGGAAAATTTTAACATCTCCCATAGAACTCATTTGGAAATGAGACTTCATGATTTCTTCAAATTCATTGCACAATTTTGGACTTGTAGAAGAAAATATGATATCATCAACATACACTTGAACACATAAGAGATCATCTGAATCCTTCTTTATAAACAAAGTTGGATCAATTTTCCCTCGCGTGTATCCATACTGGATCAAATGTTGTGATAACGTTTCATACCAAATTCTAGGAGCTTGATGTAGACCATACAATGCTTTACTAAGCTTGTACACATGATGAGGATATTCTGAATCTTTAAAACCTAGAGGTTGCTTGACATACACATCATCAATGATTGGTCCATACAAGAAAGCACCTTTAACGTCTATCTGGTACACCTTGAATTGCATGTATGATGCATAAGCCAGGAAGACACAAATTGATTCAAGTCTTGCAACTAGAGCAAATACTTCATCATAATCTATTCCATCTTCTTAGGTGTAACCTTGTGTAACGACTCTCACTTTGTTACGAACAACAATTCCCCGATCTTCTGACTTGTTTCGGAACAACCATTTTGTGCATATGGCATTTTCTCCTTCAGGTAAATCCACTAGCTTCCACATTTCTTGTTTGCGGAATTGCAATAACTCTTCTTGCATTGCCTCAATCCAACTATTGTCCTTTAATGCTTCAGTGATGTTTTTAGGAACAATTTGAGATAGAAAACACGAGTATAAGCAGAGGTTTGCTTGTTCTAAATGACTTCTCGTTGTTCTCTCATTTAATTAACCAATAATCTGAGAAGTAGGATGGTTCTTGTGAATACGAGACTTTGGAATCTCATTCCCTTGAACATGAACATCCAGATTAGATTGGTTCAAGTCGGAAAGCTGATGCAATAAGTTTGAAGTATATGGATTGAAATTGGGAACTTGAGTTGGTGAGTTGATAAAGTAATCAAGATTATCAGTAACAACTACATCATCAGAAATCGATGATGTTTCGGACTCAGGTTGAACAATTTCAGGACCATCATTAGGAATAGGTTGTGAAACATTGGTATTTTCAGACAAGGAATGTTCTTGTGCTTGTTGATAGCTAGATTGATCATGAAATTCAGAACTGAATATAGGACCTTTAACAAAAGAGAAGAATGGATAATCTGGGCTAGAATCTTCCATATCGTCAGAGTCAGAATCATCACTGAAAGATCCGAGATCTCCTTCTTGTTTCTTCTTCTCACCTGTAGATTCAAACAAGTTAGAATTGAAAGAGTTTGACAAAAATCTAAATCAAATAACCAAGCTGGACCATTTGAAACTGATGGAAAAGAGTTTTCAAGAAATTTAACGTTGAAAGTTTCAAGGATAACATTTGTCCTAGAGTTATAAACTCTAAAAGCTTTTGAAACCGACGAATATCCAATGAAAAATCCTTCATCAGACTTTGCATCAAATTTTCCTAGCTGGTCACTTGAGTTTGAAATCAAAACTGGACAACCAAAAGATTTAAGAACATCTATATTAGGTTTCCTGCCAAACATAAACTCATAAGGAGTTTTCTATTTATCTTTCACAAGCAATGTTTGATTTTGTACAAATCATCCAGTGGATATGGCTTTATTCCAGAAAGTAATTGGAATCTTTGCATCTGCTAACACAGAACGTGCAGCCTCAATCAAAGCTCTATTTTTCCTTTCAGCAACTCCATTTTGTTGTGGAGTTCTCGGAGCACTGAACTGACGAGCAATTCCTTTTTCTGCACAAAACCTGTCAATATTAGCATTTTTAAATTCAGTTCTATTATCACTTCTGATAATTTTCACCTTTTGATCTAATTGATTTTCTACTTTAATGATGAATTCTTTTAACAATTTAGCTGTTTTAGATTTAGCATGCAAAGAGAAAACCCATGAAAATCTTGTAAAGTCATCAATGATAACTAAACAATAAGATTTCTTTCCAATACTCTGCAAATTTGTTGATCCAAATAGGTCCATGTGAAACATCTGGAGAGGCTTGGAAGTTGAGTTTATCTGCTTAGGTTTATAAGACGCTCTGTGTTGCTTTCCTTTTAACGCTGAGCAGTGATCTGTTGTAGCAAACTTCTTTGTTGGAAGACCTACTACATGATTTCTTGCTACAAGCTTGTTCATGTTCTTGAAATTGGAATGCCCGGAGCGTCTATGCCATAACTGGCTTTCTACATTTGATGCTTGAACAATTAGGCATGTTGTTTCTATAGATGGATCTACTTGAGACATATCTAACTTGTATACATCTCAATCACGAATAGCTTTAACAACTACCCATTTTTCGTTTATCTGAAAACCTGGCTTCAAAATATAACAAAAAGAATCATCAAATAAAACAGAGTAAGATTTGTCACAAATTTGGGAAACACTTAAAAGATTAAAGTTCAATTGTGAGCAATAGTAGACCTTATCAAAGCTAATAATCCCATTGGACACTGTTCCTTCTCCTGTTATTTTTCCACCTGCATCACCTCCGAATTCAATATGAGTACCATCTTGTACTTAAATTCTTGAAGCAAGGCACGGTTGCCTGTCATATGCCGGCTACACCACTATCAACATACCACGTGTTAATTTCTCTTCTTGGGCTTACCTGCATTTCAAAGAAATTTAAGTTGAGTTATCAACCGAAGCTGATATGGTCTTGGGCTTGCCAAATTTATCAACAATGGTAAATTGTTTAAAATAAAGCTTATTCAAATTAGGCCTCTTTTGCTGTGTAAATTTACCAATTCTGTTTTTAATAAATTTTTGATTATTTTTGATTTGTTTAATCTGCAAAGCATGATAGCGTTTTTCAAGATCATCATCAAGGTTATTAAAACCATTAGTAAAAACATTTTTTGAAAAAGTTTGATTACCAAATTTTGCATTGTTCATTCTCATAGATCGTGGAATGAATTTTCCTTGATTATAATTCTTTGTTTTCACAGTATAAGAATCATCATATTCAGAATTAATCCTTTGAAAGGATCTCAAGTCTAAGGAAGGTTGTTTTGCCAATCTTTGAAAACCAACACTTTGATTTCTTTAAAACTGTGGATTTACATATCTATTCCTTGGCGAGTTCCTTCTAAAGTAACAATTCTCAGTGTTGTGATTTCTTTCATCACAAATGGTACAATACTTGTTGAAATAACAATCGGCTGTTGAATGGTTTTTCATATCACAAATGTGACAGTACTTGTTAAAGAAACATTCACCAGTCTTATGATTGTACATATCACATATTTCACAGTATCTTTGTTGAAATTTAAACAACTGCTGATTAACTTTAGATGTGGAGGCCACATTTGATCCTTGTTTTGATTTAGGAGTTATAAAGTTAATCTGTTGTTTTTGATTTGAGAATTTATTATTTTGATATTTGGGTTTTGACATTTGTTCATTAACACCATTCCTAGATTCTTTAGATACAAATCTTTTGTTAACAGCGGAAGACTTTGGACCTGAACCTGTTTTCAGATCAGAGTTAGATTTGTTCATTGAATTTGAATTGATTTCTGGAATTATGTTCATATCAAAAGTACATGCAGACACAAATTTCACTGGTTTAAACTGATTAACTTGATTTGTTCTTTGATTTTGATTGTTTTGATTTTTGTTCTGAGAGGAGTTAGATTTAGCATTTTTTCTTCTCCTTCTTTGATTTCTTGATCTTGATGATCTTTGTTTGCTTTGGGATTGAACATCTTCAATAGAAGACACTTTTGCATTTTCTTTATCTTTTTGTTCTTTCTGCTATTTGATAAAGTCTGGATTGTTTAATCCTTAAGAAAATGAATCTTTAGATGTTACTTCATCTAGTTTTGCTTTCTTTTTATTCTTTGAGTTTTGTTTGTCATTCTTAACAATGATTTCTTCAACAATATGCTCTTTGGGAACAAACATTTTCTTATTCTTTGGTCGTGGTTCGTAAGATTTAACTTTCACTGGTTGACCATTTTTAATCTTTTCAGAATATTGTTCCTTAAATATCTGAACATTTGTTTTCTCTTCATCACTTTCAGTATTCTTTTTCTTGTTTTGAAAGGCTTTTAGCTTAGCTTTGTTTTCAGGTGTGTGATCATGTGTGTTAAAGTTTTCTAGCAGAGTGTTTGTGATAGATTCAGGCATTGGTTCATGTGTAAAACCTAGACCAGTTTTGGTTTTGTCTTTCCTCTCACTTACCAGCTGTTCTACAATAGTTTTAGAACTTTTAACTTTAGCTATATCCACCTGAGTTGCAGCATGAGCTATTTTTTCCTCTTCTAAATTTTTAGTCATCCCCTTAAGTTGTTTTTTAACAAGTTCAAGTTCTTTTAGAGTTTTGTTCCATGAGGTTTGTAGAGATAGGATCTTTTCATCAGAGACTTTGTGATCATTTTTCAGTTTGTTGTGCATTACTTCTTCTTGTTTAAGTTTGTCACAGATCAAAAATGAATATGTTCTGTAATGCTCAACTTGATCAAAACATGCTTTTGTGCACATTTTCTCTATGACTTTAACAGGAATTTCAGGATAACTTGAAGAAGAAGTCTTAGAGTCAGATGATGGATGCTCAACCTTGGTTGTTCAGACTGAGCCATGAGTGCGATTTCTTCTGAATCCTCTTTTGGGTCAGATTTTTCACTCCAATCATAGTCTTCATCATCATTTTTGAATCACTATCGGCCTTTGGATCATTTTCTTCAGACCAGTCTTCATTTTGAGCTTCTGCAACAAGAGCTAAACTAGATGTTAGATCAGCTGTGAATTGTTCAGCATAAGCACTCCAGTCATAGCCATCTTTGATGTTAACAACAAGAGCTTTCTTTGGCTCTTCAGATGATTTTGATTCATCTTTATCTTCTGGCATGGGAAGACTTTGATAAGGCTTTTGAAAGGTCTTCTGAGACTGCTGTTGGCTTCTTTGACTACTAGAACCTGCTTGACCATTTCCACCTTGATTTCTAGGAGCTTTACATTCCCTTGAGAAATGACCATAACTGTTGTAGTTGAAACACCTTGATTTTGATTTATCAAAGCCAACAGTCTTGTTTGCACTGGGCTTGTAATTCCTGTTAACATATGAGTGTTTCTGAGTTTTGTAAGCAATCATTACCATCTGCCAATTCAAGTCCATCTCTTCCACATCATCAGGATCCATCTCCAACAAATCCTACAAAACAAGATCTAATTGGGTTAGATGACTACCTTGATAAGCTTGAAAACTTGCTATAAAAGCAGTAAAAGCAGATTTTGACTCATTATCCTATAAAAGGACATTAATAACATCTTAAACTTTACTAGTTTTAACAGAGTTAGAAGATGAAGTATCAGTTTGAGGTTTAGGAGTTTGAGTTTTAGGAGGATACTAAGGTTGAGGTTGAGTTGTATAAACAGAAGCACTTGTGTAAGAATAATTTGTAAAGAAACCAACTCCAACAAACAAATCACCCTCGTCTTCTAGTGAGTTATCATCTTTTGCCAGAAAAGCATTCTCCACTGTGTTAGCTGGAGATGCAATATACTTGTACCAAGACATTGATGCAGCTCTATCATTGTTTCTGGAGCTCTCATCAATTTCAACAGATTCAATTTTGGCAATCAAAATATCTAGATCCATTGGAAACTTTTCTTTATGCTTTAACAGAGTGACTGTCTGTTTCCATGAAGATGGAAGAGCATTTAGAAGTCGGTAATTTAGATCTTTGAGATCATTTTTTATACCAGCAGTTGACATCTCTGTAGTTAATTGCACAAACCTATTCATCATCTGATTGATTGTTTCACTAGAAAGATGCTCAAATAACTCCAATTGTCTCTTGAGTTTCTACTTTTTGAGATCTTGTATCTCTTTACCACCTTCACAGATGATCTTCAAAGCTTTGTAGATGGTGTAACCAGTTTGATAACCATCAAGTCTAGTCAAGACTTCCAATGGTAACCCCTTGCACATCATTGAATAAGCTTTGATGTCATTCTTAACCTTTCTTAAGTCATCATCTTGCAGACCATCCTCTGGATATGGTTCTGGAGAGTCTTTTGTATAAACAAATTCTCTGTTAAGACCATCAGATGTAATTGGGATATGTGGTCCTTTCTCTATTGACTTCCACAAGTCAGTGTCAATAGAGTTTAGATGATGCTTCAATCTAAGAGACCAGTTCTTGAAATCAGCTCTATTTTTGAGCTTGGGAACCCTGTTCTCAAAATCTTCAGACTTAACCATTTTGTATTTTGAATTAATAAAAATGACTTGTTTTTGTTGTTTTTAAAATTTTAAAAAGAAACTATGAAATGAAAATATTTTTTTGGATTTTAGTTTTTGAAAAAATTTCTAAGTGTTTATTGATAAGTCTGAATATCCAAGCGCCTGAAACTTCTGAAACGCCTGAACTTTGAACTAGAAACGCCTAAGGGAATGCCTTAGTTGAATTCTAAAACGCCTGACTGGTGAAGCATCCAAACAGTTTCCAAACATCCACACAGTGATGAAGCGCCTGAATAGTTATCAAACACCCAAACAGTTGTCAAACGCCTTGGTTAAAAATGCTCAAACAGTTCTCGTGCGCCTAGAATTTTTGTGTTCCAGCAAAGTCTCAATATGACCACACAGTCGCAAAACGTACCAACAGTAGTAAAACGCTTAAACTGAAAACGCCTTAATAGTTCAAAAACGCCTAAACAGTTGTCAGGTGGTTGAACACTTGGTCAATTTTAGCAGTTTCTCACAACTCAAGCGCCTAATTCATCCTCTTCAACAAACTCAAATCTTATGAAATTCTTCAAAACTTGTTAAATTCATCTAAAAACTTCCAATTAGGTCGTAGATAGATCGATTAACAATCTTTAATCATCATATTGATCAAACAACAACAACAAATCTGTTTTCTGATTGAATTGAAGTCCGAAAATGAAGAACACAGTTCGAACACAAATCTGATCAATTACTCAGATCTGAACGTATTACTCACCAAATTGTGATTCAAATCATGTTTCTATGGATGAAACACAACTGAAAACAACAATTAATCGATCAAATTGCAATCAACACAGATTTCAAGTGATTTAATGAGCTCAAAAATGCCGATAAGCTCTGATCACTGAACCGAAGGCTCTGATACCAATTGATTGGTTCAAAAGGATCGAATTAGTGATGATATCATAATGCAATGATCAATTCAAACAAAAAGTAATCAAACACATGCAATTTCATCAAAAAAATTCATAGATTTCATTGACAGTAAATGCACAGGATACAATGTGTAAGGGTTACAGTTTGTTCTGTTCTAACTGTTTCTCTCTAAGATGTCTTAGATGTCTTGGATGTCTACCCTGCACAATACATAAAATATCCTATTTATACTATCAAGAAAAAAATATATATATTTACAAAATAAGTCCTTATACTATGACAAAAAGTTAAAAAGACAAAATCGGCAAAATGTTAATCTTCCAAGAGCTTCAACAATAAGGATTATTCCCATGTCATCTTACCCTGCACAAAGTTACAAGTCTTATCAAAAATTGGGTTGAGAGTAGCTGATATCTGTTTTGATCCTGTATTACTAAATTTCCCTCATCCTTAAGCCATAAACAAATTGCCTGCCCATCTCCTCTGCTATGCGTAAGCATTGACCTGGAGTGATGATCTTCTTTGTTATACATGAGTATAGACCTGAACTGTTTTACATGAGTATAGACCTGGAGCTCTCATCATCCATTCATCGATTATGACATAATATATATCTTAATGGATATCAAATGTTCTGTATCTATGTTCATCTCAGATGAATTCAAGTAGAATCAATGATTACACTCATTAAACCTTGATGACGAGATGAGTTCTTTGCTGAATGACTGTGGGAACCAAGTTATTTGAGCGTTCTTAAACGAACCCAAAACATGATAAAATCAGTTACCAGGTCACCTCTTGAAAAGAATACAGGCATGGGTAGTATATTGGTAATCCAGCCAATCCTTGATTCTCTAGACGATTTCCGGAAAAGCGTGTCTAATATCCTTTTCGTTGTTTGTTATTTTTTAAATTTCAATTTTCTTTTTGCTATGCTTTTTTTATTTTAATTCTATCTCGTGGGTGGAGAAGTCTCTTTTTTTTTTCTCTACATTAAAAATTTTGTCCTTGCGAAACTATTGTTTCGCCATGCGAAACTATTGTTTCGCTCACTTGCATAGCGTACGAAACTATAGCTTCGCTGGGAGTGTTGCTGGACACATGTCTTGACCATGTACCAGTGAAACTATAGTTTCGGCATTTGCGAAACTGTGTGGTATAAATATCTGTTTTAATTTAAAGACATTCTATTTTTCTATGGAATCAAAATCGACATTTGCAGTGTTATTTCTTTGTTTCAACCGGTAAAAATCAATCTTTAACTTGTTTCGAACCGTGATAATATGATTTGAATGGATTTTGAGACACAAATTGATTTACGACTTTTTGTTTCGCACAGTCAATGTGAGAAACTAAGGTGTCTTCGTGGGAAACTGAACGAAAGTTCACTGATCCGAACGAAACTGTCAAGTCATGCTGCCCGCGTGCATTGAACAGTTCCGGCCGGATCATGCAACTCTATAGTTTTATAGCCCTTACGAAGCTATACTTTCGCCGTGCGAAATTACATGCGATTCTGTTTTTTTTTTTTTTGTTTTGAACAATTTCGTCCGGCTTCTGTGAAACTATAGTTTTGTACCTTCTGTGAAACTATAGTTTCTCCATGCGAAACTGTTTACGAAGCTAATTGAAATTTTTATTATTATTATTATTATTATTATTATTATTATTATTATTATTATTATTATTATTATTATTATTATTATTTAAGTGTTTAATTATTACGGTTGAACTAACAAACTTTCGGTTTCACCTATAGAACCTATGGGAAGATTAAAGTTTGATCCGAGATCAAAAGTGGTGGTATATCTGAACGATAGAGACCCAAAGACCATCGGTTTTAGAGATACCATCTTCTGGTTGAAGAAGTCTCACATTCACTTTGTTATCTCTTATTCTCCTGTTATAGACGAGAGACAGATTAAATATTTTTGGAGAACTGCTGATTATGATGCCAAAGATAAGATCATCAAAACGTCTGTTCAGGGGGGAGCTGATTGAGATATCAGTTGAGATGGTGGTTAAGGCCTAGAGGCTGGAGGATGATATGGGTGAGCATGTGGAGATGTTTGATTCTGAGGTTATTATAGCATTTAGAGAAATTGGATACGAGGGAACCGATTTCAAGAAAAGGAAGTAGATTAGGAAGACGTATCTATCGAAGGAATGGAGGTTCATTGTGCATGTTTTCATCAGTTGCCTAGATCATAGAAAGGGTGGATCTGATGGGCTAAATCTGAAATAGTCCACAACCATGATCATATTCTATAGAGGAGATAAGGCAAACATTGCTCAGATTATCCATGATTATCTGCTGAAAAAAAAACATCACTCTGAAGAAGGATAAGTGGTTGTTATACCCAAGATTTATTCAGATCATTCTTGATTATTTGAAGCCAAACTTACAGAAGCTTGGAGATAAGCTGAAGCTGATCCCAATGAACCCAAGGATATTTATTGATTGTGCTGCCTCCGGGCATGATTTTTTTGGAAAACTCACATACTTGCCGGAGAATATGTACACCGAGGAGAGATGGAACTACATCAAGACTCTGATCCCTTTGGAGGTACAGAGAGTAGCAGAAAGTGGAGGAAATGTAGAGGAAATAAAGAAAAGGAAGAAATACACGAAAGAGACAGATATGACTTTTGAGGAGCAACTCGATGAAATAGAGGAAGGGTTGAGAATGAAAAGGAAGAAATAGGGAGTAGAGAAATCATCTACCTATGTTAGATTTGATTCTCTTACACGGGAAAGAAGAGTAAAAGCAAGCAGCCAGTAGATCCTGAGACTGGGCCTGCAGGAGAAGCTGGGAGACCAAGGAGAGACATTAGATCAGAACTTGATGAGGATGTAATCATGAATCTTAACACATACTTATCAAATGAACTGAGCATGATTAAGACTAAACTGATAAACTCCAAGGTGAGAGAGAAGCAGAGGGAAAGGGACATGGATGGAATGAAGATGATGCTAAGCCAACAGGATTTGATTAGGAGATTACTAGAGGAAGTGAGTGAGTTGAGTAGAAGAGCTGGTGTTGCTAATGTTCCAACTGATTAGGAGATTCAGGAAATGACTAATACATCTCAGTACACATTCATTCACAAGTCATCTGGAGCTTGTGGTAGTGTTTTTAGTGGATCAGGAGCTGGTGGTAGTGGTGTTGGTGGATTTGAAGCTGGTGGAGGAAGTGGTGAGAGAGTCGTTAGAGAAAATGTTGATGAGGTGATAGAGGCTGGATTTATAGATTTGGGGTTGGATATAGATGCTGATCATACCGGGAATGAAGTGATCAGGGAGGAAAGTGTAGGAGGCGAAAAGAGAAATGAAAAGCTTAACTTAATAAATGATTCTGAGCCAGAATTCTATGTAGTGGAAGAGAGACTGATAACATACGTGGTTCAGAGGAGTTCAGCTGAAGGAGATATTATTGAGATGGATAAGGATGATTGGTTCACAAAGGTGGAAGAGCCAGAGAAGCTAACCTCACTCTTTCAAAACATTAGAGAACCAGACAGAAAAGAGTCAGATAAGAAGATTGTGAGCTGGAAGTACAACTCCAAAGTGAAGATGTTCATGATAAAGAGGCGTGGAGGGGGGGATCTTACGTCGGCATAAGAGTAAGGCATTTAAGACTCTTCCTAGGTGGGATTTGAGAAGACTAGCAGATATCCCCCTGCTAGATTCTGGTTTAAGCGAGCATGCCACATTGCTAGAACATGAGATTCACTTGGGCATTAAGGCCAATTTTACTGCTTTTGGATACATGAAGACAGAGAGGAGGAGGTTAAAGAAAGATTTAGATTAGGAAATAGGAAATGGGAAGATTGCGCTAAAGCTAAAGCCCGCTAAGATCATTAATTGGGTGAGGATACCGGATCAGCAACCATCAAGACAACAAAAGTTTGAGAAGTGGTTCTATGATAACCAAACTGGTGAGGCAGTAGTGCGGGTGAAGGACGGAAATGAAATACGGTTGTTTGATCCAATGGAGGTATTCTCATTTAGTGACGAGGATCTGAAGGTGTTATGCGAAAATCAGATTAAGTTTGGTGTGGGAGAAGAGACAAAGGCGGAGGCCAGTTTGTTTGAGAGAGTGGCCAACAAAGCTCGGGGAGTCAGATCGGAGATCAAGCAGCTCGAAAAGAGTGTGCAAGAACATGATGATCTGGATGCAAAAATAAAAGACTTGGCTAGGATGATGGAGAAAGCATCGGATGGCGCTAACCCAAAAGACTCGACAGGTGAATACCCCCATAGGGGGAGTATTGATGATCAAGTATAGGGTGGTATTCACCTTGACGTTAGTTATAGCTTAGTTATAGCTTAGTTATTATTGTGATAGGATCTAGTTTAGTTTGTTGGTTTTGTCTTCTGTGACATGCGAAACTGTCACACCCTCAAAATCCGCGTGCAAGGTTTTACCGCGAGGCGCGTGACATACCAGGATCTCAGTCATTAGTTACCAAGAACGACTCTATATGATTAATAAACAAAACCAGAGTTAACGTTTAAAATACTGCGAAAGCGTTTTTAAAACCAGAAAACCCAAAACAAGTAGTATGTAAAGAGAATGCGCAAAACATACGCGCCCCAAACACAACTATTTAATATGAAAATAATCCCAAATTTGTAAACAAGGCAAATGTAGACAACTCAACAATACTGACGTGCGTGCTCCTAGGCAACTGGCAACCTTAACCTGAGAATAGCATACTAAACAAGTCAACACATGGTTGGTGAGTTCAAGAGTTTGCGTTAAAATATAAACCAATCAACAGTTTCCAGAGCATAAGTAGTGTATTGCAATAGATAGCTAGTCTATTAACATAAAAATATTAATCATAGTGATTTCGCGATCGAAGCTGACTGTGTTACGTTAGTTGCCTCCCGTCACGACTTACCAGGTCGTGACGAATATATGTTAGGACAAAATTGCACCCGTATGACCTCGAGTCACACAGGTGGGGCTCGTCAGACCCAGTAGTACTACCCAAAATTTCCCCGCTAGTCAATATTAACAATCCGAAAGTGTGAGGACTTTCCATGGTAAACAGCACTATATCAATATTATACACACTCATATATAAAAGCGTTTGTGATCAACAGTATGCTATCTCCCCCAAAAAAGATAAGGTAAAATGAGTGGGGCAAGAACTCACCTGATGCGCGCAAGAATTAACTTAGAGCTTAACTTGAAAGAAAGAGGGGAAAGACAACCTTCAAAGGTCACCTAGAACACATGAGTACATAAGTACGTGTACACAGAATCAATATGAAACCCTAAGTGCTTTGCAACCCAAAGGACTCAAGGTTTTAGAAAGACAAGACACATTTGACCCAGTTGACCCGTTTGACCCGTTGGTGACATTATAGGTGATAACTCGTTAATACTAACACAACAGCATATCATACATGATCAACATACAACTTGATTACCTATAGCACTTCAATAACCACATGTACTACCTAGATCATCATACAACTAGATATCATACAAGTCATGCGAATCTCAACTATTATCTTGCTCATAACATCTAAAATGTTCATTCTTAATCAATCATCAATCCACAAAAGTCCTAGCTTACCTATATGACTCATACCATGATTTTTCCACAATATGCCAAAACAGGTAACAAACCAAATCGACATTCATACAACCTAAATAACACATTTAGTCACCTTAGAAATCATCCATGGACACACTAGCATGGTCCTAATATCCCAAACATGCTCAATTTATCCAATTCACGGATTTGCACAAATAAAGTTTCCCTTTTCGGAAAGTTCATCCCAAATTCATCAAACTCACACTACATTCATGAATTCATCAATTATATACCAATTCAAGTCCATGACAACATCTAAACATGATCAACAACACCTAATCATCATGATTCATCAACGTTCAACACCAAAAGTTACTATTTTTAGCAATGTATGAACTATAAGACATCTTCTTGTTTTTCAATTGTTCATATCATCAATTTAGCATCTAATCATCATCACAAACACATCCATAACATTCATACATCATAAAATCATCAATTCATGCAAAATAAAGTTACTATTCTTAGTAACCTATGAACCATAAATCAAAATCGAAGCTTTCTTGCAAAATCGACGTTAACCAATATGCATACAACCTAACTAGCATCATTACAACATCAAACAACCAACATTCAACATCCAATTTGATCCAAAATCGCCTCAACCTCTCGGCCAAAGATGATCATATGAACAAACAACCAAAATCCAAACTTTCTTGCATAATCAACGTTAACTAGCATATATACAATCCAACTAACATATTAACATCACCAAACAAACAAGAATCGACCTCCACATCATCAATTTCGAATTAGGGTTTCGGCTAACACCAATAATGCATGAAAACACCAAAACTAACCTTTAATTCGCGAAAGGAAACAAGAATCGATGTTCCAATGTGTTGTGGAGCTTGAAATCGATCCAAAACCGATGCTTTGTGGGTGTTCTTGGCCGAAATCGCAAAGGGAGAGGGAGAGGGAGGTCGATCGCGGCCGATGGGTGGGATTAGGGTTGGGTTTTGTGTTTTAAAAATATAATTTTTGCATAATACCCTTTAAACCCTTGCATTTTGTATTTTATAAAAATTAGACTCTTTGAATAGTTTTTAAATAATTTTTAACTACTAAACACAATTATTATTAGTCACAAATAATAATCATGCATAATTTCCATTTGCCACAAAACACACGAAATAAATATACACGTTTCCACGTTACGCGATAAAATTCACAATAAGCATTTAAATCACATAATCATATAAGCACAACTTGATAATCACGTAACCAGTTAAATTATAATTAGTTTATCATTATTAATTATTATTAAGTCACCAACGTTCAACGACAACTAGTGTGTGCTCCCGACACGTGTATGCAAGACTTAACGGAACTAACGAAGTTTGGTAACGGAAAATTACCGGATGTCACATTATCCCCATGTTGAAAGAATTTTCGTCCCGAAAATTGCATTACATGGTGAGTGATCCATCACTGGTCTACTGCATTGGCACAAGGAAATCAAAATCGTGTGAGTTTTGGATGAGTTGTCACATCATCCCCATGTTGAAAGAAATTTCGTCCCGAAATTTAATCAGTACCTTCGCCTGCTGGCATCGTCCTTTCGAATAGCTGAGGGTACTTAAGCTTCATTTGGTCTTCACGTTCCCACGTGAATTCTGGTCCACGTCTCGAGTTCCAACGAACTTTGACGATGGGTATCTTGCTTTGCTTAAGCGTTTTCACCTCACGATCCATCACTTCGACAGGTTCCTCAA
This sequence comes from Flaveria sonorensis, assembly GCA_025506505.1. Classification (NCBI taxonomy): domain Eukaryota; kingdom Viridiplantae; phylum Streptophyta; class Magnoliopsida; order Asterales; family Asteraceae; genus Flaveria; species Flaveria sonorensis. The sequence continues at coordinate 72,071,478 of CM046433.1, read as the reverse complement.
TGAAGCGTAACTGTTCTTCTACTTGAACTTCTTCCAGCATTACAACCATCGTTTCATCCGTTAAACATTTCTTTAGATTTGAAACATGGAATACATCATGGATTCCACTCAATGAATCAGGTAAGGCTAGTCGATAGGCCACTGGACCAATTCTTTCCACTATCTCAAATGGTCCAACGTATCTCGGATTTAGCTTTCCTCGCTTACCAAACCGAACTACGCCTTTCCATGGTGAGACCTTTAATAAAACCTTGTCACCTATCTGAAATTCTAAGGGTTTCCATCGCTTGTCAGCATAGCTTTTCTGTCTGTCTCGCGCTGCAGCCATGCGGTTTCTTATCTGGACAATCTTCTCAGTTGTCTCGTGTACTAACTCAGGACCCGTTAATTGACTATCACTAATTTCAGCCCAGCAAACTGGTGATCTACACTTTCTCCCATACAAAGCATCAAAAGGTGCTGCCTTTATGCTAGTGTGATAACTGTTGTTGTAAGAAAATTCCACCAATGGTAGGTGAACTTCCCAGTTATTCCCGAAGTCAATCACACAAGCACGTAACATGTCCTCCAAAGTCTGTATAGTACGCTCGCTTTGACCATCAGTCTGTGGATGATAAGCAGTACTCATATCCAATCGCGTACCCAAAGATTTCTGCAGTGATTGCCAGAAGTGTGAAATGAAACGAGAATCGAGATCAGAAATGATCGAGATTGGTACTCCATGCCTCGAAACGATTTCCTTCAAATAGAGTCGAGTTAATTTCTCCATCTTGTCTGTTTCCTTTATCGTTAGGAAATGAGCAGACTTTGTTAATCTATCCACGATAACCCATATTGTATCACAACCCGTAGAAGTCGAGGTTACTTAGTAATAAAATCCATTGATATCTGATCCCACTTCCACATAGGGATCTCGGGTTGTTGTAGTAGACCAGATGGTTTTTGATACTCCACTTTCACCTTTGAACAGGTCAGACACTTACTCACATAAGTAGCTACATCTGCTTTCATGTTAGGCCACCAATAGTGCGCCTTCAAATCGTGGTACATCTTGTCAGATCCAGGATGTATAGAATACTTGGACTTGTGAGCCTCACTCATCACCAAGTCTCTCAGGTCTCCGTGTAGAGGTACCCATAGTCTATCCATGAAGTAACGGATCCCATCCGCTTTTACTTCTAATTGTTTTTCCATACCCCTTAACGATTCAGACCCAATGTTTTCTGCTTTCAAAGCTTCTGTTTGAGCCTTTCGGATTTGTTCAGGTAACTGTGTGCTGATAGTAAGTTGCAAAGCTTGCACACGTCGAGGCTTAGTAGTTTCTTTCCTACTCAGCGCGTCAGCAACTACGTTTGCTTTCCCCGGATGATACTTGATAGCACAATCATAGTCATTCAATAACTCTACCCAGCGCCTTTGCCTCATGTTCAATTCCTTTTGCTCAAAGATGTGCTGAAGACTCTTGTGATCGGTGTAGATGGTGCATTTGGTACCGTACAAGTAATGTCTCCAGATCTTTAAGGCAAAAACTACCGCACCCAGTTCCAAGTCATGGGTGGTATAGTTCTTCTCATGAATCTTCAACTGTCTAGAGGCATAAGCTATCACTTTATCCCGCTGCATCAGGACGCATCCAAGTCCTTGAATAGACGCATCGCAGTAGACTACGAAGTCATCACTACCATCCGGTAACGCTAATATTGGTGCGCTACACAATTTATGTTTCAGCAACTGAAAAGCAGATTCCTGACTCTCACCCCATTTGTATGTCGTTCCCTTGTGAGTCAAGGCTGTGAGAGGTTGTGCAATCTTAGAGAATCCTTCAATGAATCGTCGATAATATCCCGCTAATCCAGGGAATTGTCGTATCTCACTCGGTGTCTTAGGAACAGACCAATTCTTTATCGCTTCAATCTTAGCAGGATCAACATGTATTCCCTTCTCGTTGACAATGTGACCCAAGAATTATACCTCACGTATCCAGAAATCACACTTAGAAAACTTTGCGTACAGTTGTTCCTTTCTAAGTAATTCTAAGATTAAACGTAAGTGCTTCTCATGTTCTTCCTCGGTCCTTGAGTATATCAGTATGTCATCAATAAAGACGATAACAAACTGATCAAGATAGGGTTTGCACACGCGATTCATGAGGTCCATGAATACTGCTGGTGCATTCGTCAACCCAAATGGCATGACCAAAAATTCATAGTGACCATATCGTGTACGGAAAGCAGTCTTCTAGATGTCCTCTTCTCGAACTCTCAGCTGATGATACCCAGACCTCAGATCAATCTTAGAGTAATAGCTTGATCCTTGCAGTTGATCAAATAAATCATCGATACGAGGTAACGGATATCTATTCTTGATAGTAACCTTGTTCAGTTCCCTATAGTCAATGCACATTCGAAATGTACCATCCTTCTTCTTCATAAATAGAACTGGCGCTCCCCAGAGCGACGAACTCGGTCGGATAAACCCTTTATCCAACAACTCTTGTAGTTGGGCGGATAATTCCTGCAGTTCGTTCGGAGCTAATCGGTACGGTGCTCTCGCAATTGGAGCGGCTCCTGGAGTCAACTCAATCTGGAATTCAACTCGACGATGAGGCGGTAATCCAGGCAGGTCTTCCGGAAACACCTCGGGAAACTCACGAACTACGGGGATATCCTCTATCTTCTTTTCCTCGACCTGTTTATCTGTGACGAGTGCTAATATGGCCAGTCGACCCTTTCGTAACAACTTCTGTGCTTTCATAAACGAGATGATGCCTATCACCGCACCACTCCTATCACCTCTGACCGTAAGGACTTCTTCACCAATGGGAATCCGTATGATCTTCTCGTGGCATATGACTTCCGCTTGTTTATCGGAAAGCCAATCCATGCCTACTACCACATCAAAACTTCCTAACATAACAGGCATGAGATCTATGGTGAATGTATGACCAGCAAGCTCTATCTTGCAGTCTCTAAGAATATGCGTTACTTGAATCTGTGTACCGTCAGCTAACTCCACGGTGTATTTAGTTTCTAAGGCTGAGGGCATATCACTTAAAAGACTACAGAACCTAGTGGACACGAAACTTCTATCGGCTCCGGTATCGAATAATACGGTAGCAAAACAACCATTAACCGAAAATTTACCAGTTACTTTTGTAGGATCGTTTAGAGCCTCACCTGAGCCAATGACGAAGGCTCTTCCTTTGGCTCCATTGTTGTTTCCACCATTGTTGTTGCCATTACCATTGTTGTTGTTATTGTTGTTGCCATTGTTATTGTTGTTGTTGTTCCCATTGTTGTTGTTTCCATTACCATTCCTCTTAAGCTGGGGACAGTTGCGTCTGTAATGGCCTTCTTTTCCGCACTCAAAACAACCTTTCGGAGTTTCTTGTGATTGTTGAGACTTCTTCATCAGTTCACCCCGATAGTCTTTGGCTGCATGACCAATCTTCCCACAACGTTGGCACTTGAAGTTATCACATCGACCCACATGGTGGTAGTTACACCGGTTGCACTTCGGCAGTCTTCCACCATACCCACCGGGTCCTTGATTTGAGGGAGTCGCCTGGTTGAAGCTTCGGTTGTTATCAAACTTCCGTTGCTGTTGCTGACTTTTCTATTGTTGTTGAGGTTGAGATTGGCTGCTGGATGACGATCCCTTGTTGCTTGAACCATTCCACTTGCGTTTCTGGTCGGGCACGCTTGCCACCGCACCCCGTTTGGGTAACCGTCCTTGCTCAACTGCCTGGTCAGTCAGCCTGTGGGCTGTTCGGATTGCTTGTTGTATGGTAGTGGGGTTAGAGGCAGTTACCATACTTTGAATTTCGGGCACCAATCCCCGTATATAATGCTCCACCCTCTTGTGCATTTCATTCACCATCCCTGGGCATAAAGTGGCTAACTCATGAGTACGAGTCGTGTAGGCTTCAATTTCTGAGCCTTGCATTTTGAGTTGCCAGAACTCAATCTCCAGTTTCTACACTTCATTTCAGGGGTAGTATTCTTCAGTCATAATTCCCTTGAACTCATCCCAAGGTAGTTCATTGGCCATGGCTTGACCCAGCATTTGTACCTGGGCATTCCACCAGGAAAGTGTTGCGCCTTCCAATGTCCCGGTGGCATACTTCACCTGATCAGCAGGCGGGCAGTTGCATTTCGCGAAGACAGACTCTGTCTTCTCAAACCACCTTATAAGCCCTACAGCTCCTTCTGTCCCGCTGTAGGTATGGGGTTTACAGTCCATGAAGGACTTGTAGGTACATGGTGGTGGTCCTGTTTTGACAATCCCAAACATTAGTCAGATATCCTAGGCAATTAACTAGGATAATTAGTTTAACCTCTTGTTATCATGTACCTGCTGGTTGTCCCGGTAGGGCAGCAGCCACTGCCGCCTGAACATGTTCGTTAATTAATGCCGCCAATTCCGCAGGCGTCATGTTTATGGCTCCGGCTCCACGGCCTCCGGCGCCACGTCCACGACCACGCCCACTTCCTCTTCTACGTGCGTCCATATTTCACTTTAAAATTCACAATTACAATAATGAGTAACATCCAACACATTAATCTCATCAAGGTACAGTAAACAATAAGAAATAATGTATTCACCACAACCACAACATTTATAACAGAAATAATAATCAAAGAAAATAACTTGAAATTGAGTCACAAAATATTCCATCAACATCCAATCTGTCACACCCTCAAAATCCGCGTGCGGGGTTTTATCGCGAGGCGCGTGACATACCAGGATCTCAGTCATTAGTTACCAAGAACGACTCTATATGATTAATAAACAAAACCAGAGTTAACGTTTAAAATACTACGGAACCGTTTTTAAAACCAGAAAACCCAAAACAAGTAGTATGTAAAGAGAATGCGCAAAACATACGCGCCCCAAACACAACTATTTAATATGAAAATAATCCCAAATTTGTAAACAAGGCAAATGTAGACAACTCAACAATGCTGACGTGCGTGCTCCTAGGCAACTGGCAACCTTAACCTGAGAATAGCATACTAAACAAGTCAACACATGGTTGGTGAGTTCAAGAGTTTGCGTTAAAATATAAACCAATCAACAGTTTCCAGAGCATAAGTAGTGTATTGCAATAGATAGCTAGTCTATTAACATAAAAATATTAATCATAGTGATTTCGCGATCGAAGCTGACTGTGTTACGTTTGTTGCCTCCCGTCATGACTTACCAGGTCGTGACGAATATATGTTAGGACAAAATTGCACCCGTATGACCTCGAGTCACACAGGTGGGGCTCGTCAGACCCAGTAGTACTACCCAAAATTTCCCCGCTAGTCAATATTAACAATCCGAAAGTGTGAGGACTTTCCATGGTAAACAGCACTATATCAATATTATACACACTCATATATAAAAGCGTTTGTGATCAACAGTATGCTATCTCCCCCAAAAGAGATTAGGTAAAATGAGTGGGGCAAGAACTCACCTGATGCGCGCAAGAATTAACTTAGAGCTTAACTTGAAAGAAAGAGGGGAAAGACAACCTTCAAAGGTCACCTAGAACACATGAGTACATAAGTACGTGTACACAGAATCAATATGACACCCTAAGTGCTTTACAACCCAAAGGACTCAAGGTTTTAGAAAGACAAGACACATTTGACCCAGTTGACCCGTTTGACCCGTTGGTGACATTATAGGTGATAACTCGTTAATACTAACACAACAGCATATCATACATGATCAACATACAACTCGACTACCTATAGCACTTCATTAACCACATGTACTACCTAGATCATCATACAACTAGATATCATACAAGTCATGCGAATCTCAACTATTATCTTGCTCATAACATCTAAAATGTTCATTCTTAATCAATCATCAATCCACAAAAGTCCTAGCTTACCTATATGACTCATACCATGGGTTTTCCACAACAGGCCAAAACAGGTAACAAACCAAATCAACATTCATACAACCTAAATAACACATTTAGTCACCTTAGAAATCATCCATGGACACACTAGCATGGTCCTAATATCCCAAACATGCTCAATTTATCCAATTCACGGATTTGCACAAATAAAGTTTCCCTTTTGGGGAAGTTCATCCCAAATTCATCAAACTCACACTACATTCATGAATTCATCAATTATATACCAATTCAAGTCCATGACAACATCTAAACATGATCAACAACACCTAATCATCATGATTCATCAACGTTCAACACCAAAAGTTACTATTTTTAGCAATGTATGAACTATAAGACATCTTCTTGTTTTTCAATTGTTCATATCATCAACTTAGCATCTAATCATCATCACAAACACATCCATAACATTCATACATCATCAAATCATCAATTCATGCAAAATAAAGTTACTATTCTTAGTAACCTATGAACCATAAATCAAAATCGAAGCTTTCTTGCAAAATCAACGTTAACCAATATGCATACAACCTAACTAGCATCATTACACCATCAAACAACCAACATTCAACATCCAATTTGATCCAAAATCGCCTCAACCTCTCGGCCAAAGATGATCATATGAACAAACAACCAAAATCCAAACTTTCTTGCATAATCAACGTTAACTAGCATATATACAATCCAACTAACATAATAACATCACCAAACAAACAAGAATCAACCTCCACATCATCAATTTCGAATTAGGGTTTCGGCTAACACCAATAATGCATGAAAACACCAAAACTAACCTTTAATTCGCGAAAGAAAACAAGAATCGATGTTCCAATGTGTTGTGGAGCTTGAAATCGATCCAAAACCGATGCTTTGTGGGTGTTCTTGGCCGAAATCGCAAAGGGAGAGGGAGAGGGAGGTCGATCGCGGCCGATGGGTGGGATTAGGGTTGGGTTTTGTGTTTTAAAAATATAATTTTTGCATAATACCCTTTAAACCCTTGCATTTTGTATTTTATAAAAATTAGACTCTTTGAATAGTTTTTAAATAATTTTTAACTACTAAACACAATTATTATTAGTCACAAATAATAATCATGCATAGTTTCCATTTGCCACAAAACACACGAAATAAATATACACGTTTCCACGTTACGCGATAAAATTCACAATAAGCATTTAAATCACATAATCACATAAGCACAACTTGATAATCACGTAACCAGTTAAATTATAATTAGTTTATCATTATTAGTTATTATTAAGTCACCAACGTTCAACGACAACTAGTGTGTGCCCCCGACACGTGTATGCAAGACTTAACGGAACTAACGGAGTTTGGTAACGGAAAATTACCGGATGTCACAGAAACTACATGCGAAATTGTAGTTTCGCCCGGTAGTTTCACATGGTCATAATGTATGACAGTTTCGCACTATATAAAACTGTATGCGAAACTAGTTCTTGTATAAATATGTTTGTTTGTTGATTGTAACTCTTGAAACCTTAATGAAATACTACTGATTTGAGTTCATTGTGTATTGCTATTGCTAGGAGCTTATTATTATTATCTTTCAGCATTGTTCTTAATCATCTTATCAAAATCTTATTTCAAATGGGTTTTGATTGATTTATGCTCATTCTTTATCATTACTTGGTCCCCAAATTATTAGAATTAGAGATAACTTGAGGATTTTGGTGTTAAATCATCATCAAAAGCACGTTTAAACAATCAATTAGACCAACAATAAGGGTGTCACGTGTCAGCACCACATTCATTTTCATTAAATTTTCTCGCTTCGCTCTCGTATTAAATAACTACATTGATTACTAATAATATTGTTTATTCATTTTTACATTATAATTAGTGTTTTAGTAAATTAAGAAATAGAATTTTTTATTAATGTTATTTCTATAGAAATAGTTTTTTATAGAAAGAATTTTGTTTTTAAAAATCAAACTATTTTTACATAATATTTTAAAATTGGTTTTTTTAAAGTAAATTTAAAAAAGATAATTAAAATATAAAGTTATAGTAAGAAAAATTTTAAAAATAAAAGTTTTTAAAACTTTATTTTGAAACTAAATTATCTTTGAATTTTTTTTTTAAAAAAGTTTATATTATTGTTTTATTACTTATAGTTATTACTCATATGAATTCCAATCATATTATGTCTTAGTATATCATTTTATAAATAATATTTTTTATTCTATTTAATATTTTATTTATTCAACCCGTGTAATACACGGGTTTACTAAATCTAGTATATATATATATATATATATATATATATATATATATATATATATATATGTATATATATATATATATATATATATATATAGGGAGGCTTCACTAAGAATATATTTTGCCTGAGAAGGCTAAGAAATGATCTTAGCCTTTTATTTTTTAATCAATGGTTAATATAAAAATATAATAAATAAAAGATGGAAGGGTAATTTGGCTATTTAACCACTTTTATTGATTTTTTTGAGTCTTCCTTAAAATTTTTAAACATTTATAACTTTTTCATAATAGATTTTTTTTTAATAAATTGCACCATAAAATCAAACATTTTTTTCTCTTTAAATTAAGTATAATATTGCTATTCTTTTTAAAAAAAATAATAAAAGATGCGAAATTAAGTTGTATTTTAATGTTTTTATGTTGTATTCCGTCAAAATAGTATAGAATTGTATTGTTTTACGTCAAATAGAACAGTTTTGTGCTGCTTTGTTTCAAATAGCACAGTTTTGTGCTACTTTACGTCAGACAACACAGTTTTGTGCAGCTTTGCATGTTCTATGTTGTGTTGCATCAAAACAAGAAAATATCATGTGTTATTTCTATGACTGCAGGATCAACATTGGTCTCTCAACACAAGTTTTGTATCTCACAAACTCATTAAGTCTCACTCGGTTGATGAAGAGGAATCTCTTACTAAGTTGACAATAATATAATAAGTTGTTGAACACAAGAATGGCCTTCAAGATACTTGTATATATTATTTCTCAACTCAGTATTACAAGACTCTTACAAGCATGGATACATAAGTTACAATGAGAAGCTATATATACTATCTACAGCCGGTTATACTTGCAAAACCAGCTGGAATTTACCGCTAAGCAAATACTACATTGCTAGAAGTAAAATATCTAAGATAAAATAATATCCTAGATTAGGTAGTCATGACAGGTCCATGACTTACCTTTTGTCACCAACTAAGTATGGTAATTGTACTAACTGAAAAACGTAAACAGTGGATTAAAGTATGGTCAACTACATGGGAGTGGAAAAATGCCATGTAGTGTATCAGAGTTGTCAGCGGATGTCAGACATCCTATACTTATGTCCACTGGTTCATAGTTGATTCTTCCGAAGGAAAAATGGCTTTGGAAAAATAAGTTCTTCCGAAGCCATTTATACTTTAGAAGAATCAACTTCTTCCAAGTCTTCTGCAAGTCTTTGTGACTTCATTCTTTAGAAGACTTTGTCTTGGATCTTCTAAGTGTGAATGCTTTGGAAGGAGAATTACTTGGTCTTCATAAACTTCGGAAGGCTTGATTCTACCTTTGAAAGTTCTTCATATACTTCGGAAGTAAAACTACTTAGACTCAGAAGACTTAGTTTTTCCTTCAGAAGTTCTTCATACTTAAGCTTCAAAAGATCTTCAACTTGTCTTCTGAAGAGAAGCTTTAGCTTCGGAAGACTTCTTTAATTTTACTTCAAAAATATTCTAAGTGTTGTTTTGGTTGCACCAGCCTCATATGATCCAAAAAACTCCCCCTAGGCTGATGCTACCAAAACTTCACTTCCTTCTGCTCCTTAAAGTCTTTAACACTAGGGAAAGAAGATATTTATCTATTTCCTTGTTCTTCCCTGATATTGTGGTGAGGAGCTGGTACAAGTCATTCGTAGATAGTAGATCGAGCCTATTGTTTTGAATGACATGCATATTTTGTTGTGTCCCTCTGAAGAGAGTTAGTTGATGGGAATTGTACTCATACTCCCATCAAACTATAGGATCAGGAGTTGAGCCTTCAACCATCTAAAGGAATGGTTTTCCATTTGTAGATGTGCCTTCTTCCTTATCCTTTGCTCTGCTCTTTAACTCTTCTTCAGTCTTGGCCTTCTTTGTGAGCTCAGCCAGATGAAGACTGCTCAGATGATTTCTGATGTGAGCAGTAACTAGAGAGTTGGAAGGATTGGAGAATCGTTTCTTTGGTAACTCAGTAAGGTCAAATTTGCTGGAGTGTAGCAGAGATGAGGTATCAACCCTGTTTACCTCACCATTCTCTCTTTCCATAACAAAGCTATGGGAAGGTTCATCGAACCTCCACTGGACTATTTGTTTTCTAGGATGGAGGGGTTTGGATGAAAGTTTGTCCCCCTTCCTAGTGTCCAGTAGAGTCACCATCCTCCTCCTTAACTTCTTCCCTTCTTTCGTAAGAATATCTAAGTTGGTTGCAAGAAGTTGGAGAGCTTGGTCCAGTGCTCCCCTAGGTAGATCAAGGAATGCATCTCTTGTGAGGGAACTAGAAAAGCCATCGGTGTATTTTAGGTTAATTGACTCTTCCTCACAAGGGATGTCTCTCAATGTTGTGCAGTTGATGAGCTTCCTCTTGATCTTCTTGAATTCTTCTAATGTCAGGAGCTTAGAAGGTTCAGAAGAAGGTTTGGGTAAAGATTGGGTTCTGGGTTATGTTTTGGGTTTAAGGATAGGTGGTGGTGGTGGTTGTTGGGAAGCAGTGGGTAAGGGTGTAGGTAAGGCTGATGTTGTGGGTTTAGGGGTGTAAGGCTCAGGGGTTGGTTCGGTTTTGATGGGGAAGGGAAGAGGTGTGGGTGTAGGTTATGCTGATTTGGGCGTTGGTGTTGGTTTGGGTGTTGGTGTTGGTTTGGGTGCCTTCTTCTGAACACTTGTCAATTGACTTACCTCCTGCCTTCTTCCTACGTGAATGTTAGCCATGATGCCATTGACATGTCGCTGTAGGGTCTTCTTAGACATAGGACCTACTTGCCTACCGGTGAAGCTATGGGCTTTGAGATAGGCTTTCATCCACTCATTATCTCCCACCTTCTTGGCAGTGGCAAGCTGTGCCTCTTCCTCCTTCTTCTTTCTCTCCTTCAGCTTTTCCCTGGCACTCCTCTTCCTCTCTTTGTCGATTTGATCTTGGTCTTTGTGGAAAAGAAACAAGATCGCGTCAAAATCATGGGGTGCAAGCTCCTTTTGAGAATAGCCTCTTGAGCAGAGAAAGGCTATCCTCTCCTTGCTTTCCCTTTCAGTAGTATCCTCCTTCCTCTTCCTTTTCTCCTCGTCTTTGGCCAACCTTGCTGCTTCTTCCTTTTTCTTTTGTAGCAAGGTTGCCTTCTCCAATCTTACAAGCTCATCAAGTGGGAGTAGAAGGATGTCTTCATTGACTACTCCCAGGCTGATGAGCCTGTCAATAACATCCATTCTCCTCTTACTGTTGATACTTTCTTGAGCGGTTGCTGCTGCTTTGCTACTTGCAGCCAATAGCTTCCCAGTATCAATTCTTCCCTTTTATTAAGCTTTTCCAGCCTTTCCTCCTCTAAAAGCTCCTCAATAGTGACCTTCCTCTTCCCCTTAGGATCAGAGGAAGATTCAGCCTTTGGAGACTTGGGTTTAGAAGATTTAGGTTGGGGAGAGTGGGGTTGGACCTGTGGTGTTTGGGAGAGAGGGGTTGTAAGGAAGTCCTCACTGTTTATCTCAAAGGCTAGGTCCAGAATAGCCTCTATGATAAATAGATCATTAGACGAGGAAGACAGTTCAATTATTCCTTTCACAGCTTGTATTTCTGCTTCAGAAGTAATTAGAACTGTACTACATGTCCCTTCCAAATTGGTTGCTGGGCCATGAGTCTGTGTATCCCCTTCGAAGCTAATATCGGGTTCAATAGAGACCGTAGGTTGATCAACTTCCTTTGCAGAGGTAGGTGGTGCACTCAATCTTTGAAGCTCCTCAGCTCCAACGTAGGCAACGACTACATCAAGGGAAGGTTGTTCAATGGATGAGCTTATCAAAAATGTGGTTAAAAACCTGTTGAGGTCTATGAGTATTTTTGGATCCACTTGAATAGTGATGGGAGCTAGCTAAGGGAAGGTAGTTGTCGGGTGTTCCTGTCTGGGGTACAAAGAAGACATGGCATCAAAGGAAGTTGTTGTGATGGCAAGGCAGGCTTCCTCATGTCTTTGTTTTTGTACATTCTCTCGTTTTTTGGTAGCATTATCTTGAGAAGCAGATTAGCTAGAGGAAGAACTTAAAGAAAACTGAGTATGTAGCCTGATAGACTTCTCAATCTGTGTCTTAACTAGTTGTGCCTTAAGTCTTTAATCTCAAGTTACTAAGTGGCAGACCTGTCCTCTAAAGTCTTAACCTTTGATTCAAGGTTTGAGACTTTAGAAATCAGGTCTCTGATAATGAGTTTCAGGCTACCCTCATCTTTTTTTGAAGAATCATCAGGAGATGAGATAACATACCTGGTATGTTCATCATCACCACCAGTAGTGGTTTCTCAGCGCCCTGGATACCCTTGCTTGCTGATGTCTCTTTTAGCGTCATCAAGAGGCAAGGTTGCCGTAGACTCAGTCAAACTTATGTTACCACTGTCCTGAGAAGTTATTGAAACACTCTCAGTAGTGGCAGCTGAGCCTACATGAGTCACCTCCACACCAGTTTGACTCAACTCAGTTAGGTATTGCTAATATGGGCTAGACATTAGAGGTTCCCTGGGGCTCAGTTGATCTAAAGAGTGGTATGGTAGATCAACATCACACCCCAGATGAAACATAATGTCCTCATCAGGTAGGGTTGATAGGTCAATGAGGGATAGAGAGGGTAAATCTAATGACCCGGGACCTTGGTCAGCACCTAAGGGTTCTTTTGGGAGAGCAGATGACCCAATGATGTTGGTGTCCCTTTTTGCCTGCTCAGGAGAGTGTTGGGACTCACCCTGAGGGCTAAAGGTTTGGGTTGTGGGCTCGTCAGCTTGAGACTGAGGAGACTTAACGCTGACATTGAGGTCAATGGTGGAGGATGGTTGGACCTCTGGCTGAGTGGGAGCCTTGAGTTCCACTCTAGCCCTTTAGGATAGAACAGAGGGGACCTGACCAATCAGAGTAGATTGATTAGGGGTTTGTTTGGGGCGTCTAGTATATGTAATCTTGATTGGGTGGAAAGAAGTGATTGACATTTGAGTGGTGGTGGTTGGTGTAGGTTCATCACCTGCTGGGCTTGCAGGGATGTCACCACGCGCATACCTGGAAGAAGATCGGTGAATCTTCCTGAGAAGTTGGTGGACACCTTCTTCAAGGTCATGAAGATGCCAGGCTGCATGTGATAGACAAGTAGAACATCTGCACAGTGTAATCTATCATGGTCCAGCTCATAATTGATTATGTGTTGAATGAACCGGGATACATGTAGAATGGATCCCGGGTGAGATTGCCTCTTAGATTGTTCAGCACAAATTTTGAGTAGTTAAAGTGCAGGCCCTTTACAAACCCGTGGACGAGGCAGCCCAAATCATATGGGATTTGATCCCATCCCCTGGATTTATTGGATAAGCAGTGCAGGACAATATGCAACAAGGATTTCTAATTGTACGAGAAGTTGAACTTGTAGACTGTAGACTTGAGCACATCACCGCCATATCCCATCTGAGTGTAAGTGTCTTCCAACTCAGATTTACAGAACTCAGTAGGGGCGCCCTCATCATGAAGTTCCAGATGCTCCCTGATGGTTGATTCAGCTATGATGATCTATTGTCAGCAGATCCTCAAACGGATGACCCGTTCACCATTTAGCGTTTCATCTTGACCATTGGCCTAGAATTTGGCCATGTGGTTAGAGTAGATGGTGGGGTTAATGGTGAGGGCTGTGAAGTATGCCGATTGGGAAAAAAATTCGAAGATAGGGGCGAAGTCAGCATCCTTTAAAGAGTCAAGGATAACGACCTGATTATGTTGGGGATTTAGAGCCATTGTTAAGAGGCAAGGTAGGATTGAAGAAATTTGAGAGTGATTGAAGAAGATGGTGGTAATTTTGGGACTTTTGCTGTGGTAAAGAAAGTAAAGAAAGAGAGTCGGAAATTTTAAATGGGGGTTAAAAAGCAAACCGATAAGGTGAAAGGACAGTTTAGGTTTCAATTTGACAGAGGCGGTAAGATAAAACATTGAAAACATTCCGACAATCATTGCTAAAATCTTACTTTTTACAGAGTAGGGCCCAAAGATTTCCATTACACAATAAAGATGTTCTTCCGAAGGTAAACTTGCTTCCGAGAGAAAACACTTGTGTTTCTCAATATTGTATTCCGAAGTCATTTTTTACCCCCGAAAGCAAACCATGTCTCAATGACAAGTTTGCTTCCGAGAGTACAATCTTCTTCCGAGAAAAGAAGTTAGTAAGCTTTGGAAGTAAATTTGATCTATGATCAATTGTTCTTCCGAAGCTAAAAACACTTCGGAAGAAAATATTTAGGCAGAGGAATTTGCCTTCGGAAGAAGAATAAAGATTTCTTTCGAGGGTAAATTTCTCTTCGGAAGTATTTACACTTAGATTTTTGAAGAACGCCTTTTTGTAACAGGGCTTAGATTGTAGTTAGACAACATAGACAAGACATATTTTAACAAGGTTTTTCAAAAAAGAAGAACTAATCAATGTTAATCATCCCAATAGCTGTAATTAAATTTTTAAATCTTTGTTCATCAAAGGCTTTGGTGAACAAGTCAACATATTGTTCATTTGAATTCACTTTGACTAGCTTTATTAGATTTTTCTCATGAATATCTCTATTTAAAGGATACCTGATGTCGATATGCTTTGTCTTGGAGTGCTTGACCGGATTTTCTGTGATAGAAATGGCACTCTTGTTGTCTATGTGGATAGGAGTCTACATGAAGTTAAAACCATAGTCCAGCATCTGATTTTGAATACATAGCAGTTGAGCACAGCAGCTCGCAGCGGCGATGTATTTAGCTTCTGCAGTTGATGTTGAGACATATGATTGCTTCTTGCATTGATAGGAGATAATCCTTCCACCAAGAAATTGACATCCGTCGGATGTAGATTTCGTATTGATATTGCAGCCACCATAATCATTGTCAGTATACCCATAGAGATTGAAGTCTTTATTCTTAGGATACTAAAGACCCAGTTTGGGAGCTCTTTAAGGTATCTAAGAATTCTCTTGGCAGCAATTAGGTGAGACACCTTGGGAGTAGCCTGATATCTTGCACAGATGCAGGTTGCAAACATGATTTTAGGTCTACTTGTAGTGAGATACATCATAGATCCAATAATCGCCTTGTACTGATTCTGATCAGTATCCTCCCCCTCAAAATCAGGAAAAAGATTATGATTTCTGGGTATGGGTGTCTTGGCTGGCTTACAATCTTTCATCTCAAATCTTTCTAAGATGTCCTTGACATACTTAGATTGATTGATGAAGAACCCTTCTTCCATCTGCTTTACTTGAATTCCAAGGAAGAAATCCATCTTTTCCATTGAACTCATCTCAAACTTCTTCCTCATGATGCTTTCAAAGTCTTTGCACATTTGGTCATTTGAGGAACCACATATGATGTCATCAACATAGACTTGAACAAGCAGCATGTCCTTTCCGGACTTCTTTATGAACAATGACTTGTCTATGGTGCCTCTGGTGTAGCCATTCCTAAGAAGAAACTGAGACAGGGTCTCATACCACAGCCTAGGTGCTTGATGCAACCCATAGAGAGCTTTATCCAGTTTGCACACATAGTTAGGGTGCTGTGGGTCTTCAAATCTAGGTGGCTGACACACATAGACTTCTGTATCAATATCCCCATATAAAAATGTACATTTGACATCAAGTTGATAGACAAGGAAGATTCTCACAGCCTCAAGTCTTGCAACAGGTGCAAAGACATCAGTGTAATCTATTCCTTCCTCCTATGTGTATCCTTGAATAACAAGTCTTGCATTGTTCATGATTATCAAACCTCTATCATCTCTCTTATTTCTGAATACCCACTTGGTGCCAATAGGGACTTAGCCAGGTGGCAATGGACATAAGTTCCATACCTTTTGCCTCTTTAACTAAAGCAACTCCTCTTGCATAGCTTCAATCCAATTGTTGTCCTTGAGGGCTTCTTCCACCTTTTTTGGTTCTACTTGAGAGAGAAAGCACGAGTACAAGAAGAAATTCCCATTGTGGGTCTGACTCCTTCTTCTCACACCTTCTGAGACATCCCTAATGATGTTCTCAGCTGGGTAAGTTTTGTGTATCCTAAGCCTTGGGATCACATCTAGTTGTATAGATAGATCCAGATTTGAGAAGTTTTGCTCAGGGTTTTGAACACCATGACTAGCTGATGTCTCACACTCATTCAATAAGGACTGATTGAATGAATGTATGATAGCATCAATGATATTCTGCTGAGAAGTAGTGTCAACAGTTTCTTGTTCCTCCAGATTACTATCTTCATCAGCTTGGTGTTGAATGCTGGAGTTGTCAGCTGATGAGTGTTGAGGCTCAGTTGGTTGACAACTTGTTGAAGCTCCATGATTTCTAGATATGTTCATGCTTTCAGGACTTCCAGTAGTGGGAGCTTGTTCTTTAATTCCTCTTGGAGAACTAGGAATAGGTTTGGGTAACTTAAACATTTGATCTTCATAGTTGTCACTTTGAGTTCCTGTTCCAGCTGAAACATTCTCATAAGATGGTTTAGAATAGTTTAGAAACAATTCTAGATTGAAGATATGATCAGGCCCATTCCCTCTAACATAAGGAGTGTGCTCATTAACAACAATGTTGGATGATTCCTTAAATTATTGATTTTTAATATTATACACTCTATAAGCAATAAAGGTTGAGGAATATCCAACAAAGATAACATCATCTGACTTTTCAGCAAATTTTGCTAAATTGTCTTTTGTGTTGAGTATGGTACACCTGCTGCCAAAGGACCTAAGAAAGCCAATGAACGGTGGCCTCTTGTTCCATAATTCATAAGGGGTCTTTCCATGGGGCTTAACAATGAGAAGTTCTGGCTATAGCTAATAGGTTTAAAATGGATCAATCTGTGATAATATCGTAATGCAATGATCAATTCATACATAAAGTAATCAAACACAAGTAATTACTTCAAATATTCATAGATTTCATTGATAGCAACTGCTTAGGATACAAAGTGTAAGAGTGAGTTACATTTGTTCAATCTGTTCTAACTGTTTCTTTCTCTATGTCTACCTACACAATACATAAAATATCCTATTTATACTATCAAAGGAAAACAAGGAACATATATTTACAAAATAAGTCCCTATACTATGACAACAACTCAAAAGACAAAATTTTAATTTTTTATGAGCTCTAACAATACTCCCCTAAGATTTACATTGTCTTCAGTCTTCATTGAATTCTTCTGTTTCTTCTTTAATCTTGAACACCGGCTTTTCTTTGTAAATCTCCAATTCATGCAATGCTTTCTTTATAGCTGACTTGAACTTCTTTGCAAGTATAGGTTGCTCAGGCTTTGACTAGTTGGCTTTAATCTCCATCTTGTCCATTACATCCAAAGTTTCTTTTGTCAGACCTACAATATCAATGTTGGCGTAGAACTCAAAAGGTTTAGGATAATCGTGAGAATGAATTTCCAACTCGCCTTTCCTTGAAATTCTCATAAAATCAATAGACTTTATATCTTTCTTCACGATGTTCGCATATGCTAGAGCTTTTCGCAATGAAATTCTCTCCATCGCAGCATCCATTAACGTAATAATTGTCATAAAATATTTTCTTTCATTTTCTGCAATTTCTACAACATGATCAAACTTTTGGATAGACAAAAATGAGACATAACTTGGATGTTGAAGTTTAAGCTCAAAAACTCCAAATAATGAAATCATATCTTAATCCCAGTCTTCCAAGTTTCAAACCAGCTTCAAATGGAATGAGTCAGTATGATAGAACCATCTCAAAATTGGTTTAGAAGTTTGAGTTCCATCTATCACCTTCAAGCCCGGGTTAATGACCTTTTCAAAGAATTGTTCACTATAAGCATCCAAAAATTGTTCTTCTTCTTCAGGATGAGTAGCTATCTTCTTTTTGCTTTTTAATGACTTGAAATACTCTTTGTCTTCTTGATCCCATTTGGTTTTAAGGTAAGAGACCATTCTGGAAATGCCTCGATTTAAAAGCTTAACAAAATTTTCACCTCGAATTGATTTGGTAGGATTGATCAAAGGCAACTTATTTAACTCCTTCAGATCTTGCACTGGCAAAGCTATGATGCATGTGTAAAAATGATAAACATCAAAAATGGCATTTACACGTTTGATTAGAAAGGCATCAAAAATCTCATCATACTTCCAAGAAACTATCTTAACATTTTTTGTGTTATCTGGCACAATCATTGCATTGAGCAATTCATAGATGGATTGACCTTTTTGCAATACATTCCTTACTAAATCTCCTGCAGTTCTTGCCTTATTCCATAATTGTTTCTGTTCAACCGAGACTTGGTATGCTTGTTTCTCTGTCTCTGGGAACATCTTAATTAATTCTTTCCTCTTTTCATGACTGCTTTTCACTAATTCCATTTCTTTAATTTCTTGAGGCTTTAAGATTCTAGTCCTCTTTGTAATCTCCAATTACTGAGGATTATTCATGTCAAGCACAATCATTTTCTTGTTTTGCTTTTCTGTCTTTTGAAAACTTTTGACCAAATTTCTTAGAGACTCAGTTTGCTATCTGTTTAATTTCATGTATGTTTTTTTTTAAAGATTTTGTTTTTAATTGATTATTTTCATCTTTCAGCTACTCAATCATCTTAAGTTGATTGATGTTCTCTTCTTTCAATGCTTCTATTATCTGCTTAGTGTTTAATTCCTTAGTAAGAACTGTATCATGTTGATTTGATCTTTCACCTTCATCTGGTACTACAGACTAAAATGCATCAACATTTTGAATATCACACACCATTTCTTATTGTACATTGACTTCATTAGTATCTTTATTAACATCTATTGACTCATCAACATTACGAACATCTTCATTCAGATTATCAACTTCTTCAACATCTGTAACAATTACATCTTCATTATATTCTTCAACTTCATTACCTCCAACATCATCATCATCATTATCATCACTTAAAGATGAAATCCTTCATCTTCAGATTCATCATCATCTTCATTATCTTCATCATCATCCTAAGCTTCAGACTCAGAAAGTCCTTGAGGAACTTCTTCAATCAGATCATTTGGATCAATTGGTTCATTATCAATCAAATGAAAATGATCTTCATCTATGTTCACATCATCCCTTGCTACCGCTCTCATGTAATCAAACATTTGAACATTTTGAGCACCAGTCATGATAGCAAGCCTTTTGTATATGGTTTCAGTCATGTGCTCCAAAATTAATCTCTCTCCACTTACGCCATGGGCATGGAAATTAGGATACTCTTCATTAATAATCAGCTAAAGAAATCTGGGATACATCAAGTATTTGTTCCTGATTCTTTTCTCCTAATTAAAAATAAAGCCATTCATGATCCATTTTGCCATATTAAACCTTCTGTTTATGGCAATGGCTATAATAGGAGAAGCAATGCCTGTAGGGAATGAATTCCATCCTGCACTTCTCTTAGACATTCCATGTTGAATGATATAACAAAGGAGTTTCCAGTGGTTATATACTCTTGCTCTGAAAAACTATTTTTTAGGAAAGTGATCTGGATGTCTCATGGCTAGAAATGTGAATCTACACTCATTAAAAGTGAGTTCAGCCAAATCTTCAGGATGATTATCACCAAGTCTTAGAGCTTCTCTAATTGATTGCTCAGAGACTTCAATCATATCATAGTTTGTGATAAAACCTCTAACAACTTTCCTTGTTTCATCATCTCTTGCAATTTCAGCAATACTCCAAAATCATTTGATGAGACAAGCATATATAACTGGTTGAGCACACATAGCTTACACATACTTTATTCTCAATAGAAACCTTATCATTTCTTCATAACCAACAGCTTCAAGAACATCCTCATTAAGAAAGGCTGCAACGTTATGCTTTGCTCAAATATAAGATCTACCATCTGTATACATAGAACAAAATATTAATCACATTTGAATTTTTGAATTTTCAATCATATTTTGTATTATCAATTTTGAACCAATAACACTTAAAAAATTTCTAAGTGTTTTGAACAACCCATTACATGAACAGAGTATGTACTGGTTATAATTTTGATTCAACACAATTTATGATTAAAACAATTAATGAACCATGAAACATGAAACTTGATTGAATTTCAATTGAGTTAGCAAATTTTAAATTTTAAAACCTAACAATGTACACTTAAAATTTCTAAGTCTTGAATACACTCTACCATAAGCAGAGCATAATCATGTTTAAGTTCTAATGATTTAAAATACACTAAAACAATTAAAATCATCTCAATATTAGTTGAATAGATGATTTTTGATGATTAACACAACAATTTTGATGAAAAATTATGAACTGACTGTTCATTTTTGTTCTTTAAACACCGATTGATGAATAATGAATCATCAAGAACACATTTTGATGAAATTAAGATTTGATTCTCACAATCTGTTCGAAAACATGTCATAACACTCATTTGATGTTCAATTTCAATTATTATAACACATTTAAATCACAGATTTCAAATTTTCTTAACATCTAGGGTTCGAATGTCTCAAAAGAGTTCAAACGACCAATCAAAGTTTGAATTAGGTAATGCAATTAGATGTTTTAAGATCAGCATGATGTTTAGATTCATTGAATATACCTATATATCACAAAGATTAACAGGTAACAATCGAATGTTGTGTGAATGAATGTATCGGGTATGAGAATGTGTGAATCAGAATGTTTGAGTTTGTGAATGAATGAATGAGAACTACAAGTGTTGAATATATATAAGTGTAAAACTTCTTAGGCGCATGAGCACTATGAAGGCACATGTGGCTAAAATTTCACACTAAATCTTCAGACGCATGAGCACTGTGAAGGCGCATGAGACTATGTTTCACACTAAGTCTTCAGACGCATGAGCACTGTTCCGAAGCTTGAACACTGTTCAGTCGCTTGAGCACTATTCAGACGCATGAGACTTGATGAAATGCCTAACACTTGGGAGTAAACATCACCTTAAAACGTCTAACCACAATGGAAAGTGTCACACCCTTAAAATCCGCGTGCGGGGTTTTACCGCGAGGCGCGTGACATACCAGGATCTCAGTCATTATTTACCAAGAACGACTCTATATGATTAATAAACAAAACCAGAGTTAACGTTTAAAATACTGCGGAAGCGTTTTTTAAAAACAGAAAACCCAAAACAAGTAGTATGTAAAGAGAATGCGCAAAACATACGCGCCCCAAACACAAATGTTTAATATGAAAATAATCCCAAATTTGTAAACAAACAAATGTAGACAACTCAACGATGCTGGTGTGCGTGCTCCTAGGCAACTGGCAACCTTAACCTGAGAATAGCATACTAAACAAGTCAACACATGGTTGGTGAGTTCAAGAGTTTGCGTTAAAATATAAACCAATCAACAGTTTCCAGAGCATAAGTAGTGTATTGCAATAGATAGCTAGTCTATTAACATTAAAATATTAATCATAGTGATTTCGCGATCGAAGCTGACTGTGTTACGTTTGTTGCCTCCCGTCACGACTTACCAGGTCGTGACGAATATATGTTAGGACAAAATTGCACCCGTTTGACCTCGAGTCGCACAGGTGGGGCTCGTCAGACCCAGTAGTACTACCCAAAATTTCCCCGCTATTCAATATTAACAATCCGAAAGTGTGAGGACTTTCCATGGTAAACAACACTATATCAATATTATACACACTCATATATAAAAGCGTTTGTGATCAACAGTATGCTATCTCCCCCAAAAGAGATTATGTAAAATGAGTGGGGCAAGAACTCACCTGATACGCGCAAGAATTAACTTAGAGCTTAACTTGAAAGAAAGAGGGAAAGACAACCTTCAAAGGTCACCTAGAATACAAGAGTACATAAGCACGTGTACACAGAATCAACATGAAACCCTAAGTGTTCTACAAACCAAGAGACTCAAGGTTTAAGAAATACAAGACAAATTTGACCCAGTTGACCCGTTTGACCCGTTGGTGACATTATAGGTGATAACTCGTTAATACTAACACAACAGCATATCATACATGTTCACATACAACTTGATTACATATAGCACTTCATTAACCACATGTACTACCTAGATCATCATACAACTAGATATCACACAAGTCATGCGAATCACAACAGGCCAAAACAGATAACAAACCAAATCAACATCCTTATAACCTAAACAACACATTTCATCACCTTAAAATCATCCATGAACACACTAGCATGATCCTAATATCCCAAACATGCTCAAATCATCCAATTCAAGGATTTGCACAATTAAAGTTTCCCTTTTGGGAAAGTTCATCCCAAATTCATCAAACACCTAAAACATTCGTGGATTCATCAATTATATACCAATTCAAGTCCATGACAACATCTAAACATGATCAACAACCTAATCATCATGATTCATCAACTTTCATACCCAAAAGTTACTATCTTTAGCAATGTATGAACTATAAGACGTCTTCTTGCTTTTCAATTGTTCATATCATCAACTTAGCATCTAATCATCATCACAAACACATCCATAACATTCATACATCATCCAATCATCAATTCATGCAAAATAAAGTTACTATTATTAGTAACCTATGAACAACGTATCAAAATCATAGCTTTCTTGCATAATCGACGTTAACTAGCATATATACAATCCAACTAACATAATAACACCAACCAACATCAACAAATCAGCCTCCAATTGCAAGTTTCGAATTAGGGTTTCGGCCCTAATGTAATTTCCATAAAAACTTGTAAAAATCCAACCTTTATTGCATACTTGACGTTAATTAACATGTAATCTATCTAGTAAACACATTAACATCAACAACTAGGCATCAATCGACCACCAATTGCAGTTTTGGCATGGAACATTCGGCCAACATGAAAAATCATCAAAAACATATAAAAATCTAACCTTTAAACGTGTAATGGACAAGTTTTGATGTTTCTAACTTGTTGTAATGCTTGTAATCGATCAAAACCGAAGCTTTCTTGCTTGTTCTTGCTTGAAATCGCAGGTTTGTGTGTGTTTGAGTGTGTGTCGCGGCCGAGAGGGGGTGTGGCGGCTAGGGTTGGGATTTTGTTTTATTAATTTATGGTAATTACCCCTTAAACCCTTGTAATTTACTTTTTATAAAAATTAAGCTTTTAAACTCTTTTTAAAAGGTTTTTAACTACAACCACAAACATATAAACTAACAATGACAATTATATATTTCACCTTTAATAGATACAAAACATACAGGTTAAATACACGCGTTTCCACGTTACGCGATAAAATTCACAATAAGCATTTAAATCACATAATCACATAAGCACAACTTGATAATCACGTAACCAGTTAAATTATAATTAGTTTATCATTATTAATTATTATTAAGTCACCAACGTTCAACGAAAACTAGTGTGTGCTCCCGACACGTGTATGCAAGACTTAACGGAACTAACGGAGTTTGGTAACGGAAAATTACCGGATGTCACAGAAAGTCTGAAACTGTTCAGGCGCATGAGCATAAGTTGATACGCCCAACACTTATAACCATTTTCAGCAACATGACAACTGTTTAGGTGCATGTACTGAACAAAACGCTCAACACTTGCACAAATTCCTGAAATTCATCATACTCCTGATTTGGACTTATGAGTACTATTTAGGCGCATGTGAAACCTTCCATAAGTCTAGCACTTTGAAATTTTCACAACATCCATCTTAACACTGTTTATGCATATTAGTACTGTTCATGCACATTAGCACTGTTTATGCACATTGTCTCAACACTTAGTCAAATTTTGACTATCACCCAAAATTTACATAAATTTGCATTTAACAATCAAATTGTTTTTGTTTAAAATCACCACAAATCATTTGAAACTCATATTTTATTTTTAAACATGAATTTTCAATTCAAACACCAACAAGCGCATTTTGAAAAACACTTTGAATCAATGTTTTAGTTTTTCAAAACACTTTCCAATCATTTTAGTCAATATTTGAAACTTTTACAACACAAATAATCTTGTTTTGTTTGCAAGAAGCTTTTCCACTTATTTTGAATTCTTTTCAAGTTCATTTTTACATCATATTAAACACACACATGCTTGAATTTTCAGCTTCATCCTTTCCATCCAAAGTACTTAATTTTTTTTTATTTTTCACATTTGACACTTTTCATTGATTTTCTCTTACATTTTTACTCCCCCTAAACTTTTAAGTTCACAAACTTAGAAGTTTCTTTTATTTTGCAATTAGAGCAAACTAATCATTATCAATATGCCTGCACACAGAAAATCATGCAAAAAATCAAAAATAAAGCAGAAGAAAAATCTACTATATACAATTGAATCACATGCCTACAGTGAGATCATATCAGTTAAGATCAGCACATCAAAATAAAATAAAATGATGGATAGTCATTGACAGTGATTAAATCCTGATCAAGTGTGTTCCAGGTCAGCGTTCCCGTAGCAGAGGAGACACGAGATCTAAGGACAAAAAATAAGTGCTTTTGGCAAGATAATCAGCACACTTACTTTTTCAATTCTTGGATTTATTAAGGTATAATTAGATATGACATTATGTAAGTCACACTTAGACTTAGAAAGCTCAACTCTCGTCAAGATATGCAAGAAATCACTTTTCTCAACTTTTTAACCTGACATATACTTATACCAAGATTTCATGATTAGGTTGTGCATATTAGCATCTTTTGCATCAAGTGAGAATATCCAGGTCTGTAATGACTTACAACAAAGGATATCTCGTCACTTCAGGTCTATGATGACTCGTAACACAGAAGTGAATAGATGCTTGAAATAATTAGAGCTCATGGTTATTCATATCGCTACCAGGTGTGAGTTTGTGACTTTACAAGCAATCAATTTGAGAATTCAACACTACTCATTGGTACTAAAATGGACAAACATGAATGCATGATTGATTTAGTTTAATCACAAGAATTTACTTTTTCAATATAATTACATGAGCTTACCTGCACATCATATCTAATCACGTCAGACCTTAGTAGCGAGTGAAGTATGCAACTGATCAGAACTAATGTATCTATCATTTCTCATAAATTGCAAAGACAGATTTAGTCCTAAATAATTAACTAACAAATAAACACTATTTTTGTAGGTTTTTGTTTTATATTTTTCTTTTTTGATTTTGCAATTTTCTATTTTTGTATTTGCGTTTTCTTTTTCTATTGAATATGCACACACAATATATACAATCAGGCAGTTAACTTTGAAAGTTTTCTCTATAAATCTTTTTATTCAGCTAAGGGAGGGTTCTTTTTATTTTTATGATTCAGACAACTCAATTACTTAAAACTAGTTTTAAACATGGTTAATAAGTCCAATTGACTCAACTAAATACTCAAACCAACCTGGTAAAAAGGCTTTTGTAAATAGACCTGCCAACTGTTTTTCAGTTGTAATTTGAATCAAAATGATTAAACCTTTTTCAGTGTTATCTTTGAGAAAATGATATCGAATTTCGATATGCTTTGTTTGTGGGTGTTGGATAGGATTAGCTGTAATAAACATAGCAGTAGAGTTATCAATGTAAATAGGAGTTTTAAGAAAATTGAACCCGTAATCTAGTAGTTGGCTTTGTAACCAAAGAATTTGAGAACATCCTGCTGAAGTAGCTATGTACTCAGCTTCTGCGGTTGAAACGGAGACATTTGTTTGTTTCTTACATTGCCTCGAGACTAATATGGGACCTAAAAACTGACAACCACCCATCGTAGATTTACGATCTTGGCAACATCCTCCATAATCCCCATCTGTATATCCATGTAACTCGGAGTTTCCTTCATAAGGATACCACAGCCCTAAAGCCGGTTTTCCTTTGAGATACCTGAATATTCGTTTAACAGCGATTAGGTGAGATTCCTTCGAGTCAGATTGATACTTGGCACAGACACAAACAACATACATTATATCAGGTCTAGATGTAGTAAGATACATCAAAGATCCAATCATAGATCTGTATAGAGTTTGGTCAACTGATTTTCCTTTAGGACCAGGTTCAATCTTGGTGTTTACGTCAGCTGGAGTTCTGATGGATTGACAATCTTGCAGTTTAAATTTCTTCAAGAGGTTTTCAACAAATTTCTCCTGATTAATAAAAATTCCATCTGCAGACTGCTTCACTTGAAGACCAAGGAAAAAGTTAATTTCTCTCATAGAACTTATTTGGAAACGAGATTTCATGATTTCTTCAAATTCATTACACAATTTTGGACTTGTAGAATTGAATATGATATCATCAACATACACTTGAACACATAAAAGATCATTAGCATCCTTCTTTATAAACAAAGTAGGACCAATTTTCTCTCGCGTGTATCCATGCTGAATCAAATGTTATGATAATGTTTTATACCAAATTCTAGGAGCTTGATGGAGACCATACAATACTTTACTAAGCTTGTACACATGATAAGGATATTTTGCATCTTTGAAACCTGGAGGTTGCTTGACATACACATCATCAGTGATTGGTCCATACAAGAAAACAACTTTTACGTCCATCTGATACACCTTGAATTTCATGTATGATGCATAAGCCAGGAAGACACGAATTGATTCAAGTCTTGCAACTAGAGCAAATACTTCATCATAATCGATTCCTTCTTCTTGAGTGTAACCTTGTGCAAAGAGTCTCGCTTTGTTGCGAACAACAATTCCCCGATCATCTGACTTGTTTCTAAACAACCATTTTGTGCCTATGGCATTTTCTCCTTCAGGTAAATCCACCAGCTTCCACACTTCCTGTTTGCAGAATTGTAATAACTCTTCTTGCATTGCCTCAATCCAACTATTATCCTTTAGCACTTCGGTGATGATTTTAGTAACAATTTGAGATAGAAAACACGAGTATAAGCAGAGATTTGCTTGTTCTGAATGACTTCTCATCATTCTCTCTTTCAATGGATCGATAATCTGAGACGTAGGATGGTTCTTGTGAATACGTGACGTAGTAACCTCATCTCCTTGAACATTAACATCCAGATTAGATTGGTTCAAGTCGGAAAGCTGATGCAATAAGTTTTAAGTATGTGGATTGAAATTAGGAACTTGAGTCGGTGAGTTGATAAAGTAATCAAGATTATCAGTAACAACTACATCATCAGAAACCGATGATGTTCCGGACTCAGGTTGTACAATTTCAGGACCATCATTAGGAATAGGTTGTGAAACATTGGAATTTTTAGAAATGGGATGTTCTTGTGCTTGTTGAGAGTGATATTGATCATGAGATTCAGAACGAAATACAGGATCTTTAACAAATGAGAAGAATGGGTAATCTGGGCTAGAATCATCCATATCATCAAAATCAGAATCATCACCAAAAGATCCGAGATCTCCTCCTTGTTTCTTTTTCTCACCTGGAGAGTCAAACAAGTTAGAATTGAAAGATTTTGACAAAGAATCTAAATCAAACGACCAAGCTAGACCGTTTGTAACCGATGGAAAAGCATTTTAAAGAAATTTAACATTGAATGTTTCAAGAATGACATTCGTCCTAGAGTTATAAACTCTAAAGGCTTTTGAAACCGACGAATATCCAACAAAAATTCCATCATCAGATTTTGCATCAAATTTTCCTAGCTGGTCACTTGAATTTAAAATCAAAACTGGACAACCAAAAGAATTAAGAAAATCTATATTAGGTTTCCTGCCAAACATCATGTCATAAGGAGTTTTCTGTTTATCTTTCACAATCAATGTACAATTCTGCACAAAGCATGCAGTGGATATGGCTTCATCCCAGAACATAATTGGAATCTTTGCATCTGCTTACATGGAACGTGTGGCCTCAATCAAAGTTTTGTTTTTTCTTTTAGCAACTCCATTTTGTTGTGGAGTTCTAGGAGCACTGAACTAACGAGCAATACCTTTTTCTGCACAAAACATGTCAACATTAGAATTTTTAAATTCAGTTCCATTATCACTTCTGATAATTTTCACCTTTTGTTATAATTGATTTTCTACTTTAATGATGAATTCTTTTAACAATTCAGCAGTTTCAGATTTAGCATGCAAAAAGAAAACCCATGAAAATCTTGTAAAGTCATCAATGATAACTAAACAATAAGATTTCATTCCAATACTCTACACATTAGTTGGTCCGAATAGGTCCATATGCAACATCTGGAGAGGCTTGGAATTTGAGTTTATCAGCTTGGGCTTGTAAGATGCTCTGTGTTGCTTTCTATTTAAACACATTGAGCAGTGATCTGTTGTAGCAAACTTCTTTCTTGAAGACCTACTACATGATTTCCTGCTACAAGCTTGTTCATGTTCTTGAAATTGGAATGCCCGAGACGTCTATGCCATAGCTCGCTTTCGACATTTGATGCTTGAGCAATTAGGCATGTTGTTTCTGTAGATGGATCTACTTGAGACATATCTAACTTGTATACATCTCGATCACAAACAGCTTTAATAACTATCTATTGTTTGCTTTTCTGAAAACCTGGCTTCAAAATATAACAAAAAGATTCATCAAATAGAACAGAGTAAGATTTGTAACAAATTTAGGAAACACTTAAAAGATTAAAGTTCAACTGTGAACAATAGTTGACTTTATCAAAGCTAATAATCCCATTGGACACTGTTCATTCTCCTGTTATTTTACCACCTGCATCACCTCCGAATGCAACATGAGTACCATCTTTTAACTTAAAATCTTGAAGCAAGGCATGGTTTCCTGTCATATGCCGGCTACACCCATTATCAACATACCACATGTTAATTGGTCTTCTTGGGCGTACCTGCATTTCAAAAAGATTTAAGTTGAGTTATCAACCCAAGCTGATATGGTCTTGGGATTGCCAAATTTAGCAACAATGGTAAAGGGTTTAAAATGAAGCTTATTCAAATCAGGCTTCTTTTGCTGTTTAAATTTACCAATTCCGTTTCTGACAAATTTTTGATTATCTTTGATTTGCATAGTCCGTAAAGCATAATAACATTTTTCAAGATCATCGTCAAGATAATTCAAACCATCAAAAGAAACATTTTTAGAAAAATTTTGATTACCAAACTTTCCATTGTTCATTCTCACAAATTGTGGAATGAATTTTCCTTTATTATAATTCTTTGTTTTCACAGCATAGGAATCATCATAATCAGAATCAATCCTTCGAAAAGATCTCAAGCCTAAGGAAGGTTGTTTTGTCAATCTTTGAAAACCATCACTTTAATTTTTTTGAAATTGTGGATTTACATATCCATTCCTTGGCGAGTTCCTTTGGAAGTAGCAATTCTTAGTTTTATGAGTTCTTTCATCACAATTGGTACAATACTTGTTAAAATAAAAATCATCTATTGAATGGTTTTTCATATCACAAATGTGATAGTACCTGTTAAAGAAACGTTCATCAGTCTTATGATTGTACATATCATATATATAATAGTACCTTTTGTTGAAATTTAAACAACTGTTGATTAACCTTTGATGTAGAAGCCACATTTGATCCTTGTTTTTGATTTGGGAGTTTGTTCTTTTGAAATTTGGGTTTTGACTTTTGTTTATTAACACCATTCCTAGTGTAACACCCGAAAACTTGGTCAAATAAAAAGGAAAGAAAGTACTTTGAAGAAACTAAAAGAAGGGAAAGATGAGGGGTTCAATGTCTAAAAGTACCAAAAAAGTGAAAATATTTTATTATATTGAAGGTATGGCCGCCCATTTCACCTTCCATATTCTGCTTTCGACAAACAAAGAAGAAAGAAAAGGAGCAGAACTTTTCTCTCGGGTTTGTGAAGAAGAAGAAGCTGATTTTCGAAGGTAAGCATGTTTTCTTGTATAATTGGCTTGGATTTTGTTGGGTCTTCACCCTTAAAACCGATTTCCATGTGTTTTATGTGTTTTGTTGTTTGTTTTTGCTTGTTGTAGATGTTTGAACTCTAGTGCAGGAAAGTTTGGAGGAGTGTTACTTGTTTGTTGCTATAGGTGAGTTCTAGACCCCGTATTTCTTGTGTTTTAAAAGTATTTGGGGCTGAAAATTCATCAAAATAGGTTTTCTCAACTTTACTCTTGTAACCGTGGCTTTATATATGTATGTGCTTATGTTTGATGCTTGTTTGTGGGTTTTGTATGCTTAGAATGTTATGTTTGAGCATAGAACAGGTTGTTATGTGAATGGGAGTTGAAAATAAACTTGAAACATGCAGAAAGGTTGGCAATGCGCCCAAACAGGGCCCATGCGCCTGGAACATTGCTTTAGAAATTTTTAAGTGAAGGTCATGTGACCGTATAGTTCCCATGCGCCCAGAATTTTGCCCAAGTATACTAAGTGTAAGCCCAAGAGCCCAAACAGTACACCATGGGCCTGAGAAATGTGCCAAATACACTAAGTAATTGATCATGCGCCCCAATAGTACTCATGCGCCTAGGTTCCTCAAGTGTTGATGCGCCCAAACAGGGTTCATGCTCCTACATAGTGCTCATGCGCCTAAAACACTTAGAAAATAATTCGAAAATCTTGGGAAATTAGAATTTTAGTTTTTGACCTGGTTTGACTTAGTGTTATTATTTGATTACTTTATGCTCTTTATGGGTTGCCTTATGTTCCCTATTATTATATTATTTGCCTTTACGTGGTGTGTTTATGCTCGTAAAGTATTATTATTAATCAAGTAAAAGATTAATATTAACTCAGGCTCCTGTCTTGACACTGCCCGAAGGGAGTGAGGATTTAGTGGTCTATTCAGATGCTTCCTATTTGGGACTGGGTTGAGTACTAATGCAGCGTGGAAGAGTGATAGCAAACGCATCCCGACAGTTGATGACCCATGAGACTAACTACCCCACTCATGACTTGGAATTAGCAGTGGTGGTCTTTGCGTTGAAGATTTGGAGGCACTACATGTATGGGGCGAAGTGCACCATTTACACAGACCACAAGAGCTTAAAGTATTTCTTTGAGCAGAAGGATCTCAACATGAGACAGAGGAGGTGGTTAGAGTTGATCAACGACTATGATTGTGAGATCCATTACCACCCGGGTAAGGCCAACATAGTGGCTGATGCCCTTAGCCGGAAGGAGAGACCCGAGCCGATTCGGGTGAAGGTGTATCAGTTGGTGATGACCTCTGACGTTATGACACAGGTCAAGGAATTCCAGAATGAGGCATTGAAAGAAGATCGCCTTAACTCTGAACGCATGAGAGGTCTAGTCGAGGAATTGGGAGAGAACACCCACAGGATTAGGACCCGCTTCGGGCGGATGTGGATTCCCCGATACGGAGATCTACGTGGGCGAATTATGGACGAAGCTCATAAGACTCGATACTCTATTCATCCTGGTGCTACCAAGATGTATCAAGATATAAAAAAGGACAACTGGAGGCCAGGTATGAAACACGACGTGGCGGAGTATGTGAGTAAGTGCTTTACTTGCTTGCAAGTGAAGGCAGAGCATCAGAAACCATATGGGAAGATCCAACCATTGGATATACCCAAGTGGAAGTGGGAGCACATCACTATGGACTTCATAACAAAGCTACCCCGTACTGCGATGGGGTACGATACCATATGGGTGATAGTTGATCGTCTAACAAAGAGTGCTCACTTCCTACCGATCCGCGAGACGTATTCATTTGATAGATTGGCTGATCTGTTCATCAAAGAGATTGTAGCTCATCATGGTGTGCCAGTGTCTATCGTGTCGGACCGTGACACCCGGTGCACATCGAAGTTTGGGAAAAGATTCCATGATGCCATGGGGACGAGGCTACACATTAGCATGGCTTATCATCCTTAGACAGATGGTCAGTCTGAGAGAACGATCCAGACACTCGAAGATATGCTTCGTGCATGTGTGATCGACTTTGGAGGAAGCTGGGATGATCACTTACCATTAGCAGAGTTCTCATACAACAACAGTTATCATGCCAGTATTGGCATGCCACCATCCGAGATTCTATACGGTAGGAGGTGTAGAACGCCCGTATGTTAGGGAGACATCGGGCAGAAAGTGTTGGGAAGCGTGGGGGTGATCGAGGCTACGGCTGAAAAGCTATAAAAGATCAAAGCCTTTATGAAGGCAGCCAAGGATAGACAGAAGTCGTATGCCAATAAGAGGCGTAGACTGATCGAGTTCAACGTGGGTGATAGAGTCATGTTGAAGGTCTCACCTTGGAAAGGGATCATCCGGTTCCGGAAGAGGGGCAAGCTCAGTCCGAGATACATAGGGCCTTTTTGAATCGTTGAACGAGTAGGGGAGGTGGCCTATCGACTAGAATTGCCTGATGAGTTAAGTGAAATTCACCCGACGTTCCATGTATCTCATCTGAGAAAATGCTTAGCCGATGAAGATATGATTATGCCACTGGAGGATATCGATGTGGATGAAAAGCTCAACTATGTGGAGCAACCAGTGGCCATCATAGATAGGAAAGAGAAAAGATTGAGAAATAAAGTGGTTCCACTTGTACGTGTGCAGTGGAATCACCGAAAGGGTTCTGAGTCTACATGGGAGACTGAAGAAGAAATGAGACAGCATTACCCACAGTTATTCGAAGAGTGATAGGTTTCGGGGACGAAACCTCTTTAAGGGGATAGACTTGTAACTACCGAAAACTTGGTCAAATAAAAAGAAAAGAAAGTACTTTGAAGAAACTAAAAGAAGGCAAAGATGAGGGGTTCAATGTGTAAAAGTACCAAAATAAGTCAAAATATTTTATTATATTGAAGGTATGGCCGCCCATTTCACCTTCCATATTCTACTTTGGACAAGCAAAGAAGAAAGAAAAGGAGCAGAACTTTTCTCTCGGGTTTGTGAAGAAGAAGAAGCTGATTTTCAAAGGTAAGCATGTTTTCTTGTATAACCGGCTCGGTTTCTGTTGGGTCTTCAACCTTAAAACTGATTTCCGTGTGTTTTATGTGTTTTGTTGTTTGTTTTTGCCTGTTGTAGACATTTGAACTCTAGTTCAGGCATGTTTGGAGGAGTGTTACTTGTTTGCTGCTATAGGTGAGTTCTAGACCCCGTATTTCTTGTGTGTTAAAAGTATTTGGGGCTGAAAATGCATCAAAATGGGTTTTCTCAAATTTACTCTTGTAACTGTGGCTTTATATATGTATGTGCTTATGTTTGATGCTTGTTTGTGGGTTTTGTATGCTTACAATGTTATGTTTGAGCTTAGAACAGGTTGTTATGTGAATGGGAGTTGAAAATAAACTTGAAACATGCAGAAAGGTTGGTAATGCGCCCAAACAAGGCCCATGCGCCTGGAACATTGCTTTAGAAATTTTTAAGTGAGGCTCATGTGCCCGTATAGTTCCCATGCGCCCAAAATTTTGCCCAAGTATACTAAGTGTAAGCCCAAGTGCCCAAACAGTACCCCATACGCCTGAGAATTGTGCCAAATACACTATGTAATTGATCATGAGCCCTAATAGTACTCATGCGCTTGGGTTCCTCATGCGCCTAAGTGTTGATGCGACCAAACAAGGTTCATGCGCCTACATAGTGCTCATGCGCCTAAAACACTTAGAAAATAATTCTGAAATCTTGGGAAATCAAAATTTTAGGGTTTGACCTGGTTTGACTTCGTGTTATTATTTGATTACTTTATGCTCTTTATAGGTTGCCTTATGTTCCCTATTATTATATTATTTGCCTTTACGTGGTGTGTTTGAGCTCGTAAAGTATTATTATTAATCAAGTGAAAGATTAATATTAATGGAAAGTGGAACCTAATAAATAATAAATGAATGACTTGCAAGCAAATGATAGGAGGTGCACGACCATGTAGTCGTCAGCTCAACTGTGTACGGTTTAGCTAACTCGAAGGATGTACACAGGGTCAATCCTTGAGATTGACATGACCCTTGCTGATTGCCACAGGTGACTGGGTCAGCTTAGTGCACAATGTTCGGGGTCTATTTATAGACCTCAGGCCAAGCACCAGCTTAGTGCATAATGTTCGGGGTATTGCACATCGGTCCGGATAGACAGTGAAAGATAATAATGAAAGAATGGAAAAGATAATGATGATAATGATGAATATTATCTGAAAGTACGTATGATGTATGCTCACATATGAAAGAAATGTTTTTATTATATAGGGAATATTTTACTATACAAATCATACAAGGTATTTTAAATGTTTTAAACTAGAGCTCACTCAGCAACGCTGACTTTTATGCATTTTCTCTTGGCAGGTAATTTGCTAAGGATGGCACTCGGGGAGGCTACTCGTCGGGGCTAGACTGGCATCCGTTCACTCTTAATAATATTATTGTTTTGTAATTCAATTAACTGATCTTTTGTAACCGATAACAAACACAAATGTATTGCTTGACAACAGCGTTTATTAATGAAGTGAATGGTTTTTGTTGTTAATTCCGCTGCATTGTTTTAAGAATTATGCAATGTTTTTATTTAATTATGCTGTGATTGACCAACTGTGAGGTCTCTAGGATCGGGGCCTTACAAGTTGGTATCAAAGCCAAAGTTTAAGAGAAATAGATAAATATTTTCAAAAAAAAAAACCTAGACTTAAACTGAGAATGGGACGAATGGAGGGATGCCAGCCCGAGTAGCTACGTGCCAGTAGGTATTTCTTTTCTTA
The DNA here is from genome assembly GCA_025506505.1 of Flaveria sonorensis. Classification (NCBI taxonomy): domain Eukaryota; kingdom Viridiplantae; phylum Streptophyta; class Magnoliopsida; order Asterales; family Asteraceae; genus Flaveria; species Flaveria sonorensis. Next base: position 72,036,767 of record CM046433.1, on the reverse strand, counting down.
TTGTTAACCGGCATTATGTGCGTGTGCTATTTGCTCTATGTGCTTTTAGTAGATGTGAGTACTGATATAGTCAGGATAGGAAATGCTCGGGGGATGAAGAGTAAAGTAAGTGGCTAATCACAACTGGCCACTGTAATTAGGGACTTACTATACTTGACATAAACTGAGCTATTACCTTGAATGACTGTGTTGGTGTTTAAATCTTATATTGATTAGAGGATGGCTGGAGGTAGATCATCTAAGGCTTCTAGAGGTGGAGCACGGGGTGGTCGTGCTGGTAGACCACGGGCCGTGAAGAACAAGACAAGGACTGCAGAGACGGCTCCTAGTGAGCCTGGGCTTCATCAACCAGAGGGCGGTGATGAGAGTGCAAACCTGAGGGCCTCAGTAAAAGAGGCAGTGGTTGAGGAAGTTCACCAAGTCATGCAAACAATCCTATCGTCTGTAGTGACCGAAGTCATCCGTGCTGTGAGAGAGGATGAGAGGAAAGAAAAAGAGGAAGAGAGGAGAACTACAGCTGGAAGGAGGGAGAACATGCGGGGTCTCAATGATGTGGAGGAACTGAATGCTGAGGAGGGAGCCTCCAGTGATGAGGAGGAGGTGGAAGTGCGGGAAACCGCGAAGGGATGTAGTTATGGGGCTTTCCAACGGTGTAAACCCCCGACTTTCGATGGCAACGACAATGCTGCCGCTGCTCACCGTTGGGTGAGGGAGATGGTGGCGGTGTTGGATATCAATGAGTGCAGGGAGGACCAGAAAGTAAAATTTGCCACTCACTCATTCGTGGACTCGACTTTGTGTTAGTGGGACAACATTGTCCAAGCCGAGGGCAGCAAGGCCATTAGGAAGATAAGATGGGGAGAGCTAAAGAAGTTGGTGATTGAGGAATTCTGTCCTCATAGGGAATTAGACAAGATCCAGCAATACACCACCAAATTCAATAAGATGTCAAGGCTGGTACCAGATCAGGTGACGCTGGTGTCAAGGAAGATTAAAAGGTATGTGCAAGGATTGTCGGCTGATATCCACAGACACCTGACTGTCGCCCGACCGAGTACTTTTAGGTCGACTGTGGATTTGGCTGGGAGGCTTTACGATGAGAGGGAGGTGGCGGTGGTTGAGGTGAAAAAGGCTGGTGGTGGTGACAAGAACTGGAGCAGGAAACGGTTTGGGCATGGTGGTTTCACCCCAAACAACAAGAGGATGAGGGTGGATGACAGTAGGGTGGCGTCATCAAGCTCCAGAGCGAGGAGGTGTGGTAAGTGTGGAAGGGAGCATAACGGGGAATGCAGGTTGGGATTGAATATTTGCTTCAGATGTGGGAAGCCTGGTCACATTTCTAAGGATTGTAGAGCGTTGAGGTGCTTCATCTGTGGGGAAGAGGGACACATGAGCAGGGATTGCAAGAAGCAGAAAGCAGGGAGTTCAGGGGTGAAGAAGAGGACGGAGGAAGGAGGATAGAGGACGAGTGCTAGAGCCTTCACAATGATGCGGGAGGAGGCTCGGGTAGACCCCGATGTCGTGTCAGGTACGTTTCTAGTAAACCAAACTCGTGCCTCTGTATTATTTGATTCTGGTGCTAGTAGGAGTTTCATTTCTGCTGCTTTCTGTGCTAAGTTGCCTGTTAGTAGTACAAAAATTGATGAGCCATTTGAGGTAGAAACTGCTATCGGTAAGTCTACCAGAATTTTGGATATGATAGAAGGCTGCGACATAGAACTAGAAGGCCATAGGTTTTCTACTAAATTACACGTGATGCCCCTGCGCGGATTTGATGTAGTACTAGGGATGGTTTGGTTAGCATCCTACAAAGCAAATATCGTGTGTCGCAAGAAGATGATTCAATTAGTTGCGCCCGATGGAAGTTCGGTGACGGTCACGGTGATCGAGTCACCACGGTTCCGAAGGTGATTTCGATGGCGGTGGCAGAGAAGTGCATGAAGCGAGGATGTAGTGCCTACCTGGCTTACGTAAAGGATGTGGACGCAACAGTACTAGAATTGTCTGATGTACCAGTTGTGTGGGAATTCCCGGACGTGTTCCCAGAAGACTTACCAGGTGTGCCACCGGATCGCGAGATTGAGTTTTAGATTGATCTATTACCCGGTGCTCAACCCGTTGCCAAAGCACCATACCGATTAGCTCCGACTGAGATGAAGGAGTTGATGGTTCAATTACAGGGGTTGATGGACAAGGTATTCATCCGGCCAAGCATCTCTCCTTGGGGTGCTCCGGTCTTGTTTGTTAAGAAGAAGGACGGTAGTATAAGGATGTGCATAGACTATCGAGAGTTGATCAAGTTAATGGTGAAGAACCGATATCCCCTGCCCAGGATAGATGACTTGTTTGAGCAGCTCCAAGGTGCTAGAAGTTCTCAAGGATAGATCCCCGATTTGGTTACCATCAATTGAAGGTGAAGGAGCAAGATATCCCTAAGACAGCCTTTCGCACGCGTTATGGACACTACGAGTTCCTCGTTATGTCTTTCGGTTTAACTAATGCACCAGCTGCCTTTATAGATTTGATGAATCGAGTGTGTCAGCCAATGCTAGATAAATCCATGATCGTTTTTATTGATGATATCCTGATTTATTCAAAGAGCGAAGAAGAACATGCCGGTCATATACGTGAAGTATTGGAGAAACTTACAAGGGAGGAGCTCTATGCTAAATTCTCTAAGTCTGCTTTTTGGTTACGCGAGGTTCAATTTCTGGGTCACATGCTGAAGGAATCATGATGGATCCGGTGAAGGTTGAGGCAATGATGCAATGGAAGTATCCAAAGACACCATCCGAGATTCGTAGTTTCTTGGGTTTGGCGGGCTACTACCAAAGGTTTATTCAAGACTTTTCCAAGATAGCCTCACCTTTGACCAAATTGACCCAAAAGGATGAGAAGTATGTGTGGGGACGAGAACAGGAGGATGCGTTTGAGGAGTTAAAGGCAAGATTAACTCAGGCTCCTGTCTTGACCCTGCCCGAAGGGAGTGAGGATTTAGTGGTATATTCAGATGCTTCCTATTTGGGACTGTGTTGCATACTAATGCAGCATGGAAGAGTGATAGCATACGCATCCCGATAGTTAAAGACCCATGAGACTAGCTACCCCACTCATGACTTGGAGATAGCAGTGGTGGTCTTTGTGTTGAAGATTTGGAGGCACTACATGTATGGGGCGAAGTGCACCATTTACACGGACCACAAGAGCTTAAAGTATTTCTTTGAGCAGAAGGATCTCAACATGAGACAGAGGAGGTGGTTAGAGTTGATCAACGACTATGATTGTGAGATCTATTACCACCCGGGTAAGGCCAACGTAGTGGCTGATGCCCTTAGCCGGAAGGAGAGACCCGAGCCGATTCGGATGAAGGATTATCAGTTGGTGATGACCTCTGACGTTATGACACAGGTAAAGGAATTCCAGAATGAGGCATTGAAAGAAGATCGCCTCAACTCTGAATGCATGAGAGGTCTAGTCGAGGAATTGGGAGAGAAACCCACGGGATTAGGACCCGCTTCAGGCGGATGTGGATTCCCCGATACGAAGATCTACGTGGGCGAATTATGGATGAAGCTCATAAGACTCGCTACACCACTCATCCTGGTGCTACCAACATGTATCAAGATATGAAAAAGTACAACTGGTGGCCAGGTATGAAACACGACGTGGCGGAGTTTGTGAGTAAGTGCCTTACTTGCTTGCAAGTGAAGGCAGAGCATCAGAAACCATATGGGAAGACCCAACCATTGGATATACCCGAGTGGAAGTAGGAGCACATCACTATGGACTTCATAATGAAGCTACCCCGTACAGCGATGGGGTACGATACCATATGGGTGATAGTTGATCGTCTAACAAAGAGTGCTCACTTCCTACCGATCCGCGAGACGTATTCATTCAATAGATTGGCTGATCTGTTCATCAAAGAGATTGTAGCTCATCAGCTAGAAAAGATCAAAGCCTTTATGAAGGCAGCCAAGGATAGACAGAAGTCGTATGCCAATAAGAGGCGTAGACCGATCGAGTTCAACGTGGGTGATAGAGTCATGTTGAAGGTCTCACCTTGGAATGGGATCATCCGGTTCCGGAAGAGGGGCAAGCTCAGTCCGAGATACATAGGGCCTTTTTGAATCGTTGAACGAGTAGGGGAGGTGGCCTATCGACTAGAATTGCCTGATGAGTTAAGTGAAATTCACCCGACGTTCCATGTATCTCATCTGAGAAAATGCTTAGCCGATGAAGATATGATTATGCCACTGGAGGATATCGATGTGGATGAAAAGCTCAACTATGTGGAGCAACCAGTGGCCATCATAGACAGGAAGGAGAAAAGATTGAGAAATAAAGTGGTTCCGTTTGTACGTGTGCAGTGGAATCACCGAAAGGGTTCTGAGTGTACGTGGGAGGCTGAAGAAGAAATGAGACAGCATTACCAACAGTTATTCGAAGTGTGAAAGGTTTCGGGGACGAAACCTCTTTAAGGGGGGTAGACTTGTAACACCCGAAAACTTGGTCAAATAAAAAGGAAAGAAAGTACTTTGAAGAAACTAAAAGAAGGAAAAGATGAGGGGTTCAATGTGTAAAAGTACCAAAAAAAGTCAAAATATTTTATTATATTGAAGGTATGGCCGCCCATTTCACCTTCCATATTCTTCTTTCGACAAGCAAAGAAGAAAGAAAAGGAGCAAAACTTTTCTCTCGGGTTTGTGAAGAAGAAGAAGCTGATTTTTGAAGGTAAGCATGTTTTCTTATATAATTGGCTCGGTTTTTGTTGGGTCTTCACCCTTAAAACCGATTTCCGTGTGTTTTATGTGTTTTGTTGTTTGTTTTTGCTTGTTGTAGACGTTTGAACTCTAGTGCAGGCAAGTTTGGAGGATTGTTACTTGTTTGCTACTATAGGTGATTTCTAGACCCTGTAATTCTTGTGTTTTAAAAGTATTTGGGGCTGAAAATGCATCAAAATGGGTTTTCTCAACGTTACTCTTGTAACCGTGGCTTTATATATGTATGTGCTTATGTTTGATGCTTGTTTGTGGGTTTTGTATGCTTAGAATGTTATGTTTGAGCTTAGAACAGGTTGTTATGTGAATGGGAGTGAAAATAAACTTGAAACATGCAGAAAGGTTGGCAATGCGCCCAAACAGGGCCCATGCGCCTGGAACATTGCTTTAGAAATTTTTAAGTGAGGCTCATGTGCCCGTATAGTTCCCATGCGCCCAAAATTTTGCCCAAGTATACTAAGTGTAAGCCCAAGTGCCCAAACAGCACCCCATACGCCTGAGAATTGTGCCAAATACACTATGTAATTGATCATGAGCCCCAATAGTACTCATGCGCCTGGGTTCCTCATGCGCCTAAGTGTTGATGCGACCAAACAGGGTTCATGCGCCTACATAGTGCTTATGCGCCTAAAACACTTAGAAAATAATTCTGAAATCTTAGGAAATCGGAATTTTAGGGTTTGACCTGGTTTGACTTGGTGTTATTATTTGATTACTTTATGCTCTTTATGGGTTGCCTTATGTTCCCTATTATTATATTATTTGCCTTTACAAGGGGTGTTTATGCTCGTAAAGTATTATTATTAATCAAGTGAAAGATTAATATTAATGGAAAGTGGAACCTAATAAATAATAAATGAAAGACTTGCAAGCAAATGATACGAGGTGCACGACCATATAGTCGTTAGCTCAACTGTGTACGGTTTAGCTAACCCGAAGGATGTACACAAGGTCAATCCTTGAGATTGACATGACCCTTGCTGCTTGCCCCAGGTGACTAGGTCAGCTTAGTGCACAATGTTCGGGGTCTATTTATAGACCTTAGGTCCAGCACCAGCTTAGTGCATAATGGTCGGGGTATTGCACATCGGTCTGGATAGACAGTGAATGATAATAATGAAAGAATGGAAAAGATAATGATGATAATGATGAATATTATCTGAAAGTGCGTATGATGTATGCTCACATACGAAAGAAATGTTTTTATTATACAGGGAATATTTTCGTATACAAATCATAAAAGGTATTTTAAACGTTTTAAACTAGAGCTCACTCAGCAACGCTGACTTTTATGCATTTTCGGTTGGTAGGTAATTTGCTGAGGATGGCACTCGGGGAGGCTACTCGTCGGGGCTAGACTGGCATCCATTCACTCTTAATAATATTGTTGTTTTGTAATTCAATTAACTGATCTTTTGCAACCGATAACAAACACAAATGTATTGATTGACAACAACGTTTATTAATGAAGTGCATGGTTTTTGTTGTTAATTCCGCTGCATTGTTTTAAGAATTATGCAATGTTTTTATTTAATTATGCTGTGACTGACCGATTGTGAGGTTTCCGGGATCAGGGCCTTACACCTAGACACCATAGATACAAATCTTTTGTTAACAGCGGAAGACTTTGGACCTGAACCTGTTTTCAGATTAGAGTTAGATTTGTTCTTTGAATTTGATTTGATTTCAGGAATTGTATTCATCTCAAAAGTACCCGCAGACATAAACTTCACTGGTTTAGACTGATGAGACTGATTTGTTCTTTGAGTTTGATTGTTTTGAATTTTATTCTAAGAGGATGTAGATTTAGCATTTTTCCTTCTCCTTCTCTGGTTTCTTGATCTTGATGAATTCTGCTTGCTTTGTGATTGACCATCTTCAGTAGAAGACTCTTTTGAATTTTCTTTATCTTTTTGTTCTTTCTGTATTTTTATAAAGTCTGGATTGTTTAATCCGTAAGAAAACGAATCTTTAGATGTTACTTCGTCTTGTTTTACTTTCTCTTTATTCTTTGAGTTTTGTTTATCATTCTTTACAATTACTTCTTCAACAACATACTCTTTGGGAACAAATATTTTCTTATTCTTTGGTCATGGTTCGTAAGATTTAACTTTCACTGGATGACCATTTTTAATCTTTTCTAAATCTTGTTCCTCAAATATCTCAACATTTGTTTTCTCTTCATCACTTTCAGAATTCTTTTTCTTATTTTGAAAGGCTTTTAGCTTAGCTTTGTTTTCAGATGAGTGATCATGTGTGTTAAAGTTTTCTGGTAAAGTGTTTGTGATAGATTCAGGCACGGGCTCATGTGTAAAACCTAGACCTGTTTTGTTTTTATCTTTCCTCTCACTTACTAACTGTTCTACAACTGTTTTAGAACTTTTAACTTTAGCTAGATCCACTTTCTTCTTCTAAATTTTTAGTCATCTCCTCAAGTTGTTTTTTAACAAGTTTAAGTTCTTGTAGAGTTTTATTCCATGAGGTCTGTAGGGATAAGTTCTTTTAATCAGAGACTTTGTGATCGTTTTTCAGTTTATTGTGCATTACTTCTTCTTGTTTAAGTTTGTCATAGATTTTAAATGAATATGTTCTGTAATGCTCAACTTGATCAAAACATGCTTTTGTGCACACTTTCTCTCTGACTTCAACAGGAATTTCAGGATAACTTGAAGGAGAAGTCTTAGAGTCGAATGATGGATGCTCAACCTTTGGTTGTTCAGACCGAGCCATGAGTTCAATTTCTTCTGAATCCTCTTTTGGGTCAGATTTGTCACTCCAATCATAATCTTCATCATCACTTTCAGAATCTCCTTCTGCCTTAGGATCATTTTCTTTAGACCATTCTTCATTTTGAACTTCTGCAACAAGAGCTAAACTAGATGTTAGATCAGCTGTGAATTGTTCAGCATAAGCACTCCAGTCATAGCCATCTTTGATGGTAACAACAAGAGCTTTCTTTGGCTCTTCGGATGATTTTGATTCATCTTTAAGTTCTGGCATGGGAATACTTTGATAAGGCTTTTGAAAGGTCGTCTGAGACTGCTGTTGGTATCTTTGACTGCTAGAACTTGCTTGACCATTTCCACCTTGATTTCTAGGAGCTTTACATTCCCTTGAGAAATGACCATAACTGTTGCAGTTAAAACACCTTGACTTTGATTTATCAAAGCCAACAGATTTCTTTACTCTGGGCTTGTAATTCCTGTTAACATATGAGTGTTTCTATGGTCTGTAAGCAATCATTACCATTTGCCAATTCAAGCCCATCTCTTCCACATCATCAGGATGCATCTCAAACAAATCCTGCAAAATAAGATCTAACTGGGTTAGATGACTACCATGATAAGCATAAAAACTTGCCATGAAAGCAGTAAAAGCAGATTTTGACTCATCATCCTGTAAAAGGATATTAATAACATCTTTAACTTTGCTGGTTTTAACAGATTTAGAAGATGAAGTCTCAGTTTGAGGTTTAGGATTTTGAGTTTTAGGAGGAGACTGAGGTTGAGTTGTATAAACATGAGCACTTGTGTAAGAAGAATCTGTGAAGAAACCAGCTCCAACAAACTAATCACCCTCGTCTTCTGGTAAGTTATCATCTTTTGCCAGAAAAGCATTCTCCACTGTGTTAGCTGGAGAAGCAACGTACTTATACTGAGACATTGATGCAGCTCTATCATTGTTTCTGGAGCTCTCATCAATTTCAACTGGTTCAATTTTGGCAATCAAAAGATCTAGATCCATCGGGAACTTTTCTGTATGCTTCAACAGAGTGACTGTTTGTTTCCATGAAGATGGAAGAGCATTTAGAAGTCTGTAATTTAGATCTTTGAGATCATTTTTGATATCAGCATTTGACATTTCAGTAGTTAATTGTACGAATCTGTTCATCATTTGATTGATTGTTTCACCAGAAAGATGTTCAAATAACTCCAATTGCCTCTTGAGTTTCTACTTTTTAAGATCTTTTATCTCTTTACCACCTTAACAAATGATCTTCAAAGCTCTGTACATGGTGTAACCAGTTTGATAACCTTCAAGTCTAGTTAAGACTTCCAATGGTAACCCCTTACACATCAATGAGTAAGCTTTGATGTCATTCTTAACCTTCCTTAAGTCATCACCTTGTAGACCTTCCTTAGGATAAGGTTCTAGAGAGTCTTTTGTATACACAAATTCTCTATCAGGACCATCGCATGTAATTGGGATATGTGGTCCTTTCTCTATTGACTTCCACAAATCAGTGTCAATGGAGTTTAGATGATGCTTCAATCTAAGAGACAAAATTTTGAAATCAGCTCTATTTTTGAGCTAGGGAACTCTGTTCTCAGAATATTTAGACTTAACCATTTTGTAAGTTTGGAATTAATGAAAATGGCTTGTTTTTGTTGTTTTTAAAATTTTAAAAAGAAACTATGAAATGAAAATATTTTTGGATTTTTTAGTTTTTACAAAAAATTTCTAAGTCTTTACAAGTCTGAATGCTGATGCGCTTGAAACTTCTGAAACGCCTTGCTTTGAACAAGAAATGTCTAAGGGAATGCCTTAGATGAATTCTGAAACGGCCAACTGATGAAACGTCTGAACAGTTCTCAAACGCCCAGACAGTGTAGAAACGCCTCTGGTAAAAACGTCCAAACAATTCTCAAGCGTCTAGAATCGCTAAGTTTCAAAAAAGTATCAAAGCAACCAAACTGTCTCAATGCGTCCCAATAGTTTCAAAACTCCTGTTCTAAAAACACCTTAACAGTGATGAAACGCCTAAACAGTTGCAAAGCGTCTAATCACTTAGCAAATTTCAGTAGTTTTTGACAACTCAAGCGCCAAATTCGTCATCTTCAACAAACTCAGATCTGATGAAATTCTTCAAAACTTGTTCAATTGATCTAAAAACTTCCTATTAGGTAGTAAATAGATCGATTAACAATCTTCAATCAACATTTTGATCAAACAACAACAACAAATCTATTTTCTGACCGAATTACAGTCCGAAAATGAAGAACACAGTTTGCACACAAATCTGATCAATACTCAGATCTGAACGGATTAAACACCAAATTGTGATTCAAATCATGTTTCTGTGGATGAAACACGACAGAAATCAACAATTAATCGATCAAATTGCAATCTACACAGATTTCAAGTGATTTAAAGAGCTAAATAATGCCGATAAGCTCTAATCACTGAACCGAAAGATCTGATACCATTTGATAGGTTCAAAATGGATCAATCTGTGATAATATCACAATGCAATGATCAATTCATACACAAAGTAATCAAACACAAGCAATTACTTCAAATATTCATAGATTTCATTGATAGCAAATGCTTAGGATACAAAGTGTAAGAGTGAGTTACAGTTTGTAGGGGTTGAACCTAAGAGGATCGGGAAATCAAATCAAGATGAAGATAAAGATCAAGTCACGCGAGAACCTAGAGTTATCACGCAAAAAACTTCTTCTCGAGCGACAACTACTAGTCGCGCGAGAACTGATGTTTTTGCACGAGAACTTACTTTTGTTTACAAATAGAAGCTTTGCTTTGTAATAGTTAGCACTTTGATAGAAATATTTTCATTTTTCCTGATTTGTACTACTGCATTGTAATCGAATCAAAGATCAATATATTTGGAATTTTATTTACTCGTTTGTTCTTTATTTCTATATTCAATCTTCATTACCGTGATGATTACATTTCGTATTCTCATCACGAGATCGATCTAATTGTATTGTGCTGATCCTTATAATTGGTATCAGAGCTTTGTTGCTCTAGATCGATTGGTTGAAGTTTGAAGAAGTGTTTTGAAGAGCTAGTAAGCATTAAACTCACGGTTATTCTAAGTTTTTCTGCTTATTCTTGCTGAGATTGATAATTGGAAGATGTTGAAGCTAATAAACTTCATGTTCGTTGATTTGATGACCTTTTGAGCTTAAAACGAGATTAATTGAATCAATTAGAGACAATTAGGATCTAATTTGAGCCTAAATCACTAATTAAACACTTAATTAATCAAAGTTTAATCAATTGGGTCAAAAATTTGAGGCTGAAACACTCAAAATCACAAAGAACAATTCAGACAAAAACTTGGTTATCCGTGCAAAAAGTTACCTTTCGCGCGAGAAATTTGAGGATTTTGCAAAAGTTGGTTTCAAGTTTGTTACAACAGAATCTACTCGCGTGACAACATTTAGTTTCCACAAGATTCAGTTACAAAAGTTTCCGTGTGAGAAGTTTGCTTTGTTCGCACGAGAACTTTGAAGATTTCGCGCAATAAGTTGATCATTCGAAAGAGAACTTTGGGTTTGAAGAAATTGTGAAGAATTTGATCTTTCTAAGTGAAGACAATGGCTAATCTAAAGCACATCACTGTCACTTTGATTCTTGACAATGAAATTGGTACGAGCACAAAGCCACCTCGTCTGTTCAGTGAAGAAGATTACCCAGATTGGGTGTTTAGGTTTGAAAACCATGTCATGTATACTGAATGCCAGATGACGCGATCTATCAAGCAAGGTTCATATATTACGGTGTATAAAAATGATAAGGGTGATTTTGTCCCAAAACCTGAACATTTATAGGACGAGGAAGACATGAAGATGAAGGAACTTGATGACAAAGCCTATGCTGCCATCACCATGGTTCTCACAATTGAGATTGCACAGAAGTTTAAAGAATTTACCAAGGCTAAGGATTTATGGGATGCGATGGAGGAACAAATCATGGGCAATAAAGACATGAGAGAGATCAAAAAAGATATGTTGAACCAAGAGTTCAATATGTTTAATCATATACTGGGTGAGACCTTGGAGGCTCAGATGTCTAGGTTCGTGAAACTAGTCACTAAAATAAAGAGTGCGGGAATTACTTTGGAGAATATAGTAGTTAACAAAAAGCTGTTAAATTCTCTACCATATAGCTGGAACAACAATTGCACCAATATTAAGAGAACCAAGGATCTGTTCACCCTGACACTCAGTGATCTCATCTCAACTATTAAATCCTATGATATGGATGATAAGCAGAGGGTTGCAAACTACATCAACTCAATGGGAGCTGAAGCATCAGCATTGTATGCCAAGATGGCCAGTAATCCAAACTATTATGTCAGCTATTCTCAATTGTTTCAACAACAACCGTCAGCATCTTCTGCTCATCCAACTATCAAAGATCAAAATTTTCCCCAATCCTTATCCCAATATCAAGCTACTCATTAAAATCCTTATGTCCAAGCTCAAATTCAATCCTAATCTCTAACCTACCCATAGATTCAAGCTTCTCAACCTACACAATAAGCTTTTGTTGTTAACTCGCAACCAACCAAACAAACCATCCAAATAGCTGAAGAACACCTGGCCTTATTCACTACCTTCATGAACAGTTATGAAGCATTTTCAGCTGGAAGACTCAGTGTACATAACATCTTGGTGGATGACTTGCAACAAGTCAACCCTGATGATGTCAAAGAGAATGATATTAAATACTAGATGGCTATGGTGGTGTATAAAGCCAAGAATTTTGCTAGGAGAACTGGAAGGAAAGTGTTTGGGATGAACAACTCAAGAAAAATAGGGTTTGATAAGTACAGTTTGAGATGCTACAACTGTGACAAACCTGGTCATTTTGCCAGAGAATGCACTGAACCCAGATCAAATCAGAGTGATCATGGAAAGAAGTTGGTAATAGTGGAGGTGGAAACAAAGAAAGATCAAGCCAGCACATCTAATAACAAAGCTTTGGTGTCTCAAACCAATGAGGATTATAATTGGTCAGACCAAATGAAAATTCTAGACATTAAGCTGTCTACAACTCTATTGGCTGAGATTGGACCAATTGAACAACCCCATGAAGATAACTTGTTTACTGAGTTTGTGTCTAAAGCAAAGTTGGAAGGTGTTTATACTGAGGAACAGAAGGTTGAAGAAGAAATAGTGGAGAAGATTGTAAAGGAACAAATGGAAGAGGTGAAAAGATGAAGAGGTCAAAGAGAAGACTATTGAGATCACTCCAGTCCAAGTTGAAGAATTAGTTAAAGCTGTTGAGCTTGCTCCAGCATGTGTGTGTGCAAAAGAGCAAAGTGCTGCTGAGATCACTCCAGCAACAAAAGCAGATGAACCAAGAGTGTTGAAGGCCTTCATGGTGAATGTGGTCCATGAAGAGACAAAGAAGAATGTGGAAACTGATAAGGTATATATTTCTCTTTGTTCAGATATGTGCAAAGAAAAGGTACAAAGATACAGAGTTCACAACGAATGTTTGATATTAGAAGTTGAAAAACTTTAATATCAAGCTCGTAAATATAAAACAGATGAGAAAATTTTTAAAGATAAAATTGATGGTTTGAACAAATCTATTTATCAATCAAAACTGAGTCTTCATGATAAAGATTGTAACATAAAAGATTTGACAAAATGCAATGATGAATTATCTTTAGAAATTAACAAACTTACCAGTGAACTCTTATCTGCAAAATTAGTTGTTGAAAAATTCGAACTTTCATCAAACATGGTTGAAGGTATAATCAAATCACAGAAAACACAAAAGATTAATGGTGGTAAAAGTGGAGTGGGTTATACTAACATTGCACCACCAATTAATCATGATTGTACATCTTTGCCATCATCAATTACAACTCATGATGAAGAGACCTATGGTTTAGGTTTTCAACCTACAACTGACTTCACACCTCCAGTCAATGTTTCATTGACTGTTGACCATGTCACAAAAACTAAACTTAATATTAATAATGAAAATTTTCTTGCAGAAAGTGTGAAAATAGATGGTTTGGTTGAAGAATGGGAGAGCGATGATGAATTAGATTTTATAGAAAATAAGATTTGTAATGAAAAACTATCTTGTAATTCATCATCAAAAATAAATGAAAGTTTGAAAGTTTTAGTTGATTCAAATGTTTTTCCAAAAATGTCAAATAAAGATAAGAAACGAGCATCAAAATAAACTTTAAAAACAATGAAAGTAAACATGTTACAACATCTATATCTGACTTAAAACTGATTTCAAGAACAGATTTGTGTTTGTAGGCGACATTAATAATAAGGATCATATTTTTAAAGAAACAAATGCTAGTTTCTTTAAAAATAAATCTTCTATTATTGCTAACAATGTGAAACAAGATGTATGTAGAGCAGGTTCAAAAGACACTGGTCCTAATCGAGTTCAGAAGATTCATAAAGCTAAAGCCACAAATCATGCTACATCAGCATCTGTAATAAGTCCAAAAGCTAGGACCATTACCTCAATTCCTCTGAGATCAACTCAAGCAATTCAAAACGAGAGGAAAGGAAGAGAGACTGTTAAAGAATCAAAAGGGCAAGGACATACTAAGGCTGGATTCTGTGATAACTATGGAAGTTATCCAAAACAGTTCGAGCAAAACATGCAAGTGTCAACTGCATATAGTAAAAGATGTTATGTGTATGGAAAGCCAAATCACATGGCTAGAAATTGTCATCATCAACATCAATTGACAAGCAAACAAAAGTTTCATAATTCAATTGCGAACAATAGAAAACATTTCTTTGTTAATGCAAATTTTAAAAGAAACTTATCTTAATCAAATGTTTTTGCAAAAAATAAAACTGATTGAAACAAGGAAAAGACAAAAGTAAAATCAGTATAAGTTGATGAAAACAATTTCACCACACCACCAATCAAACAAGTGCAAAGGTGGAAAACTAAAGGCAAAATACCTGAGCCTTTTGTTGTTGAAAAATGTGTTTTTGATGACAAAAGAGATATGATATTGCAAAATGTATCATATTTAGATAAAAACAAAGAGCTCAAGTCTACCATGGCTTGGGTTCCTAAAAATGGTTAAATTTGTCCTATTGTGTAGGAACAACCAAGGTAAGTTATCAACAGTGTTTGACATGTAGATAGTGGTTGTTTGAGACACATGACTGGTAATATATCTTTGTTGAACAACATACAACCATACGAGGGAGGATATGTTATCTTTGCCGGGGACAAAGCAGGTAAGATTACAAAGAAAGGTACAGTGACTAATGGTGTATTAAGCTTTGAAGATGTTAATTTTGTAGAGGAACTAAAACATAATTTGCTTAGTGTCTCTCAAATTTGTGACAAATAATATTCTACACATTTCACTGATAAAGAATGTTTAATATTAAAACCTGGTTTTGTAATACCTAAAGAATGGATTTTGTTAAGAACTCCGAGAGACAAAGACACGTATTTACTAGACATGAATAGCACACATTCATTTGTAACTACGTTGTGTTTGTTATCTAAAACCTCAGAAAGTGATACATTGTTATGGCATCGTCGTCTTGGTCATGTCAATGTTAAAACAATGAACAAACTGGTTAGAGGAAATCATGTTGTTGGCTTACCACTGAAAGAATTTCAACTAATAGAGCATTGTCTGTTATGCTCTAAAGGAAAACAACATAAACTTCCTCATAAACCAGTTGCTCATACACAAATTGACTCTATTCTTCAATTGCTACACATGGATTTATTCAGTCCTGTAAGTGTTTTGAGTTTAGGACGTCCTGCATATTGCTTGGTTATTACTGATGATTTTTCTAGATTTACATGGGTTTTCTTTTTAGCATCCAAAGATGAGACGCCTCATTTGCTAATGAAATTCATGACGCTTGTGGAAAGTCAGACAACAAGACTATCAAATGCATACGGAGTGATAATGGCACCGAATTCTATAATCGTATCTTGAATGAGTTCTGCGATTCAAAGGGGATAGCAAGACAATTCAGTTCTGCAGGAACTCCACAACAAATTGGAGTTGCTGAAAGACGTAATAGAATATTAATTAAAGCAGCTAGAACTATGTTATCAGCAACAAAATTACCTTCATTCTTTTGGGCAGAAGCTACTGCTTGTTATGTTCAGAATCATGTTTTAATCAATAAACAACAAAATATGACTCCTTATGAGATCTTTTTCAAACATAAACCCAAAGTCAAATATTTCAAAACTTTTGGATGTTGTTGTACTCTGTTAAACACATCTAATAATAAATTAAAATTTGATGAAAAAGCTGATGATTGTTATTTTATTGGTTATTCAGCCAACAAAGTAGCATATCAGGTTTATAATAAAAGAACAAAACAAATTATTGAGTCGTTTTACATTGATTGGCACGAATCTAATAAAACAGATGCAGGTTCTGCTCCTTCATGGATTTATGATTATGCTTCATTATTTGAAACATTTAATCAAAAGCTGATCCACCTTTGACATCCTCAATTCAAGATATCTTTGCTGATGATGTTGGATCTACATCTTCTCAAGCTAATGGAATATCTTCAGATATACCTTCATCTTCTAATGCTGCAGCTGTTCCACATTTTGTTCCTGAAACAGATTCATCTCATTTGGGATATAGTTGTGGAACAAGAACCATAAGTTTCTAATCAGAGTTCATCTTCTATCTTAAATGATCCAATTGATACTATTCAAGTACCATTTGAAGATCTTTTTATTGGTAATGATAATCAAGATGAAGAAATTGTTTATCAACCAGAAGAAGGGAACACTATTGAAGAACCTGTTGGTCATATGTCTAACTTAGACGAAGTTATCTCTGAAGATGCTTTCCACAGCTAAGAGTTCATAAAAACCATCCAACGGAAGCAATTATCAGTCCATTATCCCAAGGCGTCAGAACACGAAGTCAATCAGGAGCAATAAACACATGTCTATATTCATGCTTTCTATCTCAAATAGTGCCGAAGAATGTTGATATGGCATTGAAAGAAAACAGTTGGGTAGAGGCAATACAAGACGAGCTTATGCAATTCAAGAAGCTAAATGTTTGGCATCTGTGTGAATTACCAAAGGGTAAGTTGTCAATCGGCATGAAATGGATTTCCAAAAACAAGACAGATGAAAAGGATGTGATAGTCCGCAACAAGGCCAGACTTGTTGTTCAAGGATTCTATCAAATTGAAGGACTTGATTATGAAGAAGTATACGCTCCAGTTGCAAGACTAGAAGCTATATGAATTTTTCTGGCATATGCTTCATACAAGAACTTCAAAGTTTATCAAATGGATGTGAAAACTGCGTTTTTGTATGGCGAAATGAAGGAAGAAACCTATGTCTATCAACCACCAGGATTTGAAGATCCTGATCATCCTGACTATGTTTGCAAGTTAGACAAAGCGTTTTATGGTTTACACCAAGCACCTCGAGCTTGGTATGCCACTCTCACTGAACATTTGCTTGCAAATGGTTATACAAGAGGTGCTATTGATCAAACTCTATTCATAAGGAAGACTGGTGATGATCTGATTCTAGTTCAAGTTTATGTTGATGATATTATCTTTAGGTCTACCAATGATGACTTGTGCAAGGAGTTTGAGGCGGTTATGAAGAAGAAATTTGAGATAAGTGCTCTTGGAGAAATGACATTTTTCTTGGGTATTCAAGTTAAACAAAATGAGAAAGGAATACTGATACATCAAGAAAGTATATTCATAGTATTCTGGATAAGTACAAATTCCAAAACTCTAAGAAAGCTCATACTCCTATGTCTTCTCATCCTACTTTGACTCCAGATCGCACAGGAGAAGATGTTGATTAACACATGTATCGATCAATGATTGGATCCTTGATGTATCTCACTGCAAGCAGACCGGCCATCATGTTTCATGTTTGTCAGTGTGCACGTTATCAAAGTAATCCAAAGGAATCTCATATGAAAGCTGTCAATAGGATTTTTAAGTATCTTAAGGGTCAACCCACACTTGGTCTTTGGTATCCTAAAAATTTTGATTTCAATTTATTTGCTTATACTGACAGTGATTATGCAGGATGTAACTTGGACAGGAAGTCTACTACTGGCGGTTGTCAATTAATTGGTAATAGGTTGATTTCTTGGTAGTGCAAGAAGCAGCAGACAGTATCCACTTTGATTGCAGAGGCTGAATATGTGGCTGCATCAAGTTGTTGTTCACAAATCGTTTGGATTCAACAACAACTTCTTGATTATGGCCTTAATATTTACGATACTAAAATCTTTTATGATAATACTACAGTTTTAAACATTGTGAAGAATCCAGTTCAACATTCTAAGACTAAACACACCGACATCCAAATGCATTTCATCCGTGACTGTTTTGAAAGGAAACTTATCCATTTGGAGTAAATTTCTATAGATGACAACATTGCTGATTTGTTCACTAAGGCGTTTGATCATTCCAGATTTGACTTTTTAGTTAAATCTTTAGGCATGATTAACTTTGGTTAACATTTATTCTTACACCCTTTTCAAAAATATTTTTCTTTGTTTGTTAAAATTGTTATTTTTTGTCTAGATAATCATAATTTTAGGGGGAGAAAATTTGAAAATACAAAAATATTTTATTCTTAGGGGGAGTAAAAAGATAGAAAAAAATTACAAGAAGATTTTGGTTATAAAATTTTGAGAAAACTAACTTTGGTTAAATCTTTGGGCTTGATTAACTTTTATTCTTACACCCTTTACAAAATATTTTTCTTTATTTTTGGTTAAAATTGTTATTTTCTGTTTAGATAATCACAATTTTAGGGGGAGAAAAAAAAGATTTTGTTCTTAGGGGGAGTAAATAGTTCGAAGAAAAGTACAAAAAGATTTTGATTTACAAAAATTTGAGAAAATTAAATTTTCAAGTGTTCATAGGAAATGATAGTACATTTCTTGATTTTGAATCATTACATCCTAAGGCTTACAAGAAACTGACTTGGATTATGTTTGATATATTGATAGGTTGGATATTCAAGTATGAAAAGCACTATGTTCTGCGATGCACTGAAAGTAACTTTCTATAACTGAAGTGGGTAACTCATCAAGGTTTTGTGGTAACCCTAATTCCATGTTAAAACAGACTGAGAGTTATAGTCTAGTCATACTCAATCCAGTTACTTTCTCATTTAGCTTATTTCAGATATTGTATATATATGTATAAAATCAAAATACAAAAAAAAAATAGATATACAAATGAAAACAAAATACAAAAGAGAAAACAAACAAAATGAGCAAAAAGAAGCCTAAAAGGCCATATAGGAATAAAAGATGCCAATGAGCACATTAATAAAGGATATGTCAAAGACATACATACTATATGAAAAATAATTTTTTTTTTTTAGAATATGTTCTGACACAGGAGGCAAAATCAAAAGATGGGGCATGTAAGTCCGACTTGGTATGTAAGTCCTAAACGTCTTGGGAGGGTAAAAACATAAGTTCGACTGGCTATTGAATAAGTCCTAAAACTTGTTAATATTCTGTGTTCAGAATTGTTTCTCAGGCTAGTTATGCTCATAATAGATATTATATTAGAAAATTCGTTCTGAAAAGGTTGATCGGACGTGAAAGGTTTGAGCCAAATTGGGATGACTTGAAATCTCGAAAGTGTCTTGAAGTTGGATAAGGTTCTACAGGATTTTTGATTATGGGACACACTGAAGACATATAATTTAATCAAAACATGATAAAATCATAGCTTATGTGTCTAAGTAAACTTAAGGTCTATGTTTAAATTGGACACAATATATTGACAATCAACATAACCAATTCTATTTCTAATAAAGCTGGATGATGGTAAGGATCAATTTCTAAGAAATATGATCCTATACTTGAGAATTTATCAAAAATATTTAAGTTAATTAGAATAGTTTTTGTGTCAAATTGATTTTTGTTAAAAGTATATCTTGTTTACTTGTGTTAGTTTTCGTTTTACAAAACTTTCAAAATTAAGGGTGTTAGAATGATTGTAAACACTTAGCTAAACGTAATCATTTTCCATAACAAATCATAAAGCTCAATAAGTTCACTAAAATTCAAAATTCAAAATTTTAAAAGTTAAAATTTTCAAAGAAAATTGAACTTATCGCGCGAAAGGTTCATATCACGCGAAAGATTCAAAAAAATGCAAAAAGTCTTAAAACAAATGCGGATGACTTAACAGATGCAAAAAGTTCACTTCATGCGAAAAGTTCAAAACAAATGCGGATGAATAAACTGATGCAAAAGGTTCAACTTTATGCAAAAACTTTGAAGTTTTGCGAAAAGTTCATCATGCGAGAAGTCAGAGTGCTATTTAAAGTACAGTGTGCGAAAAGTCAAGTATTCGCATATTATATTCTGAAATTTTCACTCTCAAAATTCTAAGTGTAGAAACTCTGTCAAAATAGAAAACATTGTTTATTATGGTCTCCTATTGATTTCTAACCATACATTAAGGTATATTGATGTTTATAATGTTGATTTGAATGTATTTGAACTAGACCAAAACTTTAGGACTTAAACTACCTTAAAATTGGACAAATCAATCATCGTAAATCTTAATAATAACTTAGTCGACACCTATGAAACATGTTTTAATGAATGAAACACTTAGAAATTGTCGGATTGAAGATTTGAAGTGAAACAGACTTTTCGCATGCGAAAAGGTCCTGTGCATATGAACAGATGCGAGAACTTTCAAAACTATTCACATGAGGTTAAACTTGTCACGCGAGAAGTTGACTTCTAGTCAAGTTTAAATTCATGCGATAACTTGGACTTGTCGCATGAATTGAGACTTGTCGTATGAATCTGAAATGTGAAGTTTTAGCGCAAGAAATTGGAGTTTTCGCCCGAGAAGTTCAAATTTTCAAAATTTTCTAAGTGTTGATTTTTTCTTTTTCTGGTATTTTTCTTGGTGTACTAATCTTAATGTTATATGTCTCAGATGGCTCGTCCATTGGTTTTTAACAAAAACCATAATGCCATAGCTTATCTCGGTGATTTTTCTGGATAAAGCATTATTCCAATCACTTATCGAGGGGCTAAAGACATCTCATATTCACTATGCCATATCTGCTAGTCCCACTATTTATACGGATGTTATTGATCAGTTTTGGCAAACAGCTGCCAATGAGATAGACGAGGTCGGGGAACCTTGTATTACCGCTATGGTTAAGGGAAAATGGGTAGTGATTACAGCTGAAGTAATCAACAGTGTGCTATTGCTTGAGGATGTACCCAATGCACCTTTAAAGATTGATGATGATGTTGTCAAGGATTGTTTGACACGTATGGGTTATAGTCATAAATACCCATCTCTGGAGAAGAAGTATCTTCCACCCTTTTGGAAGTACTTGTTTCACGTTGTCATCCATTGCCTTAGCAATCTTAAGGTGGACATGGATAGTTTGAGTGCGGTTTTCGGATCCCTGCTAATATCACTCGTTGATGATTTACCATATAGCATATCCAAGGCTATATTTTCTGAGATGCAGAAGAACATTATTGCTGCAGTGGGGAAGAAGTTTATCATGTACCCCCATTTTATATAGATGATAGTGAATGCTGCTCACCCGAGCTAGCTATGTGTGATTCACCTACATATGTGGTCATGATAATGAAGAAGGATATATTCACATATCTAATGGGTGCACGTGGGAATGCATGGGATGGTTCACATTTCACAAAGTTGGGTTAATTTGTTGATGAATTTCAAGTAGAGGATAGACCGCAAGAGACTGATACTCCTCGTGACCAAAGAGATGTCACATCTGGTGCATCTACATCTACTGCTCAGGCTGCTGAAGCTGATACAGCTGGTCCATCAGCGATAACTGCACCAGAAGCACCTGAAAGTTCTCAGGGTGCTCCTAGATCTGAAGTTGATGCTGAGATAGATACATGGTTCTCCAACAGTGGGAGTGAGACCGACAGCGATTAGAGTGGGAATGTATCGTACGTGTTGCAGGAACGTCCCAGAGTGCATGAAACAGCAGCCAAACGCACTGCTGGGGAGCGTGATTCTGATTTTATTCATGAAAAGACTCCTATGACTAGGGGGAGGAGAAAGAGGATGACAAGGAGAGCAGGTGAAAGTCCTCATGGGAGGCGTAGAGGACGTGGTGTGTTAAGGAAACATCGGACCCCAGTGACCACTGAGCCGATTATAGAGGAGGCTACTGTTACAGAGACTCCTGTCATAGTAAGTGAGGCAACACCAATTGAAACTCCATCTGAGTTGCCCATTTCGTCTGATGACATTTTGAGGACCCCTTCTAGAGAACAGATGGTAGATGAGACGATTAGCATGGAAGACTTTATACGTACATCTCTTGAGCTTAGACAAGGTGCTAGTACATCAACTAGTTCACCTATACGTATTACATTGAAGAATGTGTACGTAATCTTGAGGGAGAGATGTTGGAGAAGACAAAAGTTATAGATGATCTGCAGAGGCAGTTGTTGGATAGAGATGAACGGATCAGGAATATCGAACATCAGCAAACATTCATATTCAATTATGTTTAGATCCTTAAGCATAACTTGTGGGATTTCACTTCCAGTATGTCTTCTCAGTTTACTCATCAAAGGACTACTAAAGTGGGAGAGAGTAGCAGATAGCTACTAGTCCAGAACATGTTGATGATCCCAAAGTGTCTACAGAGCTTCCTATTGATCCTGTAGTTCAAGAAAGGACAACAGAGACTGATGAAGTTGGTCAAGAGTTACCGTCTACTGATGTTCATATGACTACT
Organism: Flaveria sonorensis; assembly: GCA_025506505.1. NCBI lineage: Eukaryota > Viridiplantae > Streptophyta > Magnoliopsida > Asterales > Asteraceae > Flaveria > Flaveria sonorensis. The sequence continues at coordinate 72,014,460 of CM046433.1, read as the reverse complement.
AAGGACCAACCTGTAGTTTTTACTGGAGAGGCACTTGTTAAGCCTGAACACATGATGCCAATCCCAAACCCAGTTGATGATGAAGATGAAGGATTAGATTTGATTGACTATGATTCATTGGAGGATGGTGATGATGATAGTGATGATGATGAGGATGATGATGATGATAATGTTGATGATGGTAATAAGGGAAATAATGACGATGATGATGGGGAAATGATGATGATGATCAGGGTTGTGACATTGGTTCTACAGCTACAGGTGATGCTGGAAAATCGGCAATGACAATGTAGCCCGACCAAGTCTCGATGATTCAGTTGATTACATACCACTAGACCCTGAGACAGAAGCTGCTTATGAGAGAGAGTTCTATACATTCCAGCAAAGTCTAAATACTGAGGAGACAGAAGAAAAGTTGGGTGCGTTTGATGATTTGGAATAGGGTTTTGAGTATACAGATATATTCGGAAAAAGTCTCAAAGACTTGTTTTCCGATACTTTGATTGAAGAAGGTGAGATCATGGGGGAGTCAAGCACCACACAGACGACTGACGAGACAGTAGATGTTACAAGCCAAAGTGCTATGCGTCAGGTCGGTAACCTAACAGTTAGTGCTCCTCCTCCCCCAACTTATATTCATACGCTGAGGCATTCCAAACCTTTCACAAGGTATGGAAACTCAAAATCTATCATTAGTTGGGCTTACGACCAAGGGAAGAAGATGTATATTATGAAGAGAAAGGGCGGAGCCATAGAGTATTTCTAAGAAGAGCACGACTTTCATACGCTTAGAGCATCAGATTTATATGCTATGCGTCGTGTTCCTTTCTTTAATCCTAGTAATTACAGTAAGGCGAACTGGATACGTAATATGATTTATAGACAAAGCCGAACCAACTTCAAAGACTTTAAGACAACCAAATCTAAAGTTATTTAAGATGAGACCAGGATGGACCCAAACACGAACAAGCCAATAAAGATAAGGGTTTATAGACATCCAAGATATGCTAAGAAGATTCCTATTCACGCTCCTATGCCAATTAACAGCTTGTCTAAGCTAAAGGGGTGGAGTTGTGAAAAGGATAATGGTCATGCGGTGATTAAGTGTGAAGATAAAGAGTTCCGTATCATCGACCCTGTGGATCTGCTACAATTTGGTAAAGAAGATTTGATGAAGCTGTAGACATGTCCAATTGTAGCTAATGAATCTGTACACTTCATAGCGGCACAATTCGGTTGGATGATTACGAAGGCCCTAGACAACAAGATGTATGTATATGGGGGCAGTTCTTAGGTTGCAGACGTGGACTTCTAACAACATTGATTTACCGAGCCTAGGGGGAGATTGTAGGGGTTGAACCTAAGAAGCTTGGGAAATCAAATCAAGATGAAGATCAAGATCAAGTCATGTGAGAACCTAGAGTTATCGCACGAAAACTGCTTCTCGCGCGAGAACTACTAGTCGAGCGAGAACTGATGTTTTCGCGCGAGAACTTACTTTTGTTTATAAATAGAAGGTTTGCTTTGTAATAGTTAGCACTTTGATAGAGAGATTTTCTTTTTTCTGATTTGTACTACTGCATTGTAATCGAATCAGAGATCAATAGATTTGAAAGTTTATTTACTCGTTTGTTCTTCATTTCTATATTCAATCCTCGTTACCGTGATGATTACATTCCGCATTCTCATCACGAGATCGATCTAATTGTATTGTGCTGATCCTTACAGGACCGACCCAAAAAATCTAAAATCTAGTGATAGACAATCACGCAATGGAAATATCTGACACCCTTTAAAAAGTTTTCTGGGTTCTTCCGTTCTTGCACAACATCTTTTCCATATCTTTCTTGTTCTTGTTATGTTGTCGATCTTCATTTGTTCTTTTCAATACATGTATTTTATATTAATCCTTGTATGTCTATACTATCTAAAATCAACATTTCAGTTTTGATCAATAAAATAACATTTATAAAAGCAATGTTTGTATATAGCTAGTTAAATTGATCTTGAATGATTTCTACGATTCAAAGGGGATAGCATGACAATCCAGTTCTGCAGGAACTCCATAACAAAATGGAGTTGCTGAAAGACGTAACAGAACATTAATTGAAGTAGCTAGAACTATGTTATCAGTAGCCAAATTACCTTCATTCTTTTGGGCTGAAGCTGTTAACACTGCTTGTTATGTTCAGAATTGTGTTTTAATCAATAAACAACAAAATATGACTCCTTATGAGATCTTTTTCAAACATAAACCCAAAGTCAAATATTTCAAAACTTTTGGATGTTGTTGTACTCTGTTAAACACATCTGATAATAAATCAAAATTTAATGAAAAAGCTGATGATTGTTATTTTATTGGTTATTCAGCCAACAAAGTAGCATATCAGGTTTATAATAAAAGAACTAAACAAATTGTTGAGTCGTTTGATATTGATTGGCACGAATCTAACAAAACAGATGCAGGTTCTTCTCCTTCATGGGTTTATGATTATGATTTATTATTTGAAATATTTAATCAAAAATCTATTGTTTCTACAACTGATCCACCTTTGACATCCTTAATTCAAGATGTCTTTGCAAGATTAGAAGCTATACGAATTTTTTTGGCATATGCTTCATACAAGAACTTCAAAGTTTATCAAATGAATGTGAAAATTATGTTTTTGTACGGCGAAATGAAGGAAGAAACCTATGTCTATCAACCACCAGGGTTTGAAGATCCTGATCATCCTGATTATGTTTACAAGTTAGACAAAGCACTTTATGGTTTACACCAAGCACCTCGAGCTTGGTATACCACTCTCAGTGAACATTTGCTTACAAATGGTCATACAAGAGGTGCTATTAATCAAACTTTATTTATAAGGAAGACTGGTGATGATCTAATTCTAGTTCAAGTTTATGTTGATGATATTATCTTTGGGTCTACCAATGATGACTTGTGCAAGGAGTTTGAGGCGGTTATGAAGAAGAAATTTGAGATGAGTGCTCTTGGAGAAATGATGTTTTTCTTGGGTATTCAAGTTAAACAAGATGAGAAGGGAATACTGATACATCAAGAAAAGTATATTCATAGTATCCTGGATAAGTACAAATTCCAAAACTCTACGACAGCTCCTACTCCTATGTCTTCTCATCCTACTTTGACTCTAAATCTCACAGGAGAAGATGTTGATCAAAACATGTATCGATCAATGATTGGATCCTTGATGTATCTCACTGCAAGCAGATCGAACATCATGTTTCCCGTTTTTCAGTGTGCACGTTATCTAAATAATCCAAAGGAATCTCACATGAAAGCTGTTAAGAGGATTTTTAAGTATCTCAAGGGTCAACCCACACTTGGTATTTGGTATCCTAAAAATTCTGATTTCAATTTATTTGCTTATACTGACAGTGATTATGCAGGATGTAACTTGGACAGGAAGTCTACTACTGGCGGTTGTCAATTTATTGGCAATAGGTTGATTTCTTGGTAATGCAAGAAGCAGCAAACAGTATCCATTTTGACTGCAGAGGCTGAATATGTGGCTGCATTAAGCTGTTGTTCACAAATCGTTTGGAATCAATAACAATTTCTTGATTATGGCCTTAATATTTATTATACTAAAATCTATTATGATAATACTGTAGTTTTGAACATTGTGAAGAATCCAATTCAACATTCTAAGACTAAACACATCGACATCCGAATGCATTTCATCTGTGACTGTTTTGAAAGGAAACTTATCCATTTGGAGTCAATTTCTACAGATGACAACATTACTGATTTGTTCACTAAGGTGTTTGATCATTCTTGATTTGACTTTTTAGTTAAATCTTTGGGCATGATTAACTTTGGTTAACACTTATTCTTACACCCTTTTCAAAAATATTTTTCTTTGTTTTGTTAAAATTGTTATTTTTCTGTCTAGATTATCATAATTTTTAGGGGGAGAAAATTTAAAAATACAAAAATATTTGTTCTTAGGGGGAGTAAATAGATAGAAGAAAATTACAAAAAGATTTTGGTTATAAAATTTGAGAAAATTAAGTTTTCAAGTGTACATAGGAAATGATATTACATTTCTTGATTTTGAATCATTGCATCCTAAGGCTTACAAGAAACTGACTTGGATTATGTTTGATATGTTGATAGGCTGGATTTTCAAGTATGAAAAGCACTATGTTCTGTGATACATTGAAAGTAACTTTCTATGACTGAAGTGGGTAACTCATCAAGGTTTTATGGTAACTCTGATTCTATGCTAAAACAGACTGAGAGTTATAGTCTGGTCATACTCAAGCCAGTTACTTTCTGATTCAGCTTCTTTTAGATTTTTTATATATATGTATAAAATCAAAATACAGAAAAAATAGATATACAAATGAAAACAAAATACAAAAGAGAAAATAAACAAAATGAGCAAAAAGAAGCCTAAAAGACCATATAGGAATAAAAGATGCCAATGAGCACATTAATAAAGGATATGTCAAAGACATGCATACTATATGATAAATATTTTTCTTTTTGAGAATATGTTTTGACACAGGAGGCAAAATCAAAAGATGGGGCATGTAAGTCCTACTCGGCATGTAAGTCCTAAACGTCTTGCGAGGGCAAAAACATAAGTCCGACTGGCTGTTAAATAAGTCCTAAAACTTGTTAATATTCTGTGTTCAGAAGTTTCTCAAGCTAGTTATGCTTATAATAGATATTATATTAGAAATTTCGTTATGAAAAGGCTGATCAGAAGTGAAAGGTTTAAGTCAAATTGGGGTGACTTGAAATCTCGAAAGTGTCTTGAAGTTGGATAAGGTTCTACGGGATTTTTGATTGTGGGACACACTGAAGACATATAATTTAATCAAAACATGATAAAATCATAGCTTATGTGTCTAAGTAAACTTGAAGTCTATGTTTAAATTGGACACAATATATTGGCAATCAACATAACCAGTTCTATTTATAATAAAGCTGGATGATGGTAATGATCAATTTCTAAGACATATGATCCTATACTTGATAATTTATCAAAAATCTTTAAGTTAAATAGAATAGTTTTTGTGTCAAATTGATTTTTGTTAAAAGTATATTTTGTTTACTTGTTTTAGTTTCTGTTTTACAAAACATTCAAAATTAAGGGTGTTAGAATGATTGTAAACACTTACTTAAACATAATAACAAATCATAAAGCTCAATAAGTTCATTAAAATTCAAAATTTAACAAAAATGCAAAAAGATTAAAACAAATGCGGATGACTTAACTGGTGCGAAAGGTTCACTTCATGTGAAAAGTTCAAAACAAATGCGGATGAATAAACTGATGCAAAAGGTTCAACTTTATGCGAAAAGTTTGAAGTTTTGCGAAAAGTTCATCATGTGAGAACTCTGACTTCTCGCGTGAGAAGTCGTCAGAGTGCTATATAAAGTACAGTGTGCGAAAAGTAAAGTATTCGCATATTATATTCTGAATTTTTCACTCTCAAAATTCTAAGTGTAGAAACTCTGTCAAAATAGAAAACATTGTTTGTTGTGATCGCCTGTTGATTTCTAACCATACATTAAGGTATATTGATGTTTATAACGTTGATTTGAATGTATTTGAACTAGACCGAAACTTTAGGACTTAAAGTACATTAAAATTGGAGAAATTAATCATCATAAACCTTAATAATAACTTAGTCGACACCTATGAAAAATGTTTTAATGAACGAAACACTTAGAAATTGACGGATTGAAAATTTGAAGTGGAACAGACTTTTCGCATGCGAAAGGTCCTGTGCATATGAACAGATGCGAGAACTTTCAAAACTATTCGCATAAGGTTAGACTTGTCATGCGAGAAGTTGACTTCTTATCAAGTTTAAATTCATGCGATAACTTGGACTTGTCGAATGAGTTGAGACTTGTTGCATGAATCTGAAATGTGTAGTTTTCACGTGAGAACTTGGAGTTTTTGTGCGAGAAGTTAAAATTTTCAAAATTTTTCTAAGTGTTGAAATTTTTTAAATTTTCTTGTGTACTAATCTTAATGTTATATGTTTCAGATGGCTCGTCCATTGGTTTTTAACAAAAAGCATAATGCCATAGCTTATCTCGGTGATGTTTTTGAAGACAAAGCATTATTTCGATCATTTATCGAGGGACTAAAGATATCTCATATTCATTATGCCATATCTGCTAGTCCCACCATTTTTATTGATGTTATTGATCAGTTTGGCAAACGGCTGCCAATGAGATAGACGAGGTCGGGGAACCTTGTATCACCGCTATGGTTAAGGGAAAAAGGATAGTGGTTACAGCTGAAGTATTCAACAGTGTGCTATTGCTTGAGGATGTACCCAATGCACCTGTAAAGATTGATGATGATGCTGTCAAGGATTGTTTGACACGTATGGGTTACAGTCATAGATACCCATCTCTGGAGAAGAAGTATCTTCCACCCTTTTGGAAGTACTTGTTTCACGTTGTCATCCATTACCTTAGCAATCTTAAAGAGGGCATGGATAGTTTGAGTGCGGTGTTCGGATCCCTGCTAATATCACTCGTTGATGATTTACCATATAGCGTATCCAAGGCTATATTTTCTAAGATGCGAAAGAATGTCATTGCTGCAGTGGGGAGGAAGTTTATCATGTACCCTCGTTTTATACAGATGATAGTGAATGATGCTCACCCTGAGCTAGCTATGTCTGATTCACCTACATATGTGGTCATGACAATGAAGAAGGATATATTCACATATCTGATGGGTGCACGTGGGAATGCGTGGGATGGTTCCCATTTCGTTAAGTTGGGTCGATTTGTTGATAATTTTCAAGATGAAGATAGACCACAAGAGACTGATACTCCTCATGTCCAAAGAGATGTCACATCTGGTGCATCCACATCTACTGCTTAGGCTGCTAAAGCTGATACAGCCGGTCCATCAGTGAGTGCTGCACCAGAAGCCCCTGAGAGTTCTAAGGGTGCTCCCAGATCTAGAGTTGATGCTGAGATGAATCATGGTTCTCCAATAGTGGGAGTGAGACCGACAGAGATCAGATTGGGAACGTATCGTACGTGTTATAGGAAAGTCCCAGAGTGCGTGAAACACCAGCCAAACGCACTGCTGAGGAGCGTGATTTTGGTTTTATTCCTGAAGAGACTCCTGTGACTAAGGGAAGGAGAAAAAGGATGGCAAGGAGAGCAGGTGAAAGTCCTCGTGATAGGGGTAGAGGACATGGTGTGTTAAGGAAACGTCGGACCCCAGTGACCACTGAGACGATTATAGAGGAGGCTACTGTTACAGAGACTTCTGTCACAGTAAGTAAGGCAACACCAACTGAAACTCCATTTGAGTTGCCCACTTCTACTGCTGACATTTTGAGGACCCCTCCTAGAGAACAGATGGTAGATGAGACGATTAGCATGGAAGACTTCATACGTGCACCTCCTGAGCTTAGATAAGGTGCTAGTACGTCAACTATTTCACCTACACGTATTACATTGGAAGAACGTGTACATAATCTTGAGGGAAAGATGTTGGAGAAGACAAAAGTTATAGATGATCTGCAGAGGTAGTTGTTGGATAGAGATGAACGGATCAGGAATCTCGAACAACAGTAAACATTCATATTCAGTTATGTTCAGATCCTTGAGCATAACTTATGGGATTTCACTTCCAGTATGTCTTCTCGGTTTACTCATCAAAGGACTACTGAAGTAGGAGAGAGTAGCGGACATCAAACTGCTGGTCTAGAACATGTTGATGATCCCATAGTGTCTACGAAGCTTCCTGTTGATCATGTTGTTCAATAAAGGACAACAGAGACTGCTGAAGTTAGTCAGGAGTCATCGTCTATTGATGTTCATATGACTACTGAGGACCAACCTGTAGTTTTTACTAGAGAGGTGTTTGTTGAGCCTGAACACATGATGCCTATCCCAAACCCAGTTGATGATGAAGATAAAGGATTAGATTTGATTGACTATGATTCGTCTGAGGATGGTGATGATGATGAGGATGATGATGATGGTAATGAGGGAAATGATGATGATGATAATGGGGGAAATGATGATGATGATCAGGGTGGTGACATTGGTTCTACAGCTACAGGTGATGCTGGAACATCGGGCACTTACAATGTCTCCGGACCAAGTCCCGATGATTTAGTTGATTACACACCACTAGACCCTGAGACAAAAGCTGCTTATGAGAAAGAGTTTTATACATTCCAGCAAAGTCTAAATGCTGAGGAGACGAAAAAGAGTTGGGTGCGTTTGATGATTTGGAAGAGGGTTTTGAGTATATTGATATATTCGAAAATAGTCTCATTTTCCGATACTTTGATTGAAGAAGGTGAGATCGTGGAGGAGTCAAGTAATACCCAAACGACTGATGAGACAACAAATGTTACGGGTCAAGAAGCTGTTCGTCAGGTCGGTAACCTAACAGTTAGTGCTCATCCTCCCCCAACTTATATTCATACACTGAGGCATTCCAAACCTTTCATAAGGTACAGAAACTCAGAACCTATCATTAGTTGGGCTTAGGATCAAGAGAAGAAGATGTATATTGTGAAGAAGGGCAGAGCCATAGAGTATTTCCAAGACGAGCACGACTTTCATACGCTCAGAGCACCAGATTTATATGCTATGGGTCGTGTTCCTTTCTTTAACCCTAGTAATTACAATAAGGCGAACTGGATACGTAATATGATTTATAGACAAAGCCGAACCAACTTCAAAGACTTTAAGACAGCCAAATCCAAAGTTATTAAAGATGAGACCAGGATGGACCATAACACAAACATGCCAATGAAGATAAGGGTTTATAGACATCCAAGATATTCTAAGAAGATTCTTATTCATGCTTATGCGCCAATTAACAGCTTGTCTAAGCTAAAGGGGTGGAGTTGTGAAAAGGATAGTGGTCATGCGGTGATTAAGTGTGAAGATAAAGAGTTTCGTATCATTGACCCTGTGGATCTACTATAGTTTGGTAAAGAAGATTTGATGAAGCTGCAGGCATGTCCAATTGTAGCTGATGAATCTGTACACTTCATAGTGGCACATTTTGGTTGGATGATTATGAAGGCCCTGGATAACAAGATGTATGCATATGGGGGCAGTTATCAGGTTACAGATGTGGACTTCTAACAGCATTGATTTACCGAGCCTAGGGGGAGATTGTAGGGGTTGAACCTAAGAGGATCGGGAAATCAAATCAACATGAAGATCAAGATCAAGTCACGTGAGAACCTAGAGATATCATGTGAAAAACTGTTTCTCGCGTGACAACTACTAGTCGATCGAGAACTGATGTTTTCGTGCGAGAACTTACTTTTGTTTATAAACAGAAGTTTTGCTTTGTAATAGTTAGCACTTTGATAGAAATATTTTCATTTTTCTTGATTTGTACTACTGCATTGTAATCGAATCAGAGATCAATAGATTTGGAAGTTTATTTACTCATTTGTTCTTCATTTATATATTCAATCTTTGATACCGTGATGATTACATTTCGTGTTCTCATCACGAGATCGATCTAATTTTATTATGCTGATCCTTACACAGTTGTTTAATCTGTTCTAACTGTTTCGTTCTCTATGTCTACCTACACAATACATAAAATATCCTATTTATACTATTAAAGAAAAACAAGGAATATATATTTACAAAATAAGTCCTTATACTATGAAAAAAACTCAAAAGACAAAATGTTAATCTTTTAAGAGCTCTAACAATAGCATGCAGTGCTAGCTGCCTCTGCCCAGAAAGTTAGAGGCAGCTTTGAATCAGCTAACATGGTTCTTGCAGTCTCAATAAGTGTCATGTTCCTCCTCTCAGCAACACCATTTTGTTGAGGAGTTCTAGGAGCACTGTATTGTCTGGCGATCCCTTTTGAGGTGCAGAATGAGTCAAGAACGTGATTCTTAAACTCAGTCCCTTGATCACTTCTAATGATTTTTACCTTGTGATCCTTTTGATTTTCAATTTTAAGAATAAAAGATTTTAAAGTTTCAGCTGTTTCATCTTTAGTTCTCAAAAAGAATACCCATGTAAATTTTGTAAAATCATCAACAATCATAAGGCAATATGATTTCCTTCTAATGCTCATTATACTTATGGGACCAAAAAGATCCATGTGCAATAAGTTTAATGGAGTAGTGATGGAATTAACTTCTTTGGATTTTTGAGAAACCTTGTGTTGCTTTCCTTTCAGGCAAGCAACATAATTTTCTTTACATAAAAATACCTTTTTAGGCACATCATGTACTAAATTATTTTTAACCATCTTATTTATGCTTTTAAAATTAACATGGCACATTCTTTTATGCCAAAGAGTTGACTCATTACCATTAGCTTTAGAAAGAAAGCATGATACTTCACCCAGTGGAGAAGCATTATTCATATCAAGCTTGTACATATCCCCTCTCCTGGGAGATCTAAGAAGCACCAATTCCTGAGGAATTATCATCCCAGGTTTGAGGATAATGCACTCATGTTCTGTGAAAAGCATTTGGTGCTTTTGATCAGAGAATTAAGAAACACTCAAGAGATTATGTTCAAGCTGTTTGACAAAGTTTACTTTGTCAATGTTTAACTTACCATTGGATACACTACCTCTACCAAAAATGTATCCTTAGGCTTCACCTCCAAACTAATCAGGACCTCCATCAAAATGTTCAAATTGTTGTAGGAGAGATCTATTCCCTGTCATGTGCCTGGAGCATCCACTATCCACAATCCAGACATTTCCATTCTTGTCATGTGGATGTCCCTGCATATAAGGTGAAATGATTAGTTATTGTTAGAAACAAAAGCCTTGTTGGTCTTGGGTTCTTCCAATGCAGATGATATAACTGAACCAAATTATATGCATGGGGGCTTAATTATAGTTTGTGAAGAAGAGGCTTGGGCTGCAACATCTTTTCTGGCCTTCCATTCCATCCTATGGTTGACCTGTGTTGATGAGCCTGAGGAGGCTTGTGCAGCATGACTTGCTTTCGAAGCTTCTTTCTTTTCAGAAGAAGTCTTCACCACCTTTTCTTCCAAAGCAGCCTTCTTCTTGGAAGGTTTCAAGGAAATGTTTTTGTTTCTTTGTTTGTTCTTTGGCTTGTCTTTCGAATCTATTTTCCTTTCGGAAGAATGAGTTTCTTTCAAAAGCAACTTGGCTTCGGAAACAAGCTTTCCTTTCCTTAACACTTGGACCATATGGTAAGGTCCAAATGTGAAACCATCCTTGACTCCTTCTTTCTTAACATTGGTTGCATAATGTGTGCTTGCTGGATTGTAGTAAGAATCTTTAGCCATATGGTTATGCAGGCCACATATTATGCATTCAATGTTAATCTTGGTGGGACATGTGGGTTGTTGTTTCTTGCACTTCTTCTCTTCTTGAACAGCCTTTCCCTTTAGTTTCTGATCCTTTAGCTGGATAGGAGTGCTGGTACTACTCTCATTTCCTGAATCAGAACTTCCAACCACTTGGAATCCAGCTGAGATGAATAGACCTTTTTGCCTTGGGTCTGTTTTCATCTTAGTCTCAGCCACCTTTTTGGCAGTTTTTCTTTCTGTCTGGATCTGGTTCTTTCTTGCTTTGGTGGTTAAGGGTTTATCAACTATGGGGATGAGGTTTTCTATCTTATCCTTCTCTACGGTGGTTTCCATTATTACAACATTCTTCTACTCACTAGGTAGTGGGTCAGTAGTTAGAACCTCTTGCTCATCAGTATCACATCTTGGCTGTCTAATAGACACAAGAGAGTCTGGTGGAGCTATTTCATTATATCCCAACCCACTTTTGTTTTGATAGAATACCTTGGAGCGGGAGGATGATGCTATAATGGTATGGAAGTTATGCTCTTAAATAGCATACTTTTCTGCTTTAGCCTCAGCTATGACTAGCAGGGCTTGAACTTTAGTCAACTTGGATATTAGATCTTTTATTTGATCCTATAGTTGGTATGTTCATGTTTTAAATAGGACACAGTTTTCTCTAACTTTTCAATTTTGAGCATATAGTCAGATTCTGCTCTCTTAAAATCAGATTTTAGGATATTTAAAGACTCAATATCAGATCTAATTTCCATGTTGTAGTCCTGATATAATTTAACCTTAGAAATACAAGCTGGAGTACAGAGGTGTTCATATACCTTGTTGTCTTCAGTTCCAGCCATAAGAGCTTAAGCAGGAGTGACACCTTGCACCATAAAGCTCCAGTCAACCTCTTGAGCAACAGCAGTAGTTTGTGGCTTAGTGGGTTTGGTTACAGTCTTTGAGGTAGAAGGATGTTGGGAGGCTTGAGCTGCTCCTGGATTAGATCTTAGAGCTTTACATTCCCTGGGAAAGGGACCAAGCTGGTTACAGTTGTAACATTTGGCCTTGCTTTTGTCAAACCCGAATTCGCTATTAGTTAGGTTCTGAGGAAATTGCCTTCTGGTTCTTTCGAAGAACTTCTTTGCTCTATAGGTTAAAAGAGCCATTTGTTGGACAATATTCATGTATTCAACATCATCTGGGCTGAAAACACTCTAGATCATCAAAACAGTATTGAAAATCTCTAGAGTGCTCATTCCCTGAAACAAAAGCACAACTCTCCTAGAAGGAAGTGTGTTGAGCCTGTTGAGACCTGGGTGTCTCTCTTCACCCAAAACACTATCAAAATACAACAAAACCCTAGAAATCTCTACTCATCTTAAACTCCATAATTGTATGCAACAACTAATTAGTAATTAGAGGTGTTAACTTGAGTGGTAGGTGTTAATCGATAGTGTTTTAATACAATGATTCGGTAGTCAACGATAGCGGTAATCAGATGTAATGGATAGTGAGGTGGATGACATCGATGATCAATGATACTCAAATGTCATTCGTTTTATCACACTCAGTTTGTTACTTTATTGTTTAAGCATAAAACAACACATAGATTGTTGTTCTAACGTAAAACAACACAAAACATGTTATATTCACGCAAAATAGTACAGAATGCTAAAACAACTAATAAAGAGTTATTTCAGTGTTGTTTGTTGTTTTAATATATTACATCGTTGTCGGATCATATAAGGCTGGTGCAACCAAAACAACATTTAGAATATTTTTGAAGTACAATTGAAGAAGTCTTCCGAAGCTAAAGCTGCTCTTCCGAAGACAAGTTGAAGATCTTTTGAAGCTTAAGTATGAAGAACTTCTAAAGGAAAAACTAAGTCTTCAGAGACTAAGTAGTTTTACTTCCGATGTATATGAAGAACTTCCGAAGGTAGAATCAAGTCTTCCGAAGTTTATGAAGACCAAGTAATTTTCCTTCCAAAGCATTCACACTTAGAAGATCCAAGACAAAATCTTCCAAAGAATGAAGTCACAAAGACTTGCAGAAGACTTGGAAGAAGTTGATTCTTCAGAAGTATAAATGGCTTCGGAAGAACTTATTCTTCCGAAGCCATTTTGCCTTCGAAAGAATCAACTATGAACTAGTGGACATAAGTATGGGCTGTCTGACATTCGCTGACAACTCTGATACACTGCATGGGGTTTTCCCACTCCCATGTAGTTGACCATACTTTAATCCACTGTTTACATTTTTCAGTTAGTACAGTTACCATACTTAGTTAGTGAAAAAAGGTAAGTCATGGACCTGTCATGACTACCTAATCTAGGATATTATTTTATCTTAGATATTTTACTTCTAGCAATGTAGTATTTGCTTAGCGGTAAATTCCAGCTGGTTTTCCAAGTATAACCGGCTGTAGATAGTAGTATATATAGTTTCTCATTGTAACTTACGTAACCATGCTTGTAAGAGTCTTGTAATACTGAGTTGAGAAATAATATATACAAGTATCTTGAAAACCATTCTTGTTTTCATCAACTTATTATATCATTGTCAACTTAGTTAGAGATTCCTCTTCATCAACCGAGTGAGACTTATTGAGTTTGTGAGATACAAAACTTGTGTTGAGAGACCAACATCGATCCTGCAATTGGTATCAGAGCATTTTAGGCTCTTAACTATGAGATCTAACCATCCCAAATCACCCTGTTTCTTCACACTTACTCACTTCACTCAAATGGCTCTTAACCAAAAATTTTCTGAGTTCGATATGGGAACCATGACCAAGGCTCCTATAATCACCCCTGGTGATTTTGGAACCTGGTGCAAACGTGTTGAAGGTTTTATCAAGTATCAAGACAGCCGCATGTGGAGATCTGTCACTCATGGTCCATACAAGCCAAAGGTGGCAGACCTGGCTGGTAATGGCGCCATGATTGAGAAAGCTGTTGAAGACTACTCTGATGAATACTTCAAGAGGATGGACATCAACTACAAAGAGATGACCGTGTTGCTTACTGCCATACCAAACTCCGTAATGGTAGGTTTTAAGCAATACGAGACCGCCAAAGAACTCTTTGATGCTTTGAAGCTGATGTACTCTGGTTCCACTATATACAAGGAAAACAAGAAGGATATGCTGAAGCAGAAGTTTGAAAACTATATATATGTATATACATGTATATACATATATATATATATATATATATATATATATATATATATATATATATATATATACATATATATATATACATATACATATATATACATATACATATATATATATATATATACACATATATATATATACATATACATATATATACATATACATATATATACATATACATATATATACATATACATATATATATACATATATATATACATATATATATATACATACATATATATATACATATATACATATATATATATACATACATATATATATACATATATATATATATACATACATATATATATACATATATATATATACATATATAAATATATACATATATATATACATATATAAATATATATATATGTATATACATATATAAATATATATATATATATACATATATATATATACATATATATATATACATATATATATATATACATATATATATATATATATATACATATATATATATATATATATATATATATACATATATATATATATATACATATATATATATATATATATATATGTATATATGATGCTTAACAGCTTAAGTGATAACTATCATACTTTTTGTTTCGTAACACTATCGATTTTATATATAAATATATATATATATACAAATATATATATATACATATATATATACATACAAGAATTATGTTTATTTTGAACTGTAGTCGGTGGTAGGACATTGATAAATGATTGTATATATCATATATATTTTTGTTGTTACCATGGTAGTAGTAAAAAGATATAATTAGGGCCGCAAACGAACCGAATGAACACAAACAAAGTCTTGTTCGTGTTCGTTCATTAAAAAATAAACTTGTTCATGAATTACCGAACGGATTTTCTTATTCGTGTTCATTCATTAAAGAAATGAACATGTTCATGAACTGTTCACGAACACTTACCGAACGCAAACGAACACAAACAAGTTCAAACGAAAACAAACAAATGTTTATGAACATGACGAACACAAAAATAAATACATTTTTCAATTTGGTTATCATGGGTTCTTGTAAATTTTTGTGGTTTTGTACATAACTTCCTCTATATCTAGTCTTTTAATATAAAAAAAAAAAAAAAAAAAAAAAAAAAAAAAAAACCTCATCTATATCTAGTCTTTTTTTTATTTACAGAATGTGAGAGATATCAAAAAAAAATTTAACTTTTCTCTACAACCACTACTTTTCATAATTAAGAACTTGTCTAAGTTTTTTGTAAAAATTCTTATGAACCATTACTGATGATTTTTTCCTTTGAGAAACTTTCTTTCACACTATTTTGTATTTGCTAAATTAACAGTACCAAAATAATTGAAGGCGAAATGACGGTTTATATCACCATAATTCAACTATACATGTACACATGATATGTGTATGTATGCATGCATCTATATTTGTATTTAGATATGCATGTAATAATGCATGTATTAGAAGACAAGAAGGAGGAAAGCCGGTTTGAAAGGAAACAAACATGGCAACAACATTCAACAACTACTTAGAAAACAGTAATTTAAACGATTAAAGTGGGATTAAAAAAGATTTGACAGACAAGCAGGAGTAGGAGTGATCGATTAATCAGTGATGTAAGCATAATTGACAAAGATAATGACACCACCGTAATTAAAATTGGCTTAAATTTTGCTAATTTTGAGGAAACGCTCTAAACTTTTTCCAAGATTTAATCTTGGAGTTTGAAGCCTTGCGCCACTTGTCCTTTACTACCCATTGTCTATTTTTTTTTTTAACACAAACATAACCTACTTCTAAACTCCATCATAAACTTTTTTTATTAGTGGCAAAAAAAAAATTATTAGATGAACGAAGCTAGACTAATGATCCTTAACCCAAGTGTTAAGGTTAGGTACCACAATACTTTATTAAAGTAGATGAGCTCTTGGGTTCAAGTCTTACATGGGCCAAACGAAATAAGGGGTTTCAAGTTGGGTGAGGGGGTTTTCTCGTCTAAGGTGGGTTTCCTTCTAATGGTAGTCTATGGTTAAAGACTGATGTACGAGCTTCTCTTCGAGGATATGCCAGCCTGGTGTCCCAAGCTCTCGTACTAGAGTAACGAAGATGATCAGGTGGTCCGATTATGTAAGGCCCCGTTCCCGGGACGCTTACAGCTGGACCGTCGTTGCATAAAATATTTAAAACATACATTACTTTTGCAGCGGAATTTAAAACTTTCATTTATTATTGAAAACATGTCATTACATTACACCATTCATATAAAATCTCAAAATACATCATATCAAAATGTGGATGCCAGCCTCAAAACGCTCCCAGTAGCTTATGCATCCATGCCTGCAACTCCTCGGCATCAACAAAATACCTGCCAACTATGATGCATACAAAACGTTAGCGATGCTGAGTGAGTTTTAGTTTTATAAATAAGATACTTTACTTTCTTTGAAAACCAAAACTTGCATTCGTTCGCGGTCACACAACATACGTACACATTAATAATAATTATTATTATCTTCATCATCGTTCATATATTCCTTCTTTTATTCATTATTATCATATACCTTCATATGGATCCTGTCACATGCAATACCCCCGTCTCCTAACGAAGACAGTACCAGGGTATGCGACAAGGATCCCCTTCGAGTCAATCTCAAGGATTGAACTCCCTTCGAGTCAATCTCAATGATTGAACTCCCTTCGAGCCAATCTAAATGATTGCACTCCCTTCGAGCCAATCTCAATGATTGAACTCCCTTCGAGTCTATCTCAAGGATAGGCTCCCCGTGTGCATCCTTCGGGTTAGCTAAACCGCACACAGTTGAGCTAACGACAACATGGTCGTGCACCTCCCTTCAATTTAAATGCAAGGCTTTCATTCTTTCGTTACGTTCCACTTTTCATTTTCGGTATCTTCCACTTCGTTACATAATACTTTACGTATGCACAATCATACATCATACCACGTAAAGTCACATCATAATACATAACGTATTACATAACATAATACATACGTTTTGAAAATCGTTTAACGAAGAAAGATAACACATCACACACACACACACACTGTCACACCCTCAAAATCCACGTGCGGAGTTTTACCGCGAGGCGTGTGAACAAACCAGGATCACAGTCAATAGTTACTTAGAACGACACTATATGCCACATTTAAAATAAAACCAACCAAAGTTCAAACTTTAAAACCATGCGGAAGCGTTTTGTAAATAAGACAAACCCAAAATATAAAAATGTATATTTGGCAAAACATGCGCCAACCCAAACACTTAAACACTCATAACTAGATACCAACAAACATGTCTTTAAAATAGAGTCTTAGAATGCATGCTGGACCCGTGTGGTGCTCCTAATGGCAAGCAGAGTTAACAACCTGAGAATAGCATACTAAAATATCAACACAATGGTTGGTGAGTTCAAGAGTTTGCGTTTATCATAAACAATAACATTTGCATAACATAAGAAGTTCATTGAAATAGATAGCTAGTCTATATTCACAAGTAATAACCATAGTGATTTCGCGATCGAAGCTGACTGTGTTGCGTTTGTTGCCTCCCGTCACGACTTACCAGGTCGTGACGATATTTGTGTCTAGGACAATATTGCACCCGTTTGACCTCGAGTCGCACATGTGACATCCGGTAATTTTCCGTTACCAAACTCCGTTAGTTCCGTTAAGTCTTGCATACACGTGTCGGGAGCACACACTAGTTGTCATTGAACGTTGGTGACTTAATAATAATTAATAATGATAAACTAATTATAATTTAACTGGTTACGTGATTATCAAGTTGTGCTTATGTGATTATGTGATTTAAATGCTTATTGTGAATTTTATCGCGTAACGTGGAAACGTGTATATTTATTTCGTGTGTTTTGTGGCAAATGGAAATTATGCATGATTAATATTTGTGACTAATAATAATTGTGTTTAGTAGTTAAAAATTATTTAAAAACTATTCAAAGAGTCTAATTTTTATAAAATACAAAATGCAAGGGTTTAAAGGGTATTATGCAAAAATTATATTTTTAAAACACAAAACCCAACCCTAATAGCCCCCATTCGGCCGCGACCTGCACTTCCTCACCCTCACCATCGTGAATTCAGCCAAGAACAAGCATTCACATTCAAATTTGGATCGATTTCAAGGCATACAACAAGTTAGAACCTTCAATTGCAAACTATTACACATTTAAAGGTTAGATTTTTATATGTTTTTGATGATTCTTCATGTTGGCCGAATGTTCCATGCGAAATCTGCAATTGATGGTTGATTGATGCTTGTTTGTTGTTGTTAATGTGTTTGTTGGGTAGATTACATGTTAATTAACGTCAAGTATGCAATAAAGGTTGGATTTTTACAAGTTCTTATGGAATTTACATTAGGGCCGAAACCCTAATTCGAAAATCTGAATTGGATGTTAGTTGTTGGTTGTTTGTTGATGCTATTATGTTAGTTGGATTGTATAGATGCTAGTTAACGTCGATTATGCAAGAAAGCTTCGATTTTGATTCATGGTTCATAGGTTACTAAGAATAGTAACTTTATTTTGCATGAATTGATGATTTGATGATGTATGAATGTTATGGATGTGTTTGTGATGATGATTAGATGCTAGGTTGATGATATGAACAATTTAAAATCGAGAAGATGTCTTATAGTTCATACATTGCTAAAAATAGTAACTTTTGGTGTTGAATGTTGATGAATCATGATGATTTGGTGTTTTGATCATACTAGATGTTGTTATGAACTTGAATTAGTAAGTGATTGATGGATTCATGAATGTTTTAGGTGTTTAATGAATTTGGGATGAACTTTCCCAAAAGGGAAACTTTAATTGTGTAAATCTTTGAATTGGATGATTTGAGCGTGTTTGGGATATTAGGACCATGCTAGTGTGTTCATGGATGATTTCTAAGGTGACTAAATGTGTTATTTAGGTTGTATGAATGTTGATTTGGTTTGTTACCTGTTTTGGCCTGTTTGTGAAAAAATCATGGTATGAGTCATATAGGTAAGCTAGGACTTTTGTGGATTGATGATTGATTAAGAATGAACATTTTAGATGTTATGAGCATGATAATAGTTGAGATTCGCATGACTTGTATGATATCTAGTTGTATGAGGATCTAGGTAGTACATGTGGTTAATGAAGTGCTATATGTAATCAAGTTGTATGTTGATCGTGTATGATATGCTATTGTGTTAGTATTAACGAGTTATCACCTATAATGTCACCAACGGGTCAAACTGGTCAACTGGGTCAAATGTGTCTTGTCTTTCTTAAACCTTGAGTTCTTTGGGTTGTAAAGCACTTAGGGTTTCATATTGATTCTGTGTACACGTACTTATGTACTCATGTGTTCTAGGTGACCTTTGAAGGTTGTCTTTCCCCTCTTTCTTTCAAGTTAAGCTCTAAGTTAATTCTTGCGCGCATCAGGTGAGTTCTTGCCCCACTCATTTTACATAATCTCTTTTGGGGGAGATAGCATACTGTTGATCACAAACGCTTTTATATATGAGTGTGTATAATATTGATATAGTGTTGTTTACCATGGAAAGTCCTCACACTTTCGGATTGTTAATTTTGACTAGCGGGGAAATTTTGGGTAGTACTACTGGGTCTGACGAGCCCCACCTGTGTGACTCGAGGTCATACAGGTGCAATTTTGTCCTAACATATATTCGTCACGACCTGGTAAGTCGTGACGGGAGGCAACAAACGTAACACAGTCAGCTTCGATCGCAAAATCACTATGATTAATATTTTTATGTTAATAGACTAGCTATCTATTGCAATACACTACTTATGATTTGAAAACTGTTTATCGGTTTACCTATTAACGCAAACTCTTGAACTCACCAACCATGTGTTGACTTGTTTAGTATGCTATTCTCAGGTTAAGGTTGCCAGTTGCCTAGGAGCACGCACGTCAGCATTGTTGAGTTGTCTACATTGCCTTGTTTACAAATTTGGGATTATTTTCATATTAAACAATTGTGTTTGGGGCGCGTATGTTTTGCGCATTCTCTTTACATACGACTTGTTTTGGGTTTTCTGGTGTTATAAACGCTTCCGCAGTATTTTAAACGTTAACTCTGGTTTTGTTTATTAGTCATATAGAGTCGTTCTTGGTAACTAATGACTGAGATCCTGGTATGTCACGCGCCTCGCGGTAAAACCCCGCACGTGGATTTTGAGGGTGTGACAGCACAGGTGGGGCTCGTCAGACCCAGTAGTACTACCCAAGATTTCCCGCTAGTTACCATTATTAACGATCCGAAAGTGTGAGGACTTTCAAGGTATTAAGCACTTTCTTAAAACATACACAGCTTATAATAATAAAATAGCATTTCAATACAAGTATCTACCTCCCCCAAGAAGAAGGTTTATAAAAATAGAGGGGCATGAACTCACCTGGTGTGTAAAGATAATGACTAAAGAGAACTGGTGATAGGTGCTAAGACAACCCTTCAAAGGTTACCTAGAACACGAGAGTACATAAGTACGTGTACACAGAATCATATTGAAACCCTAAGTGCTTTACAAACCAAAGAACTCAAAGTTTTAGAAGACAAAACACATTTGACCCAGTTGACCCGTTTGACCCGTTGGTGACATTATAGATGAAATTCCATTCAAACAAGCATAACAGCCTATCACACATGATTAACATACAAACTGATTAAATATAACACTTCATTAACCACATGTACTAATTAGATCATCATACAGCCAGATATCATACCAGTTATGCGAATCTCAAACAATTATCATGCTCAACATAGTTACAACACAACCAATGCATCATACATAGAATCAAATCATGCACAACATGCCATGTGAAGCCACTCATGACTTCACACCCTAAACCCTGCCAATCCTACTAAGTAGGGGCCTCAGATTCGCATGCGTGTATGATGATCATCAACATGCCATTCAACAGAATTCATATCATCCAAAATGTTCAACTATGATCAACCACAAACCAACAATAGTCCTAACATACCCATATGACCCATTACCATGAATTCCCACAACCGGCCAAATCAGATAACTAACCAACTAAACATTCATACAACCCAAATAATACATTCTACCACCTTAGAAATCATCCATGAACATACTAACATGATCCTAACATCACAAACATACTCAAACCATCATATTCAAGATTTTGTGCAAATAAAGTTTCCCTTTTGGGAAAGCACATACCAAAATCTATCAAACACTCAAGACATTCATGAATTCATCAATAATATACCAATTCAAGCTCATGATAACATCTAGACATGATCAACAACATCCAATAATCACAATTCATCAACCTTCATAGCCAAAAGTTACTATCTTTAGTAAGACATGAACTACAACATTCATTCTTGGATTTCTAGCATTCAAATCAACAATCTAACATCCCATTATCATCACAAACACATCAAAAACATCAATTCATCATCAAATCACCATATCCATGCAAATAAAGTTACTATTATTAGTAACCTATGAACAACGCATCAAAATCGAAGCTTTCTTGCATAATCAACGTTAACTAACATCAATCTAACCTAACTAACATCATAACATCATCAAACAACAAAGAATCAACATTCAATTGCATATTTCGAACACCAACTTTTGGCCATAATCAAATCCCTTGAAAAACATGTAAAAATCTAACCTTTAAATGTGTAATGGTTTGCAATTGAAGATTCTAACGTGTTCTATCACTTGAAATCGATCAAATCTGAGGGTGATTGCTTGCTCTTGGGTCGAATTCGCAAAGTGGAGAGGGAGGGAGTGCAGGTCGCGGCCGATGGATGGTTTAGGGTTAGTGTTTTGTGTTTTGATTAATTATTTAGCAATAATTACCCTTTTAACCCTCATAGTTTGTATTTTATAAAGATTAGGCTTTTAAATACTCTTTTAAAATGTTTTTAACTAGAATAATAAGCATATAAACTAACAATGACAATTATATATTTTATCTTTATTAGATACAAAACATACGGATTAAACACACACGTTTCCACGTTACGCGATTAAATTCACCATTAATACTTAAATCGCATAATCACAACCAATAACCAACATTATTAGTTGAATAATTATCTGTTTATCATTATTAATTATTATTAAGTCACCAACGTTCAACGACAACTAGTGTGTGCTCCCGACACGTGTATGCAAGACTTAACGGAACTAACGGAGTTTGGTAATGGAAAATTACCGGATGTCACATTATCCCCATGTTGAAAGAATTTTCATCCCGAAAATTGCATTACATGGTGAGTGTTCCATTACTGGTTCACTGCATTGGCACAAGAAAATTGAAATCGAGTGAGTTTTGGATGAGTTGTCACATCATCCCCATGTTGAAAGAAATTTCGTTCCGAAATTTAATCAGTACCTTCGCCGGCTGGCATCGTCTTTTCGAATAGCTGAGGATACTTAAGCTTCATTTGGTCTTCACGCTTCCACGTGAATTCTGGTCCATGTCTCGAGTTCCAACGAACTTTGACGATGGGTATCTTGCTTTGCTTAAGCGTTTTCACCTCACTATCCATCACTTCGACAGGTTCCTCAATGAAGCATAACTGTTCGTCTACTTGAACCTCTTCCAGCGGTACAACCATAGTTTCATCCGTTAAAAATTTCTTTAGATTTGAAACATGGAATACATCATGGATTCCACTCAATGAATCAGGTAAGGCTAATCGATAGGCCACTGGACCAATTCTTTCCACTATCTCAAATGGTCCAACGTATCTCGAATTTAGCTTTCCTTGCTTACCAAACCGAACTATGCCTTTCCATGGTGAGACTTTCAATAAGACTTTGTCACCAACTTGAAATTCCAAGGGTTTCCGTCGCTTGTCAGCATAGCTTTTCTGTCTGTCTCGCGCTGCGGCCATGCGGTTTCTTATCTGGACAATCTTCTCAGTTGTCTCGTGTACTAACTCAGGACCCGTTAATTGACTATCACCAATTTCAGCCCAGCAAACTGGTGATCTACACTTTCTCCCATACAAAGCTTCAAAAGGTGCCGCCTTTATGCTAGTGTGATAGCTGTTGTTGTAAGAAAATTCCACCAATGGTAGGTGAACTTCCCAGTTATTCCCGAAGTCAATCACACAAGCACGTAACATGTCCTCCAAAGTCTGTATAGTACGCTCGCTTTGACCATCAGTCTGTGGATGATAAGCAGTACTCATATCCAATCGTGTACCTAGAGCTTTCTGCAACGACTGCCAGAAGTGTGATGTGAAACGAGAATCACGATCAGAAATGATTGAGATCGATACTCCATGCCTCGAAACGATCTCCTTCAAATAGAGTCGAGTTAATTTCTCCATCTTGTCTGTTTCCTTTATCGCTAGGAAATGAGCAGACTTTGTTAATCTATCCACGATAACCCATATTGTGTCGCAATCAGTAGAAGTACGAGGTAACTTAGTAATAAAATCCATTGATATCTGATCCCACTTCCAAGTAGGGATCTCGGGTTGTTGTAGTAGTCCAGATGCTTTTGGTACTCCACTTTTACCTTTGATCAGGTCAGACACTTGCTCACATAAGTAGCTACATCCGCTTTCATATTAGGCCACCAATAGTGCGCCTTTAGATCATGATACATCTTGTCAGATCCAAGATGTATAGAGTACTTAGACTTGTGTGCCTTACTCATGACCAAGTCTCTCAGATTTCCGTGTAGAGGTACCCAAAGTCTATCTATGAAATAACGAATTCCATCCGCTTTTACTTCTAGTTGCTTTTCCATTCCCCGTAACCCTTCTAAACTCATATTTTCTACCTTTAGAGCTTCAGTTTGAGCATCACGGATTTGTTCAGGTAATTGTGTACTATCGTCAGTTCAGAGCTCGCACACGTCGAGGCTTAGCAGTTTCTTTCCTACTCAGCGCGTCGGCAACTACATTTGCTTTCCCGGGTGGTACTTAATAGCACAGTCATAGTCATTCAGTAATTCTACCCAGCGCCTTTGCCTGATGTTCAATTCCTTTTGCTCAAAGATGTGCTGAAGACTCTTATGATCAGTGTAAATAGTGCATTTGGTACCGTACAAGTAATGTCTCCAGATCATTAAGGCAAAAACTACCGCACCCAGTTCCAAGTCATGGGTGGTACAGTTCTTCTCATGAATCTTCAATTGTCTAGAGGCGTAAGCTATCACCTTAGCCCGCTGCAACAAGACGCATCCAAGTCCTTCAATAGACGCATCGCAGTAGACTACAAAGTCATCACTACCATCCGGTAATGCTAGTATTGGTGCGCTACACAGTTTCTGTTTCAGCAACTGGAAAGCAGATTCCTGATTCTCACCCCATTTGTATCTTGTTCCCTTATGAGTCAAGGCTGTGAGAGGTTGTGCAATCTTAGAGAACCCTTCAATGAATCGTCGATAATATCCCGCTAATCCAAGGAATTGTCGTATCTCACTCGGTGTCTTAGGAACAGACCAATTCTTTATCGCTTCAATCTTTGCAGGATCAACATGTATTCACTTCTCGTTGACAATATGACCCAAGAATTGTACCTCACGTATCCAGAAATCACACTTAGAAAACTTGGCATACAGTTGTTCCTTTCTAAGTAATTCCAAGATTAAACGTAAGTGCTCGCCATGTTCTTCCTCAGTCCTTGAGTATATCAATATGTCATCAATAAAGACGATAACAAACTGATCAAGATAGGGTTTGCACACGCGATTCATGAGGTCCATGAATACTGCTGGTGCATTCGTCAACCCAAATGGCATGACCAAAAATTCATAGTGACCTTATCGTGTACGGAAAGCAGTATTCGAGATGTCCTCTTCTCGAACTCTCAGCTGATGATACCCAGACCTCAGATCAATCTTAGAGTAATAGCTTAATCCTTGCAGTTGATCAAACAAATCATCGATACGAGGTAAGGGATATCTATTCTTGATAGTAACCTTGTTCAGTTCCCTATAGTCAATGCACATTCGAAATGTACCATCCTTCTTCTTCACAAATAGAACTGGCGCTCCCCAGGGCGACGAACTCGGTCGGATAAACCCTTTATCCAACAACTCTTGTAGTTGGGCAGATAATTCCTGCAGTTCGTTCAGAGCTAACCGGTACGGTGCTCTCGTAATTGGAGCGGCTCCTGGAGTTAACTCAATTTGGAATTCAACTTGCCGATGAGGCGGTAATCCAGGCAGGTCTTCCGGAAACACCTCGGGAAACTCACGAACTACGGGGATATCCTCTGTCTTCTTTTCCTCAGTCTGTTTATCTGTGACGAGTGCCAATATGGCCAGTCGACCCTTTCGTAACAACTTCTGTGCCTTCATGAACGAGATGATGCCTATCACCGCACCACCCTATCACCTCTGACCGTAAGGACTTCTTCACCAATGGGAATCCGTATGATCTTCTCGTGGCATATGACTTCCGCTTGTTTACCAGAAAGCCAATTCATGCCTACTACTACATCAAAACTTCCTAGTGTAACAGGCATGAGATCTATGGTGAATGTATGACCAGCAAGCTCTATCTTGCAGTCTCTAAGAATATGCGCTACGTGAATCTGTGTACCGTCAGCTAACTCTACGGTGTATTTAGATTCTAAGGCTGAAGGCATATCACTTAAAAGACTACAGAACCTAGTGGACACGAAACTTCTATCGGCTCCGGTATCGAATAATACGGTTGCAAAACGACCATTAACCGAAAATTTACCAGTTACTGTTGTAGGATAGTTTAGAGCCTCACCTGAGCCAATGACGAAGGCTCTTCCTTTGGCTCCATTGTTGTTATTGCCTCCATTGTTGTTGCCATTATTATTGTTGTTGTTATTGTTGTTGCCATTGCTATTGTTGCTATTGTTTCCATTGTTGTTGTTGCCATTACCATTCCTCTTAAGTTGGGGAAAGTTGCGTTTGTAATTGCCTTCTTTTCCGCACTCAAAACAACCTTTCGGAGTTTCTTGTGATTGTTGTGGCTTTTTCATCAGTTTACCCCGGCAGTCTTTGGCTGCATGACCAATCTTCCCCCAACGTTGGCACTTGAAGTTATCACATCAACGCACATGGTGGTAGTTACACCGGTTGCACTTCGGCTGTCTTCCGCCATACCCACCGGGTCCTTGATTTGAGGGAGTCGCCTGGTTGAAGCTTCGATTGTTATCGAACTTCCATTACTATTGCTGACTTTGCTGCTGTTGTTGAGGTTGAGATTGGCTGCTGGATGACGATCCCTTGTTGCTTGAACCATCCCACTTGCGTTTATGGTCGGGCACGCTTGCCACCGCACCCCGCTTAGGTAATCGACCTTGCTCTACTGCTTGATCAGTCAGCCTGTGGGCTGTTCGGATAGCTTGTTGTATGGTAGTGGGGTTAGAGGCAGTTACCATACTTTGAATTTCGGGCACTAATCCCCGTATATAATGCTCAACCCTCTTGTGCATTTCATTCACCATCCCTGGGCATAAAGTGGCTAACTCATGAGTACGGGTCGTGTAGGCTTCAATTTCTGAGCCTTGCATTTTGAGTTGCCAGAACTCAATCTCCAGTTTCTGCACTTCATTTTGGGGGCAGTATTCTTCGGTCATAATCCCTTTAAACTCTTCCCAAGGTAGTTCATTAGCCATGGCTTGACCCAGCATTTGCACCTGGGCATTCCACCAGGAAAGTGTTGCGCCTTCCAATGTCCAGGTGGCATACTTCACCTGATCAGCAGGCGGGCAATTGCATTTTGCAAAGACAGACTCTGTCTTCTCAAACCACCTTACAAGCCCTACAGCTCCTTCCGTCCCGCTGTAGGTATGGGGATTACAGTCCATGAAGTACTTGTAGGTACATGGTGGTGGTCCTGTTTTGACAACCCAAACATTAGTCAGATATCCTAGTCAATTAACTAGAATAATTAGTTTAACCTCTCGTTATCATTTACCTGCTGGTTGTCCCGGTTGGGCAGCAGCCACTGCCGCCTGAACCTGTTCGTTAATTAATGCCGCCAATTCCGCAGGCGTCATGTTTATGGCTCTAGCACCACGGCCTCCGGCGCCACGTCCACGACCACGCCCACGTCCTCTTCCTTGTGCGTCCATATTTCACTTTACAATTCACAATTACAATAATGAGTAACATCCAACACATTAATCTCATCAAGGTACAGTAAACAATAAGAAATAATGCATTCACCACAACCACAATATTTATAACAGAAATAATAACCAAAGATAAATAAATTGCAATTGAGTCACAAAATATTCCATCAATGTCAAAATTTAAGTTTGTCAGTTGGGTGGGAAACAACCCTTCCCACATAGGTTTCAAAGAAAAGAAACACTACATAGTCTAAGTCATTTAAAAGTAGAATCAGTCCAGTACGTCAGATCTGTCACTGTCCTCATCCATCTCTGCTGGTTCTTCTTCGGGGGCTTCCTCGGGTTCCACTTCTGGGTCTTCATCATCAGGATCCACCAAAGGTGTAGGGGCTTCAACAACCTGAAGTGCTGCTAGCTGTGCCTCTAAATCAGCAAACCTATCATCGATCACTATGTTATGGTGATCTTGTGCATCCATGCGCCCACTAAGTGCTACAACGTTTCCTGCCAGAGTATGATGCCCACCGATGGCCATCGAGAGTCGCTCCTGAAGCGTCTCTACCTGGAAACACAACTGACGCATCTCAGATCGTAATGCAAAGTTCTCATCAGTGAGTCCTCTAATACGCTGTCGCTCCATGTCTAGAGTGGCTACCAAAGCTGCAAACGCCTGCTCGAGAGGGATGCTCAAGGTAGGAAGAGTAGGCAATGCAGAGGCGGTCGATGACCTAGTCCTAGGTCGTGTAGGAGCTACTGGTGGTACGCGCTCTCAATAAGACATACGGTTTATGTAGGTGGGGTAGAAATCCCAGTTCCGCGGAGGATCGAGCTCAGGAGGTATGAAAGGCTGATCCCAGTCTATCTCGCCAGGAGGATAAGGATGTCGAGGCCAGTTAAATCCCCTATCCGGTACGGGAGACGTAGGAGGTGACTTAGATCGTGCAGGTCTCTTGCCTAAATTTCTGGACAACGATGCCATGCTGCGAAGTACGTGTTGCGTATGCCAATTAGTATACAGTAAGGAGAGTAAGCGATAAGTAACTAACAACTGTGCGGTTATAGTCTAGTATGTGTATGCAACCTAGTTCCCTATAACCAATGGCTCTGATACCAATCTGTCACACCCTTAAAATCCACGTGCGGAGTTTTACCGCTAGGCGTGTGAACAAACCAGGATCACAGTCAATAGTTACTTAGAACGACACTATATGCCACATTTAAAATAAAACCAACCAAAGTTCAAACGTTAAAACCATGCGGAAGCGTTTTGTAAATAAGACAAACCCAAAATATAAAAATGTATATTTGGCAAAACATGCCCCAACCCAAACATTTAAACACTCGAAACTAGATACCAACAAACATGTCTTTAAAATAGAGTCTTAGAATGCATGCTGGACCCGTGTGGTGCTCCTAATGGCAAGCAGAGTTAACAACCTGAGAATAGCATACTAAAATGTCAACACAATGGTTGGTGAGTTCAAGAGTTTGCGTTTATCATAAGCAATAACATTTGCATAACATAAGAAGTGCATTGAAATAGATAGCTAGTCTATATTCACAAGTAATAACCATAGTGATTTCGCGATCGAAGCTGACTGTGTTGCGTTTGTTGCCTCCCGTAACGACTTACCAGGTCGTGACGATATTTGTGTCTAGGACAATATTGCACCCGTTTGACCTCAAGTCGCACTTGTGGGGCTCGTCAGACCCAGTAGTACTACCCAAG
This sequence comes from Flaveria sonorensis, assembly GCA_025506505.1. Classification (NCBI taxonomy): domain Eukaryota; kingdom Viridiplantae; phylum Streptophyta; class Magnoliopsida; order Asterales; family Asteraceae; genus Flaveria; species Flaveria sonorensis. The sequence goes on along the minus strand of CM046433.1, from coordinate 71,985,144 downwards.
ATTTCCCGCTAGTTACCATTATTAACGATCCAAAAGTGTGAGGACTTTCAAGGTATTAAGCACTATGTTAAAACATACACAGCTTATAATAATAAAATAACGTTTGAGTACAAGTATGCTACCTCCCCCAAGAAGAAGGTTTATAAAAATAGAGGGGCATGAACTCACCTGGTGTGTAAAGATAATGACTAAAGAGACCTGGTGATAGGTGCAAAGACAACCCTTCAAAGGTTACCTAGAACACGAGAGTACATAAGTACGTGTACACAGAATCATATTGAAACCCTAAGTGCTTTACAAACCAAAGAACTCAAAGTTTTAGAAGACAAGACACATTTGACCCAGTTGACCCGTTTGACCCGTTGGTGACATTATAGATGAAATTCCATTCAAACAAGCATAACAGCCTATCACACATGATTAACATACAAACTGATTACATATAACACTTTATTAACCACATGTACTAATTAGATCATCATACAGCCAGATATCATACCAGTTATGCGAATCTCAAACAATTATCATGCTCAACATAGTTACAACACAACCAATGCATCATACATAGAATCAAATCATGCACAACATGCCATGTGAAGCCACTCACGACTTCACACCCTAAACCCTGCCAATCCTACTAAGTAGGGGCCTCAGATTCGCACGCGTGTATGATGATCATCAACATGCCATTCAACAGAATTCATATCATCCAAAATGTTCAACTATGATCAACCACAAACCAACAATAGTCCTAACATACCCATATGACCCATTACCATGAATTCCCACAACAGGCCAAATCAGATAAATAACCAACTAAACATTCATACAACCCAAATAATACATTCTACCACCTTAGAAATCATCCATGAACATACTAACATGATCCTAACATCACAAACATACTCAAACCATCATATTCAAGATTTTGTGCAAATAAAGTTTCCCTTTTGGGAAAGCACATACAAAAATCTATCAAACACTCAAGAGATTCATGAATTCATCAATAATATACCAATTCAAGCTCATGATAACATCTAGACATGATTAACAACATCTAATTATCACAATTCATCAACCTTCATAGCCAAAAGTTACTATCTTTAGTAAGACATGAACTACAACATTCATTCTTGGATTTCTAGCATTCAAATCAACAATCTAACATCCCATTATCATCACAAACACATCAACAACATCAATTCATCATCAAATCACCATATCCATGCAAATAAATTTACTATTATTAGTAACCTAAGTACAACGCATCAAAATCGAAGCTTTCTTGCATAATCAACGTTAACTAACATCAATCTAACCTAACTAACATCATAACATCATCAAACAACAAAGAATCAACATTCAATTGCATATTTTGAACACCAAATTTCGGCCATAATCAAATCCCTTGAAAAACCTGTAAAAATCTAACCTTTAAATGTGTAATGGTTTGCAATTGAAGATTCTAACGTGTTCTATCACTTGAAATCGATCAAATCCGAGGGTGATTGCTTGTTCTTGGGTTGAATTCGCAAAGTGGAGAGGGAGGGAGTGCAGGTCGCGGCCGATGGATGGTTTACGGGTAGTGTTTTGTGTTTTGATTAATTATTTAGCAATAATTACCCTTTTAACCCTCATAGTTTGTATTTTATAAAGATTAGGCTATTAAATACTCTTTTAAAATGTTTTTAACTAAAATAATAAGCATATAAACTAACAATGAAAATTATATATTTTATCTTTATTAGATACAAAACATACGGATTAAACACACACGTTTCCACGTTACGCGATAAAATTCACCATTAATACTTAAATCGCATAATCACAACCAATAACCAACATTATTAGTTGAATAATTATCTGTTTATCATTATTAATTATTATTAAGTCACTAACGTTTAACGACAACTACTGTGTGCTCCCAACACGTGTATGCAAGACTTAACGGAACTAACGGAGTTTGGTAATGGAAAATTACTAGATGTCACATTATCCCCATGTTGAAAGAATTTTCGTTCCGAAAATTGTGTTACATGGTGAGTGTTCCATTACTGGTCCACTGCATTGGCACAAGAAAATCGAAATCGAGTGAGTTTTGGATGAGTTGTCACACAGACACACATCACAACATCATACGTACATCAAGCATAAGCTAACACATCACCAAGGAACCTATCTCAAACAACCACCTCTTAAAGCCCTTAGAAAACCCTAAGTCTAAAACGACGCACATGGAACATCTCAGGTGCATGAGCAGAAAATTCCAAGTATAAAAGCTCTTGGGCACATCAGCACTATTTGGGCGCATGAGCCCTGTTCAGGCGCCTCAACACTTAGTCGCAGGAAAGAATCTCTAGGCGCATGGGCACTATGTAGGTGCATGGCCAACACTTAGTCACCTGGAGAGTTTTCTGGGCGCATGGCTACTATTTGGGCGATGACCTGGGCGTATCAGCACTATTTAGGCGCACCACCTTAGGCGCATGAGGACACTTAGCATAAAATCAGTTGGGCGCATGGGATTATTCTCAAATATTTCTAATCTGCCAAAGACATCCGAAAGGCATTCTAACACTACCCAAGCACAGATCTAACCTACTAGGACATCTAAAACATGCTAACAACAATTCTAACCTCTATAACATCATCAAAGCTAAAACCACAGAACACCATTCGAACAACAACAAGCATAAACATTCAGTTCCTTTTTAAAAATATTTGCTTAGGATGCATAACAGCCCCAAAACTTTAAAAATCAGTAAAAGATGGGTTCTAGAAACTCACCTGAAGGAACCATCAAGCAAAACACTTCGGGTCTGAAGCTCCACCATAATTTCAGCACTAAAAATCCCAAAAACAACCACTGAACACCAAGAACTTCAGTTAAAGCTTGTGAATTCCATTAAAACCGAACATATATTCAAGAAACTTACATTTTGTAGCTTCTTCTACCTTTTTCCCTCTCTAAAACCGAGAGATTTTTTCTTCTTTCTTCCTTTTCAGCCGAGAATGGTGGTGTGTGGAAGATAATAGTGGGCGGCCATACCTTTTAAATAATAAAATATTAGAGTTTTGTCCTTTTACAACTTTAGCCCCTCTACTTTGTGTCCATATTCATTTCTTTCTAGATACTTTCCTTCTCTCTTCTTTTAAATTAAATTTGGGGTGTTACAAGTCCACCTCCCTTAAATAGGTTTCGTCCTCGAAACCTGCTCTTCTTGAACAGTTACGGGTGATGTTGTATCACCTCTTCCTTGATCTCATACGTAGGCTTGGGCTCCCTTCTGAAATTCACCATACTCGTACACGTGAAACCATTCTTCTCTTAGCCCTCCTCTCCTTCTATCAGAAACAGCCACCAGTTGCGTCTCGTAGTTGGGTCGTTCGTCCATCACGGTATTCATTGATCGAGCACTTCCTTAGACGAGATACACAGAACTTTGATTGAATCCCACTTAACACGTCGGGTAGCTCCAGTCGATATGCCACTTCTCCCACCTGAGCAACAGTTTGGAATGGCCCTATATACCTTGGTATTAACTTTCCTTGCTTTCTGGATCGGGTGATCCTCTTTCCAGGGAGAGGCCTTCATCATTCCCCTTCACTGTAGGTCGCACCGATCTCTTGTCAGGTACGGTTGATCAACCCACCTTCTTACAACACTCGGTGTTTGCCTCATAGGCTGCTAGCCAATTCACCTTAAGGTGTACGTCTATCCACTTAAGTCTGTCCTGAAAAGTCTAGCAGGAAACACACGCTCTCTCAACTCCATCGCGTAATCCTCTATGGCATCAGGCAACCTAGTGGACTTACCAATAGCAATCTCTACATCGAAGGGCTCATCAATCATTCTACTCCTAGCATGCAACTTACCACAAAAGGCAGCAGGAATGAAACTACTACTAGCACCACCCTCATAGATGCATAAATTTAAATTACCAGAAATGTACCTGACGTCAAGTCGAAGTCCGCTCTAGCCTCCTCCCAGTCAGGGCAAATGCTCTAACCTTCATCCTCTGTTCTTCTCATTTCGAACCCTTTGCCTTGCCTCGGAGCTCTCAGCCCTTGACTTCATGCAGTCTCTACTCCTGTGTCCACCCTCACTACACCTGTAGCATCTCATCGCATGACAATCCCTTGCCAAGTGGCCCTCCTTCCCATATTGGAAGCAGAGATTCGATCCCCGCTTACATTCTCCCGGATGCCCCTTCCTACATTTCTTGCATACCTCTTCCCACTCAGTTATCCTCTTCCGATCATCAAACCTCGTCGTCTTACCTCCAGCCACAAATTCACCATCATCATTATCCCGCCTTCCACTCCCACTCTTATCATAACCTCGCTCCTCCTCTCCATCCATTATAGCCACCGCCTCTCGCTCGTCGTACAACTTCCCTGCCAAATCGACAACCGACCTAAACATACCTGGCCGGGCAGCGATCAAATGTCTGCGGATATCTACTGGCAGACCTTGAATATACCTTTTGATCTTTCATGACACAGGCATCACCTGATCTGGTACCAGCCTTGCCATCTCGTTGAACTTCGTCGTGTACTGTTGGTGCGTCATCGTTCACGCCTCCAACTGCAGGAACTCTCTCTCAACTTTGTCAAGCTCCCTATGAGGGCAAAACTCCTCAATCACCAACCTCTTTAGCTCCTTCCACTTCATCCTCCCGATTGATCTGGTACCCTCAGCTTGGACAATGTTGTCCCACCAGCATAAAGCTGAATCCACAAATGAGTGGGTAGCAAACTTCACCTTTTGATCCTCGCGGCACTCACTGATGTCAAGTACCGCTCTCATCTCTCTCACCCAACGTTGCGCAATAGCAGCACTCCCATTTCCATCAAACATAGGGGGCCTACACCTTTGGAATGCTCCATATCTGCATCCCTTCGCAGTCTCCCACGCAGTTTCCTCCTCCTCCTCATCATCACTGGAAACAACCATATCAGTCTCTGGCTGCTCCCTTCTCTTTGAACCTCCTTCCTCGCCTCCTCGTCTAGCGGTCCTCCTCTTCTCAGCCTCCTTCTTCTCATCCTCCTTCAGTGCTTTAATAACCTTGGTCACTACAGTCAGCAGAATCGTCTGCATGACCTGATGGACTTCCTTTGCTACTGCCTCCTTCATTAAGGCTCTCAGATTGTCACTCTCATCTTCACCATCCTGGTGACGAAACTCTGGCTCTTCAGGTGCCGTCTCAGCAATCTTAGCCCTGCTCCTCGTGACACGCGGCCTAATACCACATCCACCATGACCTCCACCTCACGAAGCCTCAGAAGACCTATCGCCAGCCATCTAAAACACTACAAGATTCAAACACCAACACGGTCAATCAAGGTAATAGCTCGAGTTATGTCAAGTATAGTAAGTCCCTAATCACAGTGGCCAGCTGTGATTAGCCACTTGCTTTACCCTTCATTCCCCAAGCATTTCCTATCCTGACTACATCAGTATCTAAATCTACACAAAAGCACACAAGCCACATAACAGGCGCACATAATACCGGTTAACATTAACTTACATAAAACCTTTACTTAAAACTTTTACCTGCAGGCACGTAGCTACTAGGACTGGCATCCCTTTCCTTTCGTCCCATTCTCAGTTTAAGATTAGGTTCTTTTTGAAAATATTTACCCAATTCTCTTAAACTTTAGCTCTGATACCAACTTGTAAGGCCCCGTTCCCGGGACGCTTACAGCTGGACCGTCATTGCATAAAATATTTAAAACATACATTACTTTTGCAGCGGAATTTAAAACTTTCATTTATTATTGAAAACTTGTCATTACATTACACCATTCAAATAAAATCTCAAAACTTGTCATTTAATTTATTACGCTTACAGCTGGATGCCAGCCTCAAAACGCTCCCAGTAGCTTATGCATCCATGCCTGCAACTCCTCAGCATCAACAAAATACCTGCCAACTATCATGCATACAAAAAGTCAGCGATGCTGAGTGAGTTCTAGTTTTATAAATAAAATACTTTACTTTCTTTGAGAACCAAAACTTGCATTCGTTCATGGTCACACAACATACGTACACATTGATAATAATTGTTATTATATTCATCATCGTTCATTTATTCCTTCTTTCATTCATTATTATCGTATACCTTCATATGGATCCTGTCACATGCAATACCCCCATCTCCTAACGAAGACAGTACCAGGGTACGCGACAAGGATCCCCTTCGAGTCAATCTCAAGGATTGAACTCCCTTCTAGTCAATCTCAATGATTGAACTCCCTTCGAGCCAATCTAAATGGTTGCACTCCCTTCGAGCCAATCTCAATGGTTGAACTCCCTTCGAGTCTATCTCAAGGATAGGCTCCCCGTGTGCATCCTTCGGGTTAGCTAAACCACACACAGTTGAGCTAACGACAACATGGTCGTGCACCTCCCTTCAATTTGCTTGCAAGGCTTTCATTCTTTCGTTAGGTTCCACTTTTCATTATCGGTATCTTCCACTTCGTTACATAATACTTTATGTATGCACAATCATACATCATACCACGTAAAGTCACATCATAATACATAACGTATTACATAACATAATACATACGTTTTGAAAATCATTTAATGAAGAAAGATAACACATCACACACACACACACATCACAACATCATACATACATCACGCATAAGCCAACATATCACCAAGGAACCTATCTCAAACAACCACCTCCTAAAGCCCTTAGAAAACCCTAAGTCTATAACGAGGCACATGGAACATCTGAGGCGCAGGAGCAGAAAATTCCAAGTATAAAAGCTCCTGGGCGCATCAGCACTATTTGGGCGCATGAGCCCTGTTCAGGCGCCTCAACACTTAGTCACAGGAAAGAATCTCTGGGCGCATGGGCACTATGTAGGCGCATGGCCAACACTTAGTCACCTGGATAGTTTTCTGGGCGCATGGCTACTATTTAGGCGCATGACCTGGGCGCATCAGCACTATTTGGGAGCACCACCTTGGGCGCATGAGGACACTTAGCATAAAATCAGTTGGGCCCATGGGATTATTCTGAAATATTTCTAAACTTCCAAAGACATCCGAAAGGAATTCTAACACTACCCAAGCACAGATCTAACCTACTAGGACATCTAAAACATGCTAACAACAATTCTAACCTCTATAACATCATCAAAGCTAAAACCACAGAACACCATTCGAACAACAACAAGCATAAACATTCGGTTCCTTTTTAAAAATGTTTGCTTAGTATGCATAACAGCCCCAAAACTTTAAAAATCAGTAAAAGAGGGGTTCTAGAAACTCACCTGAAGCAACCTTCAAGCAAAACACTTCGGGTCTGAAGCTCCCCCACGGTTTCAGCATTAAAAATCCCGAAAACAACCACTAAACACCAAGAACTTCAGTCAAAGCTTGTGAATTCCGTTAAAACCAAACATATACTCAAGAAACTTACCTTTTGCGGCTTCTTCTTCCTTTTTCCCTCTCTAAAGCCGAGAGCTTTCTTCTTCTTTCTTCCTTTTTAGCCGAGAATGGTGGTGTGTGGAAGATAATAGTGGGCGGCCATACCTTTTAAATAATAAAATATTAGAGTTTTGTCCTTTTACAACTTTAGCCCCTCCACTTTGTGTCCATATTTCTTTCTTTCTAGATACTTTCCTTTTCTCTTCTATTAAATAAAATTCGGGGTGTTACAGATTACCTGTCAGTGACCCAAACAACTGTTAAAAAATAAAGATGATGAACGGGGCTAGCAATAGACTACCCCCCCCCCCCGCTGCTTCCATGTCCAAGATCAAGAGTTTCAATAGGATGGCCATCCCATGCCTCGCTTGTGGTTGACACTACACCTTTATTTTCTGCAACTCGCTAGACTCGAACTGCCACTCCTTTCTCGATGCTTTTTTTGTGTGATCACCAATCGACCCAACAGTGATCGATGAAAAAACACAATGAGAAAAAGGTCCAAAATAACTAGAAACAAACATTATATCCCTCCAAACAATATAATCCCCATAGAGCTCTATAATGACCACCTTGTGGCTTTGTTCTTCATCCTATCTCTAACCTATAGGGTTTCAAGAAGTTTAAAGTCCACCATAATAGGACCTAACAAATAATAACCTCATTTCATAGCTTTCAAATACACCAACACAATATGATTATCAATGCATGGAATAGCTTCTCAAGACATCATAAACTTTTTTCTACTAGATTAAAATGATTTGCCTTTTACCACTAGACTACTATCCAAATGACACTCCTGGTTGTCTAATGATATGAAGGGATAAGTACAAAACCTTTAACATTTGGGTAAGACTTTCAAGTTATAATTACTATTTATATTAAATAAACTTTGGTATATAACTTTTTACTAACAGAAATTCATAATTTTTCTACAACAAATATACCACTATATATACCTTGTATGATTTAAATTTTCAACATTTTGATTATTAGATATACAACTTAACCATCAGGATATGCTTTTAAAACTTTTGTATATAATCTAATATTAACAATTAAGGCTATTTATTCACACAAGTCTAAATCCTAGGTACTATTTATTACGTTCTAGGACAACTAAGGTTAATACGCAAAGGGTCAAATGCATACAAAGTGTATGGAGAAAACAACATGCGTCAGGTTTCCTCGGTAGATGGGGGTAATTTAGTTTGTGCCAGAATTGCACACAAGGTTAAATAATTATGACCTGAATTACAACATATAATAATGAATTAAACAACTTATATAAATAATTCAGCAACTTATATCAATTTACGTAACCTATGTTTACACTCATGCAACTTATGTTTATAATTATACAGCTTACATACACAGTATTAGTGATATTAGTATGGTTGTCATGTATGTTGGTTAGAGGTTGTTATGTTAGTTAATGGTTGTTGAGTTAGTTAGATTCTAGTTGAGATATTCTTTTAGAATCTTCTATTGTTCCCTATATGTAGCCTTTCATTCTCTGTTGAATCAATAAGGAAAACACAATGAGATACTCACATACTGCCTTTATGGTATCAGAGCAATGCTCTTTGGATTCCAGTGACACTCTCCGGTAGTCCTTCCTCTTCCGATCATCATTCCGGCGATTGTTACTGTTCTCTTCTTCGCCATGTCTTCCTCTAATTCATCCTCTTCCACCTCTTCTTCTGAAACAATCAATACATCCGGAACTTCGTTCAGTTCTTTACCTAATATTGCAAACTTTCTATCCATCAAACTTGATGATAGTAACTATTTTAATTGAAAGCATTAAATTTTTACAATTTTGAAGACATACCTGCACCATTAATTGATTCTGCTGACAGAGAAACATGAGAGAAAAGTGATGGCTATGTACAGCATTGACTACAACAACTTTGACTCCTTCCATTATTCATCTAGCTTTCAACTCGACTTCAACATCTTTATTGTGGAAAGCAATTGAAGACTCTTTTGTTCAAGTTGTCTTTGCTAAGCAATCTCAACTACACACTCAGTTCTACATGCTCAAAAAAAACACCAAATTGATTATTGCCTTTCTGAATGAAGCTAAAGAGATTGTTGATTCATTGAATGCAATTAGAGATCCTATTTCTGATGACTTACTAGTGCTACAAGTTCTTCAAGGTCTGAACATTGATTTTGAGAACTTTGTAATGAATGTTGAAAATCAGGAGAAAACTCTTACATTCTAACAACGAAGGTCCAAGCTACTCACCTATGAATCTCGATTAAAGTAGCGACAAGCATATGTTGAACCTCTTCTCGATTCTATGAATGTGTCTACCATCACGCCACCACATGCTGACTCGTCAAAGACGATTGTATGTCAAATTTGTGCCAAATCTGGTCACAGAGCTTCAACCTATCACTTTTAATACACACCGACTGACAATGTTTGATCGAATTCAGTCGGTGGTCGCTTTGGTGGAGCAAACTGGCGCGGTGGTCGCAATACTGCTGGACGTTTTGGAGGTCGATTGGTGGTTGTTATGGTGACGGTCGTGGAGGTTCAGGTCGATTTACTACCAATCTTGCTGATGTCTCGAGTGGTAGTCCTGATTTCGATCTAGGGCATCAATTTGGGGGAGATGGAGCTTATGCTTTCTCATACGGGCCTGGCCCAAATTTTTCTACTGGTGCTAACTCAGTTTCACTTGAGCCTAGTCTCTTGGGCTCTGGTTTTTCTTCTCTTTATGGGCAGCCTATTCTTGGTTCAAATTTCTCCACTCCACATCCTTTTTATGGGCCTGCTACTTCTCCTGTTGGGCCGAGTACAACTCCTGGTTTTTGGCCGCAACATTTCAGTCTTGGGCTTCCATCGGATCATCGTCTCCACAGTTTGGGCCATCCACTTCTCAGTTTGGGCTTCATGTTGATCTTTCTCATACTTGTTAAACTGTTGAGTCATGGATTCCTGACTCTAGGGCTATAGCTCATATGACCTCTGATCCCACTATTGTTTTTGGTACTGTTCCATATATGGGTACTGAGCGAGTTGTGGTGGGTAATGGTACATCTCTCTTTATATCTCACATTGGTTTCTCATACCTATGTTTATGTCGGTATGTGTTGTTACTTTGATTTTTTCTTGTAGTTCCTGGCCTTGCCAAGAACTTATTATCAATCATACAACTTGTGATTGATCATTCTATATCTGTTTTATTCTCATAGTTTGGTTTATCTGTACAGACTCACACTGGGTAGTTGCTCCACCACATGCGAGCTAGTCCTCGTCAGTTGTATTCTCTCCCTGCTACATGCTCTACCTCTCAGGAGTTGTGGCATTCTCGACTGGGTCACCCCTCTAATGCTGTGCTGTCTAGGCTTACTTCTTTACTATTGTCACGTTCTTCTTTAAATAATCCATGTAATTCATGTTGTATTTCTAAATCTAGTCGATTGCCATTTCATTCTATTGTTTCACATTCTATTGTTCCATTTCATAGTATCTTGCCAACGCTGGTATTTCTTATCGCATTTGCCAACGCTGGCATTTCTTATCGCATTTCTTATCCTCATACACCTCAACAAAATGGGGTGGCTGAGCGCAAGAATCGTCACCAAAGAAATTTTGGTATGATGCATATGCTACCATAGCCTTTCTTATTAACCAGCTTCCTACTCCGGTTCTTCATCGGTCCTTGCCTTACGAGGTCCTGTTTGGCACACCTCCTGACTATTCCATTCTTCGCACGTTTGGGTGTCGATGCTATCCGTTTCTTGGTGATACACGCCCGGATAAGCTCTCACCCAAGTCCACTCCTTGTATTTTTCTTGGCTATGCGCGTCGTCATAGTGGTTATCTCTGCTATGACCCTGTTACTTGTCGTACTATTACCTTTCGTCATGTTGTTTTCTATGAGACATTCTTTGATATACATGTTTCTCTTCACTCTAATGAATCATCTAATTCATCCTTTCTGTCTAATTTTCTTATTTCTCCTCTATCTTCTTCTCTTCCTTCTCCCTCTCCTCCTCCTTCTTCTTCCATTCCTTCCTCCTCTCTTGCTCCTCCTCCTCGTCCTTTTCATCCTATGGTCACTCGTTCTCGTGACCATACCCGTCAGCCTAGACAGTTCCCAGATCATGTTCTTTTTCATGTTACCATTACTCTCAATACTGAGCATTTCTCTTTTTCTCAGGCTCAACATCATTTTGTCTGGTAGGATGCTATGCGTACTGAGATTGGTGCTTTGCATTCCAATCACACGTGGAATCTTGTTTCTCCTCCTGCTTTCCCCCATATTGTTGGCTGTAAGTGGGTTTACAGGAATAAACATAATCCTGATGGTTCTGTGAGTCCTTATAAAGCCCAGCTTGTTGCTAAGGGCTTTAATTAAACTACGGGAGTTGACTTTTCTAAGACATTTAGCCCTGTGGTTAAACCTACTTCCATCCGTCTAGTTCTTTCTGCTGCCTTTTCCCGGAGATGGTCTTTTCATCAGGTAGATGTCAATAATGTCTTTCATTATGGTGACTTATCTGAGACTATCTATATGTCTCAGCTGCCTAGCTTTGTTGACACTTCTCGACCTCATCATGTTTGTCTTCTTCGGAAGACACTTTATGGCCTCAAACAAGCTTCCAGGGCTTGGTTTTCCAAGCTTTCCTCTGCTCTTTTGACTGGTGGGTTTACTCAGTGAATTTTCGATACATCTCTTTTTGTCTATCAGCATGGTGGTAGCATTTGTTATGTTCTAGTATAAATGGATGACATTATTATTACGGGTAGCTCTTCAGAGTTTGTTTCATCTCTAATTACTCGTTTACACTCTCTGTTTGCTCTTAAGGATTTGGGTCCTTTATCATATTTCTTTGGTGTTCAAGCGACCTTCACTGATGATCGTCTTCACATTTGTCAGCAGGGCTACTTTCTTGATTTATTACAGTGTACTGGTATGGCACAGTGTCGCCCGTTATCTACTCCGGTTGCTTCTGGTCAGTAGCTTTCTCGATATTCGGGTGTACTGTTGCCCGATCTGACTTTGTATCATAGTACTATTGGTGCTTTGCAGTATCTTGTCTTGACTCGCCCTGAGATTGCTTATGCGGTTAGTAAGGTGTCTCAATTCCTTCAGACCCCTAATGATCGTCACTGGGCGGTAGTCAAGCATATTTTGCGGTATCTTCATGGTTCCAGCTCTCTTGGCTTGACTATCAGCAGGTCTTCATGTTTTGATCTTCATGGGAATTCTGATGTGGATTGGGCTGGTTGTCCAAATGATCGTAGATCTAATACTAGTTATTGTGTGTTTCTTGGCCCTAACCTTATTAGTTGGAGCTCTAAGAAGCAACATACTGTTGCCCGATCGAGTACTGTGGCTGAGTATCGTGCTCCTGCTCATACGGCTGCTAAACTTTGCTAGCTTATGTCTTTACTCAGTGAGTTGCATATTCCTTAGTTGCACCCTCCTACTTTGTGGTGTGATAATATGGCTGCTACCTATCTTGCTGTCAATCCTATGTTTCATCAGCATACGAAACATATTGAGATTGACTTACATTTTATCCACAATATGGTGTTGTCGCAGGTGCTACATGTTCGGTATGTTTATACTGCTTCTCAGTTTGCCTACATTCTGACTAAAGGTCTGTCTGTTTCTCGGTTTGATAGTCTACGATCCAAGTTTCATGTGACTTCACCCAGTTCAGCTTGAGGGGGCATATTAGTGATATTAGTATGGTTGTCATGTATGTTGATTAGAGGTTGTTATGTCAGTTAATGGTTGTTGAGTTAGTTAGATTCTAGTTGAGATATTCTTCTAGAATCTTCTATTGTTCTCTATATATAGCCCTTCATTTTCTGTTGAATCAATAAGAAAAACACAATAAGATACTCACATACTGTCTTTACACAACATTTTAAAGTTTTTTCGAAAATAAAAGATCGTGACTTTTTAAACATTGGTATACTATACTCAAACTAAAAAGACTAAAATATTTGATTTTATGATGTAAACCTTCTTAGAAAAATAATTTTATATAAATTATATATGGTTAAAAAATATTAGAAATGTTGAAAAAAGTCGAAAATTGTAGCATATTCTAGTTTTTTTTATCCCTCCGGAACTTTCTCACGCATGAAACATTGGTGACTTGGAACCCCTTATTCTCTATCCTTGAATCACTACACCAATGACTAATGAATACTTAGATTGATCCTGGCTAAAACTCTACTAAAAATCTTCTCGTTTTCGATAGTCTTTGCTACTAAAGTGTGTGAAATCCTTTGCTTTCAAAAAATAAGTACTGCTAAACCAATCTACTGATGTATATTTCTGTGCTAATATAGAACTCTTTTCTAAAAATCAATGCTCTATTAAAGGACACGCTTGACGCTTATACTCAAGATTGCTTTCGAAGTACAACACATTAACACAAAAGAATGAGGGAGTGCATGTGGCTAAAATTATTTGTTTTTGTCAGTTTTGTCTTGTCTGTTTAACCAATTAGACTTTATTTCTATGGTTTAGAACTCTTTCAATCAATGGTATTTATCGATTCTAGGAATTGAACATAAATTCAATGTCTATGATTGAATTTATAGTTGTATTTACAAACACTTGTAATTTGCAATGCATTTCATTGAAGATTTCTCAAAGTAAAATTAGTTGAAAGGATTTTCATGTTTGAGAATAAAATTGTGTTCTTTATTGTTCGTCATATTAATTGAAGTTCATAGTTTGTTTGCGAGTTATTCAGGTGTCAGTGAGATCTACGTGTTGAAGTTTCTGTGAAGAATCCTCAGCTCTATTTCTCAGGCATTCAATTGGAAGAAATAATTCATTTTATTAACACTTAGTTAGATACATCTAAAACTAACAGTGTAGCCTATACACATCAAGTAGTTGAACATCTCTATACTCCTTAGTGAATTGATAAGGTTGTGAAATAAAGAAAACACAACTGAAATTTGATTCTGCGAGTCACTCGGTTAGAAACACAAAGGACTTACTTTAGAAAAGCATAAAAGGTTTACAAATAAAACATGTAGCACATCATAAAGAAATTTTCTCTTCTTAAACAAGAACAGACAAATTATATAACTCAAATAGATGATTTGTTAAAGAAGCTTTTGAGTACTAGACAAGAGCTTACTAAAACAAAGGTTCATATTGACAAATTTTAGGGTGCCAATGCAAATTTGCAATGTTGTTAGATGCTCAAATTAACAACAAATTAAAAAGCTGGTTTGGAATATACTGTTGTAGCCCCGCCATGTAGTGTGGAAATATCATAATGTGACTCGAAATCTTAATCAAGGAAATCAAATATTTCTACTTCGTTGACTCTAATAGTATCACTCGTGTGTTTCTCCAAATTTACTTTTGTAAAATTTGTTAAAGGAAAAATAGAGTTTTGTAAAGCTACTGAGTCAAAAACTCAAGATAACACACAAGTTTCAAGAGGAACACAAGTTGATGAGTGAATCTTTATATATAAAAATCAAATGTAAAAATAAAAGGTTGAACTCAAGTCTAAAAACAACAATAATCATCATGTTATCAAAGAATGTATGATTTGTGGAAAATTCAACCACATGATAGTAAATTGTTTGGTATCTTGCAATAGAGTTTTGTTAAAACCAAAAGAAACAAAACATTCATACCAAACATAAGCTCTACAACAAATAAACAACACCAAACATTTTTTAATACCAAAGCAAGTATTCAAATACAGATCGCTACCAGAACATTTCTCAAAACAAACTTACCAATCGACATCCAAATTATTTTCAATATCACATAAGGAGTTGATGCTAAAGGTTTTTAAATCAAGAAAAAGGTAGTCACCAACAAATATCATCATTAAAACATAATTTTGTTTGCTGAACAAATTGATTATAAGCTAATACAGGTACCAAAAACAGTTGATGTTCAAACAAAAGATTGGAAGCTAAGTTTAAAAAAATTCGCTACAATCCAATTGCTAGGATAAACAAGGTCTACTTGATGATAATGACACCCTCACAAACAAAAATAATATATGTAATTATGGTGAATGGAGGAAATGATCTCAACAATGTAAATATCACACACTCCCTCAAATCACTCTCAAACAAAGTATTAATAGTTAACTCCAACTCAATATTATTTTGATTGATTCAAGTAGAAATGATTACAAATGATCAAGTAAAGGTGCTTGATGAATTATAAAAGGAAGCTTATATACTAGTATAAACCCAATGTTAATCATTGTTTCTATATTTTTAGAATCAATCTTCATCGTTGATTCTAAGTAGTGCCAAAACACGAACATGAAATATGATTGGATAATTACATCTGATTTTGGTTGTGTCCTCTATTATTAAATAGCCTTCTTAGTACATTAAGGAGTACAAAGTTGTTCTATGACATATAGTTCATTGTCTGCACTGTTAATCTCAAACATCTGATGCGATATTGAAAGATGACATGATTCTTCCATTCAAGTCTTAGGAAGACAGACAAAATACTTCACAGAAACTATAAACTATGATCTTCATGAAAGGTTAAACCTTGTTACACCCCAACCGGTAGCGAAATCATCAAGATGAATGAAGGTGAACTGATTGTTCATAGCCCGTGGTATTTATAACTTTGAAATACTATTAAATGCAAATATTATGAACATTAAATAGTCAAACATTTCATCACAATCAAACATAACTCAATTAAAAGATAACAATTGTCTTTTTATATAACTAGGTCCTAGTTCCTAGATGAAAGCAAGTATAAAATCTATCGAAGTTGTATTTCCTTAAATCATATAAAAAGTAAAAACTCAGCTAAAGAATTAGCCGATAAGTAACCACAAATTTTCATACATAAATATATTACATAAAATAATTGAAACAATTCAATTCTCATTTCATGTCAAAACTTATAATGCAATAGTGTGACATAAAAAAACAAACTAAACACAACCAAACTTAATAATTGAATTGACTCGATTCGCAGACGAAGTCTTATGAGTATGTATGAATCTGGTTTCAATCACCCATGAATAATCAAATAGGATGGGGTTTTCAAGCCAATATATCTATCATTGTTGTCGTAGTTTGTATAAATTAATGATTGTGCTAGCATCAAAGTTTATATAACTTTGAACATCTAATTGCGAGTAATAACATAGCATGATTTGAATTGAATTCTGAATAAAATGAATAATGAATAACAATTGTTTGAATATTGGCATATGATTTTCCCAAAATGTAAAACACATGTAAATGTTCTATGAATACTAACTTGGTAATTGAATGTGGTTTGGGATAATAAAAATACTAGATTAGGCACGAAGATTCCTTATAGGTTAACCTAAGAAACAGTGTCTTAAGTTGAAACAATATCATGATTAAAGACTAAACTAAGAAACAGTGTCTTAAGTTAAAACAATATCATGATTAAAGACTAAATATTGATTTGGGAAACTAGGGATTCAATTTGAGATTTTGGTTTAGCAAATAGATTTAAAACAATGTATTTGATTTTATCATGTAACTTGATTTAAATAAAATAAAATGATTTGATTAAATAATAAACTTGAAACTAGTGCTTACTAATAAATGAAATAAGATAATCAAATTTTATTTAATAACACAACTAAATGTTTAATTTATACTAATTTAATAAGTAGAGTATGAATATTAAAGTGCAAAAAATAATAAATATAATAATTAGTTATTTATATAACTTTAGTCAAAATAACTAATTGTTTATTTGAATAATATTTGTAACCGATCTTGGTTTATAATAATTTGAAATAATATTTGTTTGATTAAGAATAAATTTTATAAATTTTAAAATTTATAAATAAATTTTCTAATATTTATAAAACACTTAAACCATTAAAAATAAAGAAAATGAAAAATTATAATTTTATAATTTTTTTCAATTTATTAAGTAGGTTCTGAATGTAAAATGTCATTTATCAAAATAATTTTTTTATTATTTCAATCACTATAGTTTACCAAATATTGTCATTTTCATCCACTCCAATAAAACTGTTAAAATCTTCGTTAAATATGAGGGTATTTTAGTCTTTTTCAACATCCTAATTACTCAATTAAAATAAATTAATCATTTAATATTTAATTAAAACTAAGAAACACTTTAAGCGACTAGTGAGACCCAGCACTTCGATTTAAAAGATTCGATTAACTCTAACACATGTTGTTCGATTGAGATCTGTTGTGTGATTTTAATTAATCTTCACTTTTTGTTCGAATATATATTCTTTTCGATTGAGGTCTGCTGTGGGATTGAGGTCTGTTGTTGTCATGCTTTTTTTGATTGAGGTCTTTGAATGTGACAACAACATATTTCAATAAAACAAAACATGACAACAACAGACCTCAATCGAACAAAGGTACACGTGTGAACAAAACTTGAAGATTAATTGAAATCCTATGGCAGATCTCAATCGAACAGCATGGGTTAGAGTTAATCGAAACTTTTAAATCAAAGTGCCTAGTCTCACTAGTTGTTTCATATGTTTTTTAGTGTTAATTGAATATTAATTGGTTAATTTGTTTTAATTAGGTAATTTGGGTATTAAAAAGGACTAAAATACCCTTATATAACTGAGGTCTTAACAGAGTTAGTGTATTGAATGAAAATGACAACATTTGGTAAACTATAGTGATTAAAATGACAAAAAAAATTAATTAAAATGGAAAATTCAACGAACATCAGGGATGAAAATGACATATTACTCTTAAAATAATAAGAGAAAATGATTAAAAAAGAAAGGGGGTGCCCGAGTCGAACCCACGTCCCTTTTGTTCTTGTGGTGTACTTTAACTGGTGGGTCAAAGCCCAAATTTTAATTAGAACTCGATTGCAATAATTAAAAACAATGTTTAAATGAAATCGCAAATCACATAAACCCTAGAACTTATTCGATTAACTTGCACCCCAAATTGATGTTGATACTCGAATTTAAAAATGGTGATTTGATTCCCCTGATTCAAACAAGTGTGTGTGTGTATGTTCGTGTGTCTTGAATTACCTATTTTGTTAAAAGTTTGATAAGAACAATAACAAGAACCATGCGACAGAATATAGACCGAATCTAAGATTATGATGTTGTTATGCTACAATTGACGGGTTGTAGAATTTCAAGAATAGGTAAGAATTGAAAGCCCTTGATCAATTGCGATTAATAATGTTTGGAAGGTAGCTTTTAGTAGTGTTGCAGGTTCAAAAGGTTGATGGTGATCGAATGTTGTGTGTGTACTTCAAACGTAGTTGAGGCTACAAACAGATCAAAAGAACTGATTAGATTGTTTGCCTTCTATATATAGCCCCATTTTTTCCAGTTTCATACCGATCAATTAAGGTTTCAATTCGGGCATTATAAGTGTGATTTGAAGATAATTATATGGTTATAATACAATTTATTCAATGATTATGCTTGCAGTGATCGCAATTATAATTATGGTTAAAGGAATTTACCATTTATTTGAATTCTTATTCGAAACAACGATGTATTTGAACGAAGATTTTCGGTTTCAATTTGAACAAAGAATAACATTGTTTGATTTCGAATTGTAACTGTTATTGAGTTCAAATTATGTTTAATAAGGCTAATGGTTTAATTTTGAAAAAATTAGTGGATTTTAGGGTTTTGGTAGTAGCCAGAGGGTTGCTGGAGACATGGCCGGAATAATGGGGGTCGATGACAAGGGAAAAGGGTTATAAAAGAATTACAGTTTACTCCCTATGGTTTGCATGGTTATCATTTTATGTTAAAACTTTTTAAATCAAGGTATAAAATTACATTTTAACCCTAAACTTTATAAGACCATAAATAATATTAATTGATTCGAGCATCAATGATTTCAAATGATCATGAATGGTTGCTTGAATAATCATAAAATGTGAGCTTATATACTAGTACGAATTCAATCTTAATATTGAATCCATATTCTTAGAATCAATCTTCTCCATTGATTTTAAGTAGTGCCAAAAGCACGAATATGAAATATGATTGGACAATTACATCAGTGGTCTATAGACTCTTGATAGAAGAGAAACTTGTAGAATGCTTCTACAACATCAACATCTGTTTGACTATCAACAAGGATCCTTCTTCAATAAGGTCCTAAATCTTTATAATTGTCACATTGGTACCGTTAATAACTAAATAAAATGATTGGTATTGGTAGTAGCTTGTTCTTCATTACCAATTTACCTTGATACCAGCTTATGGTAGCCTGTATGTTTATGAAGTTTAGTTTTCCTCTAATGGAGATTTTGATAAATATCAGTAACAAATACAACAAGTAGCCCTCCCTCCCCCCAACTAATCCTACCAAAACTTCGTTGATCATCTTCCATACTTTGAAAAGACTTTTAATCTGAATGTTCTTTGTTGGTTATTTTCATTCTTATGTAGTAACATTTATTAGTAGTTACTTTAGTAGTTTCAACAACCAGTTAATAATACAACAAAATAAGTGAAATTGATGTCAAAATGAGTTTCCTATATCTTTGAGTTAAGAATAACAAAAGGTGAGTGTGCTATGATGCTTAAGTGTAAGGATCAACACAATAAAAAGATCGATCTTGTAATGAAAATGCAGAATGTTGACATTACGGATAAGATTGAAAATCAATTGATGAACACAAACACAATGTAAATAACTTCAGTTGCATTGCTCTCTAATTTTGGATAAATTACAGTAAGTGTGAAAATCAGGAAATAAGACAAAAGCTTGAAAATTACATTACAAAACTTCTATATATACTAAACTAGAAGTTCTCGCACGACTTGATGTTTTCGCGTGAGAAGCAAGTTATCGCTTGGCAACTTGGACTTGTCGCATGACTTGATCTTCTTCATCTTGATTTGATTTCTTGAGCCGCTAGGTTCAACCCTTACAATCTCCCCCTAGGCTCGGTAAATCAATGCGTTTAGAAGTCCACATCATTAACTTTGTAACTGCCCCCATAAGCGTACATCTTATTGTCCAGGGCCTTCGTAATCAACCAACCAAACTGTGCCGCCAAAAAGTGAATAGATTCATCAGCTGCATTTGGACATGCCTGTAACCTCATCAAATCGTCTCGTCCAAACTTAAGAAAATCCACAAGGTTGATGATACGGTAGTTTTTATCTACACAATGTATTAACGCATGACCCGTCTCCTTCTCATAACTTCACCACATAAGCTTAGACAAGCTATTAACTAGCACTAGAGCATGTATAGGGATCGTCATTACATATCTAGGATGTTTATAAACCCTTATCTTCATTGGCTTGTTAGTGTTTGGGTCTATCTGGGTCTCATCTTCAATGACCTTAGATTTTGCAGTTTTAAAGTCTTTGAAGTTGGTTTTACTATGTCTCCATATCATATTCCTGATCCAGTTCCCCTTTCTATAGTTACTTGGATTGATGAACGAAACACGACCCATTACATACAAATCTAAAGCTCTGGGTGCATGAAAGTCATGTTCATCCTGAAAATACTCTATGGCTCCTGCTTTTCTTTTAATCACATATAGCTTCTTCTCAGCATCATACACCCAACTAAGAATTGGTTGAGTTTTTGTACCTTGTGAAAGGTTTGGAATTCCTTAGCGTGTGTATATAAGCTGGCGGTGGTGGAGCCTCAACAGTATTATTTCCAACCTGACATACAACACTTTGACCAGTTTGATCTACTGTCTTATCAGTTGGTTCACTCGTACTAGACTCTCTAACTATCTCTCCTTCTTCAATCAAAATATTAGAAAATAAATCCTTAAGACTATTTCTAAATACATCTGTGTAGTCTACTGTCTCCTCTAAGTCATCAAATGAACCAAAATCTTCATCTTCTTCCTCAGCAATCAATCTTTGCTTGAAAGAGTAAAACTCTTTCTCATACGCTGCTTCAGTAGCAGGATCTAAAGGAGTGTAATCAACTGTATCACCGGGACTTGGTTCGGAGACATTATCAGTGCCCGATGATCCAGCAGTACCAGCAGCAGCACCCATATCTCCCCCTTGATCATCATCATCATCCTTCTTATCATCATCACCCTTATCATTATCTCCTTCATCACCATCATCACCATTATCATCCTCATTATCATTACTAGAATCATAATCAATCAAGTCTAACCCATCATCATCATCTACTGGGTTTGGAATAGGAATATCATGTTCAGGCTCTACGAAAGCCTCTCCGGTATTGTTGGACTATTTGAAGATGATACTTACCAAAACCTAAGTGTCGAATCTCATGATGATTACCAAAACCGACACGGTGAAGATATGCTAAAAATATGATCAAAACAAATTAAATTGACCAAAGTCAATCTTGGTCAAACTTGGTCAACTGTGGTCAAATTCAACAATCAACATCAGCGAACGTCCCGAGTGACATCAGCACCCAGCAGTCACGCATCAGCAACAGAGAATTTATCAGACGTTGAAGAATATTTGTGTAATCATTAGGGCTTAAATATAATTATGTTCATTTATGTAAAGAGTATAAATAGACCAAGTGTAGTCATTTATACTCTAAGTATTTTTCTAAGCATACAGATTTAGTCTAGTGAAAGAAACATAAGGTTGAGTGTGTGTGAGAGAAGTTGTTCTTGCAAACTTCCTTGTAATCTCCTAGCAAACATACATATGAATGAATGAAATATTTTATGAATATGTGTTCTTGAATTGTTCATCATTCATTCATCATCATACATTCAATCTTGCATTGGATCTTCACTTGAAATCATCAACGGGTTTGTGAGATTCTGCATCACAGATCCGATAAATGACAACAATATAATTGCAATATTCGATCCATCCAGCAGAATCGATGGTTTCCACAGTTGGTATCAGAGCCTTGGCTCCTTGTTCTTCAAATTTTTCTCAAAAATTTGAACCACAAGTTTGATCTACAAATTGTTATTGTTTTTGATGAAATCAAGCTACCATTAGCTTAGATTTGTTATTTCGTGTGCAAGTTTTCACATCAATTGAAGTTCATTTGAGCCACTAATTTGAAGATTTAAGCAAACTTGATCTTAAAGTCTTCAAATGCTCATGAACGTGAAATTTTGATTTTGTTGTTGTTTGTGATAACTAACACATTTGCATAGTTTCATATCAATTGAACAACCACAACTCTTGAATTTGAAGATTTTTAAAAGTTTTATGTTCTTGAGAAAAGTTCACTGTTCTTGAGAAAAATCATCAAAAATCACAAATCTGATGTTGTTTAGCTGAAATTGATAGTGATTTTAGCTTAGAAACATCAAATCTAAGGTTCTTTTATCATTTTCAACATCCAAATCATTCATTTTTGAACATTGATTCTCATATCTGGGTTTTTGTTCTTCATTGTGTTCTTCATGTGTTCATCATCTAAATCCGAGTTTAGATGATTATTATATGAAATTGATTGTTTTTTTAGCTTAGAATCACTTATCTACAGCTATTATAACCTTTGATTTTATCAAATTCCATCAGAAACCCAAGAATCAAAATTTTGTTCATTCAAGAACATGAAGTTTGACTTTACAAAGTCAAACTGCTTTGAAATCTGAAAATCAGCCAGATCTATGATTTAATTTAGATTTTGATTCATTTGTTCATCATACAATCATTCAATAGTCATTCAAACATCAATTTGTGAATTTGCAAGTGCATTCTGTGACATCCGGTAATTTTCCGTTACCAAACTCCGTTAGTTCCGTTAGGTCTTGCATACACGTGTCGTGAGCACACACTAGTTGTCGTTGTACGTTGGTGACTTAATAACAATTATCTATGATAAACAGAAAATAACTTAACTAAAAATGTGATTATTAAGTTGTGCTTATGTGCTTACTCGATTTAAATATTAGTTGTGACTTTTACCTTGTAACGTAGCAACGTGTTATATTTATTTCGTATGTTTGGTGACTGATGGAAGTTATGCATGATTATTATTAATGATTAATAATATTAGTGTTTAGTAGTTAAAAACTATTTAAAAAGTGTTTAAAAGATTAGTTTTTATAAAAGTTTAAACGATAAGGGTTAAAATGTAATTATTCTAAACATAATATTACCTAAAACAAAACCCTAATCCCCCTCCCCACCCTTCGGCCGTGACAAGCATCCACACACACACATTGCGACTTTTGAACCAAGAACAAGCATTCATCATCGATTTTGGTTAGTATCAAGGATTACAACACGTTAACAACATCAATTCTTAGCCACTACGCGATTAAAGGTTAGATTTTTATGAGTTTTTCATGGTTTTTGAATGGTGGCCGAACCCTAGTTCGAACCTTACATAAAATGTCAAATTTTTGATTGTTTGTTGATGGTATGATGTTAGTTAGATATTATTGATGATAGTTTACGTGTATTATACAAGAAATTCATGATTTTGATGCGTGGATCATACCTTACTAATAATAGTAACTTTATTACATGAACTTGATGATTTGATGATGAATTGATGATCTTATGATGCTAATGATGTTGTATTAATGTTGGAATTATGATAACTATGCTACAAATCCAAGAATTGATCATGTAGTTCTTACCTTGCTAAAAGTAGAAACTTTTGGATATGAGATTGGAGAATTATGATGATTTGATGATGTTGAACATGTTTAAATGATAAACTTGAATAGGTATTGTGTTGATGAATTCATGATTGAATTGAGCGTTAGATTGATTTTGGGATGTTACTTTCCCAAAAAGGAAACTTTATTTATGTAGAACCTTGGATATGGTGAAGTGGGCATGTTTATCGTATTAGAATCATGTTAGAATGCTCATTGATGATGTCTAGTGTGTTGGTTTGTGATGTTTGAGTCTTATGGTTAGTTGGTGCAACTATGGGTACATGTGAGCTTTATTGGAAAATGTGCAAGTGTATATGCTATGGGCTGTGATGAATTGTCATTATTGATTTCATAAGACTAGTGTCTAGCTTATATGTGTTACATGTGGAATACTGATCATGGGTATCATACACATGTGCGAATCTGAGACCCCTACTTTGTAGGATTGGCAGGGTTAGGGTGTGCAGACGTGAGTGGCTTCACATGGCATGTTGCGAGTGACAAAACCCAATATGTGATGTAAGGGAATCTAATTTAGAATCTGTGTTGTATGATGGTTTGGATTACGTGCGTTGTATGATAACCTGGATTAGCATGAAAAGCATGATAAGTCTTACGTGTTACAATGTGGATTATGAGAACAACTTGTATAGTATTCTGGAACAGCATGTTTAAATTAGTTGTTATATTTGATCAAACAAGGACTTAATTTAATATGTCACCAATGGGTCAAACGGGTCAACTAGGTCAAATGTGTCTTGTTTTTCCAAAACCTTGCGTCAATGTGTTTATTAAGCACTTAGGGTTGTTAATGATTCTGTGTACACGTACTCATGTACTTGGGTGTTCTAGGTAACCTCTGAAGGTTGTCTTTCCTCTCTCTCTCAAGTTAGCTTTAATATCATTTGTGTGCACACCAAGTGAGTTCATGTCCCACTTTATTTACACTCTCTTTTGGGGGAGATAGCATACTCGTTCTGAAACGCTTTATTGATTATAAGTTGTGTATAGTGTAATGTAGTGTGATATACTATGAAAGTCCTCACACTTTTGGATCGTTAATATTGGAACTAGCGGGAAATCTTAGGTAGTACTACTAGGTTTGACAAGCCCCACCTGTGCAACTCGAGGTCAAACGGGTGCAATATTGTCCTAACACATGATGTCACGACCTAGTAAGTCATGACGGGAGGCAATCAAACGAGACGCTGTCAGCTTCGATCGCGAAATCACTACGATTATTACTTGTGAATTTAGACTAGCTATCTAATTCAATGCACTCTTATGTTTTATAACTGTTACTGTTATGTTTTACGCAAACTCTTGAACTCACCAACCATTGTGTTGACTCTTTTAGTATGCAATTCTCAGGTCATGGTTAATGAAAAGCCTAGGAGCACTCACAGGTCAGCATTTGTGGGTCAGCATTGTTGGGAACAATTGTTGGTTTTGCTATTGGAATTATTATGTATTTTGTTTTAAAAACCGGTTGGCGCGTGTTTGCGCATTTTACAATACATTACATTACTTTGGTTTGTCTTGTTTACCGAACGCTTCCGCGTTATTTTAAAGTTTTAAACTCTGATTTTGCTTGAATGTTTCATATAGAGTCTGAGTAACTAATGACTGAGATCCTGGTTTGTCACACGCCTCGCGGTAAAATTCCATTCATAATCGAATTTTACAAAGTATACAAATTAGAATTGAATTTGATTTTTGACCAAGTGTTCTATCATCCACAACTGATGTACTAATTCCTCAGCTGATGTTCTAATTCTACAGCTGACAATCTTCATCATTTTTGTAACCAAGTGTCCACATCTGATACATTATATCCACAGCTGATACACAAGGTCCACAGCTGACAACATACATTTGTCTAAGTGTTCACAGCTAATGAACAACTAATTCATAGCTGATGAACAAAACATTTCACAGCTGATGTGTTAATTTTCATAACAGACATTGAGTAAAACAGATTCACAACGGACTTGAATTGTAGGTCCACGGCGGACGACAGAAAACACACACCTGCTGATCACCAATCGAAGATTCACCCACTTCAATCGCCATCATCAAAATTCTATCCGCAGTGGACTTTCACATCTGATCCACAGCGGACAAAGAAACAAACAGAATCACCATACAGCGGAACTTGATTTGAATAGGTCTAAAACAACATACACAGTGGACTTACTCTGTCCATAGCGGACAAGTAAAGAAAGAACAGACAATCCTTACAGCCGCTCATAGCGCACATCAACCACGCTCACAGCGGACGAGTTCAGCACAACCAAATCAGTTCACAGCGGACGACCCAAATCGATCCACAGCGGACGAGTTCAGCACAACCAAATCGGTTCACAGCGAACGACCCAAATCGGTCCACAGCGAACGACTCTAGTCACACAGCGGACGAACAACATAAAAGTTGAACCCACATCGGATGAGAAATCATCTCAGACAACTTGTTCACAACTGACAAGACTGAACACACCTCATTTGGTCACAACGGACAAGCAATAATCTATCCATAACATACACAGCCCACATAAACCACACTCACAGCGCACAATAGAACAAAAACACTCACAGCGGACAATCAAGCAACAATCATAGTTGAAACCACAGTGGACAACTAAACTTCATCCACAGCGGATGTTAACCACAATCTGTCCACAACACTTCTTAGCTAAACACACAAAAACAACATCCACAGCGGATGTTTAACTACACAGCGGACAAATTCAGATCAAGAACAAACAAAATCATCTCACAA
Organism: Flaveria sonorensis; assembly: GCA_025506505.1. NCBI lineage: Eukaryota > Viridiplantae > Streptophyta > Magnoliopsida > Asterales > Asteraceae > Flaveria > Flaveria sonorensis. The sequence goes on along the minus strand of CM046433.1, from coordinate 71,958,341 downwards.
CGGACAAGCAAACTTGTCCACAACGGACAAGTAAAGTTGATCACAGCGGACGTTTGAGCAAGAAAGAGTTGGTCACAGCAGACGAACAAGAGGAAAAAGGGTTGAGAACCAACCTCACCATTGGTGTCAACCCCAATCAATCATAACCACATCATCAACCATCATCATCGACACCTACATCTCTGATTTTCGATTTGCTGATTCAATTCCAACATTCCACCGTCAGTGTCCACACCCATCAACCACAACCACACCATCAATTACAACACTACTCGAAGAAGCACCGTCCATCGCCGATCACCAATCACTTTCAATTTCAAGCTATCCCAAGCGTCGAGAGAGTGAGGCTGAAGGTTGTCGAGAGCGTTTGAGAATTTGTAGTCCAATTTGATTTGAGAGTTCCAATTTTGACTTCTGTTCCTATTTTGACCACGCACACACACACACACACACACACACACATATATATATATATATATATATATATATATATATATATATATATATATATATAATATTTATATTTTTTAAACAAACAAATTTTAAATTTTAAATTGAAACGTTAACTGTGACCGGGTTGTGACAAAATTTGATAGGGTTAACAAAAGTTTCTGGATACACGGTGAATTGAGTCAATTAAAATTTGGGTCGATCCAAATTGTTATCATTTTAAGCCGTAAATTGTGTTTTAACAAGTTGAGTTTGGGCCAATCCGAATTTAAACCAATTAACAATTAATTTTTGGTTTGATCCATAGTTTAACCCGAATTTGTCAGTAATTTTAATTGGGGCGATCCAAATTTTATTACTTTTTAATTGAGCTAGATTAATCTTAGTCCTGCTTAAATAAATTGTAATTAAACAAAGTTAACTCTTTAATTAGGCCGATCTAATTAAATTGAGTTTCGACGTTCTTTGGATTCATTTAAAGTTTAAATTTGATTTTGCTTTAAACACAAAACAATTTTCAAATCATATTTGTTTTTTAAACAAAATGGAAAATTTAACAACATTCACTAACACTCGTGTTTCAAGAAACCGAGCTATCTTTCTTGCTGCAGATAGAAAGAGGTTTCAAGAATTCAAACAAAAGAAACCAAGCTGTTGTAACCAACCAAACAACAGCAGCAAATCAAACAAAAGCTGCAATCAACCAAACAACAGCTGCAAATCAAACAAAAGCTACAAACAACCAAACAGCAGCAGCATATCAAACAATAGCAACAATTCATTGTTTGACAAGACAAACATTCAGTTGTACATCAGTCACATTGAGAAAGAACTGATGCACTTACATTTATATGATCTTGCAAACTCAAACAACACTTTGTCTAATGATTTGATAAAATGCAGGTAAGAGATGGAACAATCTCAAAGAAATGATCTAGCATAAATCAAGATATTGAATCAACAAAACATCAGTTTAGCTCAAGCGATGAACCACTTGCATGACAAAATGGTTCAATAACAAATCAAACTTGAAGAGTTAACTACTGAGCTTGCAAAAGCCACAAACATCAACAACACTAACATTCCTCCAATGCTTGAATTCCTGAAGACAGAAAGATCAATCTATGTTCATCAGCATGCATAGATGAAGTACAGGCATATCGAAAGTATTACAACAATATATCATACATGATAAAGGAGGAAAGAGCTTCACATGCAGAGGAACTACAAACTTCTGCAAATCAAATCAGTTCACTAGAAAAAGAAGTTGATAAATTGCTTAAATGCTCAATCAGCTAAACTCTCTGTGAAGTTAACGAACACAAAGGATGAAGTTGAAGCCAAAATATCAGAAGCAAGTACAACCAAAATAATCAACAACTTGCAACATTACATTAAGCGTCTAAATCAAGCAATCAATACAGAAAAGGCTACAAATGCATAATTGAAGATACAACATAAAGCCTTTGAAGATAAAATCAATTCTCTTTTGAAGGATGTAGACAAACTCCTTGGAGAAAGATTTAGTCTTCAAGCTCAAGTTACAAGACTCACTGAGTCTCTAACAAAGACAAAAACAGATCATGCATCAACAGAAGTTGAACTTGAGAATTTAAAGATGACTGCCAGCAAGTTGGAAGAACTGCTTGACGCACAAAGAGATCAGAAGAAGAGTGATGGAATTACATACCATGTTGTTCCTCCTCCTTACAATGATAACTACACAGAAATGCCAACTTCAATGACAAGTCAAGTCAAAGAAGATTCAAATATGCATGATCATCATCCAACAGACAAACCATCCACTATCACTCAAATCACTTCTCCTGAAACAACACCAAAGCAGTACCTCAAACCTGAATCACCACAGAATGAAACCTTTTATTCCTGTGATGGTCAAGATGGAGATCCTGCAAGTGATGACAGTGATGAAGAAACCAACCAACCAAACAAAGCAACATTGACATGTACTAATCATGTCATTGAAGAAATCAATCCAAAACAAACACAGCCATAGAAATCTGTTGGTCCACATGATCGATTCAATAGTGCACTTGATGTATAACAATGATTTCTCACTGATTTAACAAAATATACCCAATAACAAAATGAACAATTTAGAATCTAAACAATGACAATCAAACAAAAGGCTCAATAATAATGATAATAAGCTTCCAGCCGCACACACACAATTACAACAATGATATTTCGTATTAGGGTTTTGGAAATCGGTTGCTTACACAGATAGAAAAATTACAATATATAACCAAACCTAATTTCGTTGTTGCCGGCAGCGAACTACAGTTTCGCCGGGTGAACAAACACAGCTGACTCCGGGCAAAACTATAGTTTCGCCCGTAGTTTTGCTAGAACACAAAAGTCAACAAAATACAAATTACAAGAGAAAAACTAACATTAATCCTATTACATAACATTTAACCTATCAACTATAGTGAGTCCAACCTATACTAGATTATCAATTCTCCCCCTAGGTTGGACCTCACTCTAGGTCTTCTTGCCCATCTCTCGCTTCCTCTTCAGCTTTATCAGATGTTTCTTGATCCGCTCCTGCTGTACTCTCCTCTTCTGCCCTTGCACTTGCCCTTGCAAATTCTCTTGTAAGATCCTACATGTCCAACCTTAACTCGTCAGCCTTTGTTGGCTTCTTTTCTTGTATCGTGATCAGCATTGATAAGTCAACCATATAATGATCTTCAATCTCCCCCTAGATTGATGATCTGGTATTGAAGATCTTTCATCTTACAGGCTCCCCCTTTTTGTATGCTCCCCTTCTTCGTGTGCATTCTTTGTGAATGATCAGGAACAGCTTTTCCAACTCTCTATTCTTGAGTGCTTCAGAAGATGTAGGAGGAGGAATCCTAGCTAGGTATCTTCTGCAAACTTGAAGAACAGGTTCACTGGTCAGGTACTTTGCTCAGCTGATGATCAGCCATCATATGAAGCAAAAATCTGCAACACAATCACAAACACATTCTACACATTTCTCGTTAGATCATTTCAACAATACAAATAAACCCGTGCTTATCTGTGTGTGCAATTTCTCGTGAAATGCATGTGAAAATAATAACATTTTAATAGCATAATGTGGAAGACTTGAAATAATTTGAAATGAAAAACCCCTTTTTATATATATAATTTTTAATCACCTTACACCAAGAACTAATTCGATCATGAGATCACATCCTCAAGATATACTTAAGCTGAAGGATGTATTTAAACATCAAAAAGTTAGTGAGATCACACTGAAGGAGAGTCTGATCACGATTTTAAAATTTTGATAGCCAAAAACAGTTCAAGAATGATTGTTGGTATATTTTTCCAATTTAAACCCATGCCATATTCTTTTCAACGAGTGACCTACAACTGATTTTATCATGTTTTAGGTTCGATTAGAGAAGCTCAAGTAACTTGGTTCCCACATACATCCGGCAAAGAACTTATCCCGTCATCAGGGCTTATTGAGTAATATGATTAACTCTGCTTGATTTTCTTTTGAGGGTCAACAATGATCTTAGTTAAAGAATCACTGTGCTTTTATTTTAGGGAACAGATGATGAGAGCTCCAGGTCTATACTTACGTATAACAGAGGAGATGACCATCTTATCTGCTGATGAGAGCTTCAGGTCTATACTTACGTATAACAGAGAAGATCATCAGAATGTGCTGATGAGAGCTCCAGTTCTATACTCACCTGTAACAGAGGAGATCATCACTCCAGGTCAATGTTCACACATAGCTGAGGAGATAAGCACTATATATGTCACCCATTTTATTAAATCAAAGCAAAGATTTGAAACTCTCAACCCATTTTTGACATGGCCTTGTAGCTTTGTGCAGGCCGAGATATCATGAGGATAATCCTTGTCATCGAGTTCTTAAACTTTAATTAAGCCACACGATCACTGTTTACTTTGATATCAGGCTGAGCCTACCATGCATATCCCAAACAATGCTATTAATTCTCCTTCAAACTTCTTTTCCATGAAGTTCCAGAAAAGACAAAATTAAACCTTAGACAAAAAGTAGATCTTTATTCTCCCCCGAAATTTCTTTTTAGCAGCCACGAAACAAGAAAAAAATTTCTCTCCCTTTTTTTGTGTTTTTAATATAAGTTGAAACAAAACAAAAAAAAAAATCAAAGATGTGAAGACATATGGGACTCAAAAGTTTATCAGTAAAAGTTTATAAAAAAAAAGTTATTTACAGTAGTATACACATTATGGTAAGAAAAGAGGTTTTAAAAAGATATTAGACCCAACATAGAGATCAATTCATAAAAACGCGGTTTATCAAATGTTTTTGTGAAAAGATCCGCTCGTTGATTTTTTGTGTCAATCGAAATAATATCTATAAAACCCTTTTCATGAGCGTCCCTGATGGCATGAATTCTCGTTTCAATGTGCTTGCTACGAGTATGATGAATTGGATCTTTGGCAATCCCAATAGCAGCTTCACAATCACAGAAAAGTGGTGTATGAAGAAAATTTATTCCATAATCCATCATTTGATGTTGTATCCACAGCACTTGACAACAGCAACTAGAAGCAGCAACATATTCAGCCTCTCCCGTAGATAGAGATACTATAGTTTCCTTCTTGCTTTGCCAAGAAACAAGACAATCTCCTAGATATTGACATCCACCAGTGACATATTTCCGGTTGACCATGAGAGATCCGATCATAGAACGATAGCGATGAGCATCCACGGATTTCCCTTTATCATCTGGAGTTAAGCAAGTCTGAGCAGTGAATGGAGTAAGCTCTGAAGAAGAATGATCCATTTTGAACTTTTTGAGAATCCCCAGAACGTACTTTTCTTGATGAATCAAAATACCAGAAGGCTTTTGTTCAACTTGTAAACCCAAGAAAAAGCACAACTCCCCATCATGCTCATTTTGAAATGATCCTTCGTTACTTCTTCAAATTCTCTACATAGTTTCTCATTTGTTGACCCAAAAATGATGTCATCAACGTACACTTGAACAATCAACATTTCACCATCAACTTTCTTTTTGAACAGAATCATGTCTATCGAACCACGAGAGAAACCTTTGCTAAGCAGATATTGTGTCAAAGTTTCATACCAGATCCGAGGAGCTTGATGTAATCCATATAAGGATTTGTCAAGTTTATACACTTTGTCTGGAAAATCTAGATCCTCGAAACCTGGAAGTTGAAAAACAAAAATCTCCTCATCAATGTTCCCATAGAGAAATGCACACTTCACATCCATCTGAAAAACTTTAAAGTTTTTGTGAGCCGCATGAGCAAGAAAGATTCTGGTGGCTTCAATGCGAGCAACTGGAGCAAACACTTCATTTTTCCACTATCAACATGCCAAAAACTATTGATAGCCCTTCTTGAATGTTCCTCATAAGGGAGACTTATAACTACCTTTTCAGCAGCCAAGGCCTTGTCACACTAACAAACTGGATGTTCTTCTTGTTTTCTTCATCCTCCATTGCTTTCCTGCAAATCTCCTTAGCTTCACTTTCCTCCTTTGATTCTTCTTTTGATTCACCTGTCTTCTTTCCATAATCTTCACCAACTGTTACCTTCTTTTCAACTGCAACACCAGCTTTCTCCTATCCTCTCTCTTCAACTTTCACTTTCTCAAACTTTATCCCTTCAACCTGAACCCTTTGCTTGTTACTTTCACCAATCACCTTTTGAGTCTCACTCTTGAACTCTCTAAAAGGATCAAAGTCCTCAATAGAATCCACATCACTGTTCACTAACTCAGCCACTAGTGCATGATTGATTTCTTCTTCAGTTTCCTTAATCTCAGCACTCTAATCGAAGTTTGAGATGAGAGTTGTTTCCTTCTTTGACTTAGCTTCTTCCTTGTCAGTGATTGGAATAACTTTAGAAGCTCCAGAAGTTCCTGGTTCAGTAATGTAGGAGATGGACATTCTCTTTTAAAATGCCCCAGCTGTTTGCAATTTAAGCATCTTAATTTAGACTTATTAAATCCCAGCTTTGAATTCTGATTCTGATTTCCGAAGCTCCTTCTACCAGTTCATTCCATGAATCTTCTTGCATGTAGTATGAGCATGGCCATCTGCCATTGGATATTTGTTTCCTCTAAATCATCTGGATCGACTTTATAGATGTCTTTAATAGTCATTCCTTTTCCCTTCAGCTCCCCAGCAACCAGAGCCTCATAACTATGCACAAACATTTCAAATAATGCCATAGTATCTGATGGAATTTGAGTAGTGACAGATGGCTTTGAGCTTGAACCAACAGCTGTAGACCCCCCCACTGGACATATTTGAAGCACCATATCCTGTAGAACCACCATAAGCTAAACCATACATAGATGAGTTTGCAGCGGATGACATTAATGCAACATTTTGTGGATATATGATAGCTGGCATCATGGATTGATTGTATTCTCTCCTCTTTAAATCCAAATCAAAAGATTTCAATTTGTTGATTACATCCATAAGTTTGTAATCAGCAAAGTTTCTTTCCTGCTTCAACATCCTAACTTGCAGGCTCCATTAAGGTAGGAGTGAGTCCAAGAGTTTAGAGACTTGTTCATGATTACCCAACTGCTCATCATATTTCTTTAAGATGCTTAAGATGGACAAAAATCGATTTGTTATGTCAGAAAGGCCTTCATTTTTGTGTCCTACAAATGAATTGAACTCCTTTTCAGCTTGAGCTTTCCTGTCCTTTCTCAGATCCTCATTTCCATCATAAAATTCACATAAGGAGTCATACAAAGATTTTGCATTCTTGTGTTCAATAAACCGGTTATAGATATCTTGAGATAAACAGGGAGTTAAAGCTCCAAAAGCTTTCTGATCACGATCAATTAGCTTGAGGTCTCTTTCAGTGAAGGTAGATGGATCGGTGTTTGGTGATGTAACTTGACAAACAATGACAGTTGGAGTGTGTGGACCATTTACAATTGATTCCTATTGATTATGATCGGTGTAGTAAAAGAAGGCTTTTAAACATCTTTTCCAGTCCTCAAAGTTATCACTATTTATAAGCCTCGGTGGCCTATTAGGAGCAACACTCTCCAAGTCAGATATAGTGATATTGGTGGACGTCATTAGTTAAAATGTGATAGTTTCGCTGTCAACAGGCAAATTCGCTGGTACGTTCGCTGATAGATTCGCTGGTAAATTCGCTCGTAGATTCGCTGGCAAACAAGCAGTAGTTTCGCCCGAATCAATGATCAGAAACTCTAGTTTCGGCGATAGTTTCGCTGAGACTAGTAAAACTTTCGTTCTAAAAAGAATTCGCCAGCACTTTCACGTGTAATGACTGGCAAGGAAGTTGAACTTTCGTTCAAAAGTTGGCTACTTTCGCTGACAATAACACCTGAGTTGAAAACCACCAAATCCGTAAATTCGCTGGTAGTTTCGCTGGACGAATAGAATTGTAAATTCGTCCAATGAATCTGAAAAACTTTTTTAGAATAGAATCAATCCAATCTCATCCAAAACACAATGAATTTGAAATCTAATGGTTGCAGTAGCTTTGCACATCCAAAACACACAATCCTCAATCAATTTCCATGACAAAAACACCCAAATCAGCAGCAAAATCGATAGAACAGTTACTTAACTTCGAAAAAGCACAAAAAAACCAAATAATCAAGAGCACAATGGCTCTGATACCGTATTGTTGGCCCTCATGATTGATTCAATAGTGCACTTGATGTATAACAATGATTTCCCATTGATTTAACACAATATAACCAATAACACAATGAACAATTTAAAATCTAAACAATGACAATCAAACAAAAGGCTCAATAATAATGATAATAAGCTTCCAACCGCATACACAATTGCAACAATAATATTTCGTATTAGGGTTTTGCAAATTGGTTCCTTACACAGATAAAAAAATTACAATATATAAGCAAACCTAATTTCGCTGGCAGAGTCGCCTGACTATTAACTTGTCTCACCCGGCAGCGAACTACAGTTTCGCCGGGTGAACAGACATAACTGACTTCAGGCGAAACTATAGTTTCACCTGTAGTTTCGCTGGAACACAAAAGTCAACAAAATACAAATTAGAAGAGAAAAACTAACATTAATCCTATTACATAAAATTTAACCTATCAACTATAGTGAGTCCAACCTATACTAGATTATCAAAATCCAAAGCAGCAAAGCCTGACAACAAACAAAAGGCTATGGTTCTCTATGAGAAATTCATAACAGTTGGATTTCTTGAACCAGAATTCACAAAGGCTGAACTAAAGGCAAAGATTAAGATGGAGTTAAAGAACAAGCAAAAGCCTGAGGTACAAGAAATCAAAGAACATGTCAAGAGGAAGAAAACCAGATCTAAAAGAAAGAAGAAAAATCAGATCGAGTCCTCTACACCTGATCAAAACCAACCATCAACCTCAAAAGCTACATTAGAAACTCCAAAACAACAACCAATTCTATACGAGACATACAATTCAGATTCACACAACATGTCTGAGTGTAAAAACACTAAGAGTGATACATATATATGTCCTCACAAGAGAAAGCAACAAAAAAACCAAGACAAAAGGCTATGAAGTTCCAATCAAATCCAACTTCATCATCCAAGCCTAAGGGAAGAAGATCCAGACCTTCTCCTTACTGCTTAAACTGTGACCATGGAGAATCATACCACTTCAGAGCATTCATACAACAACTCTCCAACATCACAACATAGAAGAGGTCAAAGATCTTATCATCCATCAGAGTCATACTCACCAAGATCGGAGCATGAGTACTACAACAGATGTCATAGCTACTCTTCTCCTCGATCATATTAACATGGGTATGATTTTAAACATTATGATATTCATGATTATTGGGCACCTAGACATTATCCTAGGTCATACACACAACATAAGTATGACAGATATAGGAATAATGCTTGGCATAATGGATATCATAGAAGATCACATCCATTAAATAATTATAATCATGATTATAATTCTTATGATGAATATGATCACATGCCCAGAAGAAACAAACATGATCAAGGACAAAGATCCTTTGCTCCACCTCCACAAAACTTTCAAAAGCAAACTAGATTTTCTAAACCAACCAAAAGATTTTCAAAAGCCAAACAAACTCCTTTTGTTAAACAAACTAAAGTTGAGTCAGATGGTTTAAAAACAAAACAATATTGGAGAAAGAAAACAATTTCAGGAGCTGAATCTGATACATCATTAGATAAGGCAAAATCATACACATGCGAGCAAGTCACATATAAAGATGCTAATGGACAGCTCAGGATAGTAATGGCATGGGTTGAAATATCTAACTGATTTGCTAGTGTGATAGGGACAGTTATGGAGGCCTGCCAACCCAAGAAAAGTTAGTAGTGGCTGATCCCTTCCCATGACAGGAACGTTCTTCCTGCTCATGATGTTTATGATGCAACTGAGCCAAATGGAGCAGAAATTAACCAGGATTCAATGCAGGACATCAATCATTCACAAAAACTATGATGGCAATGCAAGAAATAACTGATGTTTTATTCCATCTGCTTAGTCTGATTACATTGCTACATGGACTAACTGTTGATGATCTCTATTGAATTGATAACACATATGTCATTTCTTTATTTTCTCAAAAACAAAAATCCTAAAAATTAGAAAATCAAGAAAAAGTCCAAAAATATTTCAATTGAATCTTTCTGCAATTACATGAGAAATGATAGCACACTCATCTACTATCTTCTGCATCTATTTTTCAAAATCAATAAAGACTGACAAGGCTCTATTTGATATGTCAGTAGGCTCAGCTTGGATTCAAGATAAGCATATTTGTGATGAACTAAATCAATATATATTGTGGACCAAAACCATCTTTAGGTATTGGTAAGCAAGGACTTTTCCAAGTGTTTGCTTATGTGGTTACCTAAACACACCATGCGAAAATGGTTTATAAATTTCTCATTGATAAAAGCATCTGTTTCTTCTTTGTTGTATGTAAATACAAACCTGGAGTAAACATAACGACAACTTCTGTTGTGCTGAGCACAGACCTAGTTGACCATGCACTAAAAGTGCCGATGCATGCCAAAAAGGCAAAGAAAAGAATCCCAATGTGGATCAAAGCTAAAAGAATCCTAATAAGGATCAACTTCCAAAGTGAAATATAAAAGAATATCAATGTGGATCTAATCTAAAAGAATCTCAAAGTGGATCATATCATGAGAATTTATACTCTAAGTAGTCTGGTTCAAGTTGTAATAAAGTGCCATCTTGCATTTTATGAGGAGAGTAATTCTTCCATACTTCTGAGTGTGGGGTACTCAATTAGCATATCTAATCAAACCTAAACATGATAAATATCACAAAGTCTTGAAAATAGATCCTTGCATTTGTTTAAGTGGACAAACATACTTACAATCAACTTTGTTCTTTGTCTATGTCTATTCCAACTTTAAATTTTTAGATGTAGAGGATTTTGGATTAGTATGATCTCATTGCAGTTGAACGATTCATGCTAGTAAATATCATATTTTAAAAAAAATCTAAAATTCCAAAAAGATTTGTCTTTTTTGTATTTTTCTTAGTTTTGGCAGATTTACATGTGTTATTGATTTAGGAGTGAAACTTCCATGCAATACCTCTACCAAGAGGATTTAGACTTTTGCAGGTGATGAATTGCACAACATGCCTGAGTTTCTCATTCAGTTCAAGATGTCAACTGAACACTCTTGCTTCCTTCAAATATCTCCTGCCAGTTGCTGAGAACTAAGAATCCTCCACTTGGTGTCTCATACATAAAAGTTCCTCACCCTCCAAAGCTTTTGTTGAGGGATAGTATATGTCAAGTCTGAAGAATTTCTGATGCTTCTCCTTCTCTTCTGAAGTTGAGATAAAGCTGCTAATATTGCTACCTGTGCAATCCACAGTGTATGCGAATGGGTGCATTTTTGAGTCTTCAAAATAAGACTAGAAGATCAAGCTGATGAAACATCCATCAAGTGCCGAAACAAAGTCTTTATGTGCCAAAACAAAGTCTATTTCTCAATGCATTTTTCTGAAGCTTCTAAGAAGATGTTACCAAAAAGGGGGAGAAGACTGCACATCAATCAACATCCAAGGTTTTAATAATCATGAGGTTTTGGTAGAATCATCTTAAAGGGAGTATTGTTGGACTATTTGAAGATGATACTTACCAAAACCTAAGTGTCAAATCTCATGATGATTACCAAAACCGACACAGTGAAGATATGCTAAAAATATGATCAAAACGAAGAAAATTGACCAAAGTCAAACTTGGTCAACCGTGGTCAAAGTCAACAGTCAACAAAATGAAGAAAATTGACCAAAGCACCCGGCAGTCACGCATCAGCAACAGAGAATTTATTCGACGTTGAAGAATATTTGTGTAATCATTAGGGCTTAAATGCAATTTTTTTCATTTATGTAAAGAGTATAAATAGACCAAGTGTAGTCATTTATACTCTAAGTATTTTTCTAAGCATACAGATTTAGTCTAGTGAGACAAACATAAGGTTGAGTGTGTGTGAGAGAAGTTGTTCTTGCAAACTCCCTTGTAATCTCCTAGCAAACATACATATGAATGAATGAAATATTTTATGAATAGGTGTTCTTGAATTGTTCATCATTCATTCATCATCATACATTCAATCTTTCATTAGATCTTCACTTGAAATCATCAACGGGTTTGTGAGATTCCGCATCATAGATCCGATAAATGAAAACTGGTTTCCACAAGTATAAACCACAGGTTGATCCTCAGTAGCCGGAATAGAAATATCTAATGACGGCTCTTGATCAACATTAGCAGTGTCTGTTGTCCTTTCTGTATCAATAGGATCAATAACATGCTCTGTAGCATCAGTAATTGGATCATCAGCAGGATCAGGACCAGGAGATTGTTGTCCACTAGATTCTCCAACTTCTATGGTCCGTTGTGATGTAAACTGAAATGACACACGCGAAGTGAGATCTCTCAAGTTTTCCTTTATCATCTGAACATAGCTAAAAATAAACATTTGCTAATTTTCAAGACCCTTGATCTTCTCATTTTTCTCAAATAGCTGCCTCTGCATATCATCAATGATCTGAGTTTTTTGTAACATCTCCCTCTCTAATGTATTAACTCTTTCCTCTAGTGTAACTGATGTAGGTGAACTAGTAGAACTACTAGCACCTTGTGTTGGCGTAGGAGGAGTGTTAAGAAAATCTTCCATTCCTATTGTCTCTTCAAACCCTTGATCTCTTGGAGGAGTACTCAACATATCCTTAGTAGCAGGCATAGTAGATGGTGTCTCTAAAGTAGCAGCCTCGCTAACTGTGGCAGGAGTCTTAGAGATAGGTACTTCTTCCTCGGTTGACACAATGGTCACAGGGTTCCGACGCTTTCTCAATGCATATCGTCCTCTACCCCAACCACATGGACTATCACCGGCTCTTCTTGCCATCCTCTTCTTCCTACCTCTACTAACAACAGCCTCTTCTGGAACAAAATCTGCATCACGTTCCTCAGCAGTGCGTTTTGCAGGTGTTTCACTCACTCTGGACGTTCTTGCAGCACATAAGGCACATTCCTAGTTTGGTCACTATCAGTCTCACAATCACTCTCAGTGAACCAAGAATCAATTTCTGCATCAATATCAAACCTACTAGCGCCCTAAGAACTTTCAGGTGCTTCTTGAGCATGATGTGTAGATGTACCAGTTGTATCATCTCTATGAACTTGATGAGTCCCTGTCTCATGCACTCGTGCCTCTGCTTGAAAATCTTCAACAAACCTCCCAAGCTTAGCAAAATAGGATCCATCCTAAGCATTCCCTCTAGCTCCCATCAAGTAAGTGAATATGTCCTTCTTCATTACCATGACAGCATAGGTAGATGAATTAGACACAGCTAACTCAGGATGAGCAGCATTCACTATCATCTGTAAGAATTCGGGATACATGATGAATTTCTTCCCAATAGTGGCTATGACATTTTCTGCATCTCTACAAATATAGCCTTGGATATTCTGTATGGAAGATCATCAACAAGAGATACCAGCAGGGATTCGAATACAGTGCTCAGGCTATCCATACCAGCCTTCAAATTACTAAGGCAATGAATCACGCCGTGGAACAAATACTTCCAAAATGGAGGTAAATATTTCTTCTCCAAAGAAGGATATCTATGACTATACCCCATCCTTATCAAACAGTCTTTGGCCACTTCATCATCTATCATAACAGGTGCATTAGGCTGGTCTTCTAATAACAGCACACTATTAATCACCTCTGCTGTGATAACCACCCTCTTGCCTTTCACTGTAGCTGATATGCACGGTTCCCCTGTCTCATGTGTTTCATTTGCTACAGACTGCAAGAACTGATCAATAATATCAGTGTATATAGTCGAACTAGCTGAAATGGCATGATGCATCCGTGAAGTCTTTAGACCTTCAATCAGAGATCTGAACAATGCCCTATCCTCTAGAACGTCTCCAAGATAAGCAATAGCATTATGGTTTTTATTAAAAACCATTTATTGATCCATCTGAAACATTAAACAAATGGATAAGTACAAAGCATTTCAGACTTGAAACAACGATTCACACTTAGAAAAAATTTTGAAAAACCAACTTCTCGCGTGAAAACATTAACTACTCGCGCGAGGGTAGTAAATTTCAGTTTTAACTTTTCGTACGACAAGATGAGTTCTCGCATGAAACAGACTTTGTCTGAAAGCCAGCTTTTCACATGACAATTTTACTTTTCACGCGACTAGTTCTAAGCGAATTTGAAAGTTCTCGCGTCTGTTCAATTTCAACTGACTTTTCGCATGCAAGAAGTCTATAAAAATTCATATTTTCAATTGATCAATTCTAGAGTGTTTTAACCACTAATACATGTTCATTAGGTGTCGCCTAAGTCATTTATAAGGTTAAACATGTTTAATTTGTCCAATTTAACATGTATAAGTCCATTTAACTTTCAATCATCAACCAAATACATTCAAATCTAAACATTAATCATCAATATACCTTAAAAGTTACTTGGGAATCAAAATGCAAACAAAGTGGATGTGAGAATCAAAGTATAAATGGTTTTGACACTTAGAATTTTGAGTGAAATTTTTCTGAAAGTTGTCATGCTAATAATGACTTTTCGCTCAATTGTTGTATTTATAGTACTCTGACTTCTCACGCGACAAGTCGGAGTTCTCGCACACCGGAACTTTTCGCTTCTTTTGAACCTTTTGCATGTTTTAAACTTTTCTCATTCTTTGAACTTTTCGCATCTGTTGAACTTTTCGCATGCGTCAAGTTCAATTTTCTTTAAAAATTTTCAACTTTTTAATTTTTCTAATTTTCAAATTTAATTATCCTTTAAACCATTTGATTTGTTATGAAAATAATTATGTTTAACTAAGTGTTTTACAATTATTCAAGCACCCTCAATATATTATATCCATTTTAAACGTAGACTTCAAGTTTACTTAGACACATAAGCTGTGATATTTATCATGTTTTGATTAAATTATATAACTTCAGTGTGTTGCACAATCAAAAATCCTGTAGAACCTTATCCAACTTCAAGACACTTTCGAGATTTCAAGTCACCCCAATTTGACTTAAACCTTTCACTTCTGATTAACATTTTCAGAATGATTTTTCTAATATAATATCTATTATGAGCATAACTAGCTTGAGAAATGTTTCTGAACACAGAATATTAACAAGTTTTAGGACTTATTAATAGCTAGTCGGACTTATGTTTTGCCCTCGCAAAACGTGTAGGACTTACAAGCCAAGTCGGACTTACATGCCCCATCTTTTGATTTTGTCTCCTATGTCAGAACATATTCTCAAAAAGAAAAATATTTATCATATAGTATGTATGTTTATGACATATCTTTTATTATTGTGCTTATCGGCATCTTTTATTCGTATATGGTCTTTTTGGCTTCTTTTTGCTCCTTTTGTTTGTTTTTCTCTTTTGTATTTTTGTTTTCATTTGTATATCTATTTTTTGTATTTTGATTTTTACATATATATACAGTTTCTTAAAAAACTGGATCAAAAAGTAACTAGCTTGAGTATGACCAGACTATAACTCTCAGTCTGTTTTAGCATGGAATCAGAGTTACCACAAAACCTTGATCAGTTACCCACTTCAGTCATAGATAGTTACTTTCAGTGCATCATAGAACAAAGTGCTTTTCATTCTTAAACATCAAGCCTATCAACATATCAAACATAATCCAAGTCAGTTTTTTGTAAGCCTTAGGATGCAACAAATCAAAATCAAGAAATGTACTATCATTTCCTGTCTAATCTTGAAAATTTAATTTTCTCTATTCTTGTATAACAAAATCTTTTTGTACTTTTCTTCAGACTATTACTCTCCCTTAGAACAAAATCTTTTTGAAATATTTTTAAATTTTCTCCCCCTAAAATTGTGTTTATCTATTCAAAAAATAACAATTTTAACTAATAACAAAGAAACTATTTTGTAAAGGGTGTAAGAATAAGTGTTAACAAAAGTTAATCATTCCCAAAGATTGTACTAAAAAATCAAATCTAAAATGATCAAACGCCTTAGTAAACAAATCAGAATGTTGTCATCTGTGACAACTCACCCGAAACTCACTCGATTACTTTGTGCCAATGCAGTAGACCAGTGATGGAACACACCATGTAACGCAATTTTCGGGATGAAAATTCTTTCAACATGGGGATAATGTGACATCCGGTAATTTTCCGTTACCAAACTCCATTAGTTCCGTTAGGTCTTGCATACACGTGTCATGAGCACACACTAGTTGTGGTTGAACGTTGGTGACTTAATAATAGGTTACTAGATAATAACTTAATTAATAATTTGATTATTAGTTTGTGGTTATGTGATTTATATATTTTATATATATATTGTGAATTTTACTTTATATCGTGACTACACGTGATTTATGATTCTTGTGTGGTGTTTACAAGTTGAATTATATGATTATTGTTAGTTGATAATGATTCATGTTTTATGTGGTTAAAAATGATTTAAAAACATTTAAAAAACAAGAAAATTATAAAACAATAAGGGGTTAAAAGATAAATACTTACCATATATAAACTAAAAATCAAAAACCCTAATCCCTTCCTAACCCCATTCGACCTAAACCACCTTCAAACACCTCCATCTTTGCGATTTCAAGCTTTTGGACACCAAGAATAATCGATTTTGGCTTAGTGCAATCATTCCAACGTGTGGCAAGCACCAATTCTTGATCATTACACGATTAAAGGTAACATTTTGATTAGTTTTTCATGGTTTTGATTCTTGATAGAATCCTTGGCCAAATATTGAAATAAATGTTGAAATTGATGTTGTTTGATGATTGTATGATGTTAGTTGTATTGTATTGATGTTAGTTTACCTGGATTATACAAGAAATTCGTGGTTTTGATGCGTAGTTCATACCTTACTAATAATAGTAACTTTTGTGCATGAACTTGATGATTTGATGATGAATTGGTGATGTTATGATGTTAATGATGTTGTATGAATGTTGGAATTATGATAATTATGCTAGAAATCCAAGAATTAATCATGTAGTTCATACCTTGCAAAAAGTAGAAACTTTTGGATATGAGATTGGTGAATTATGATGATTTGATGATGTTGAACATGTTTAAATGATAGTTATGAGCTTGAATAGGTTTGATGAATTCATGATTGAATTGAGCGTTAGATTGATTTTAGGATGTTACTTTCCCAAAAGAGAAACTTTATTTATGTAGAACTTTGGATATGGTGAATTGAGTATAATCATGATGTTAGGGTCATGTTAGAATGTTTATTGATGGTGTCTACTATGGTGGAATGTGTTAATTGGGTTGTATGGATACTTGATTGGTCAATTGGGAAATTTGGACATTTATGAATTATACATGATGAAGATCGTCATACACGCGTGCGAATCTGAGGCTCCTACTTAGTAGGATTGGCAGGGTTTAGGGTGTGAAGTCGTGAGTGGCTTCACATGGCATGTTGTGCATGATTAGACTTTATGTATGATGTACTAGTTGTGATGTAATTATAATTGTGTTGAGCATGTTGACTACTTTATGCATGTTGAGCACTTAGGGTTGTTAATGATTCTGTGTACAAGTACTCATGTACTTGCGTGTTCTAGGTAACCTCTGAAGGTTGTCTTTCCTCTCTCTCTCAAGTTAGCTTTAATATCATCCGTGTGCACACCAGGTGAGTTAATGCCCCACTTTATTTACACTCTCTTTTGGGGGAGATAGCATACTTGTTCTGAAACGCTATATTGATTATAAGTTGTGTATAGTGTAATGTAGTGCGATATACTATGAAAGTCCTCACACTTTCGGATCGTTAATATTGGAACTAGCGGGAAATCTTGGGTAGTACTACTGGGTTTGACGAGCCCCACCTGTGCAACTCGAGGTCAAACGGGTGCAATATTGTCCTAACACATGGTGTCACGACCTAGTAAGTCGTGACAGGAGGCAATCAAACGAAACGCTGTCAGCTTCGATCGCGAAATCACTACGATTATTACTTGTGAATTTAGACTAGCTATCTAATTAATTGCACTCTTATGTTTTATAACTGTTACTGTTATGTTTTATGCAAACTCTTGAACTCGCCAATCATTGTGTTAACTCTTTTAGTATGCTATTCTCAGGTCGTGGTTAATGAAAAGCCTAGGAGCACTCACGGGTCAGCATTTATGGGTCAGCATTGTTAGGAACATTTGTTGGTTTTGCTATTGGAATTATTGTGTATTTTGTTTTGAACAAGTTTGGTGCGTGTTTGCGCATTTTACATTACATTACATTACTTTGGTTTGTCTTGTTTACTGAACACTTCCGCACTGTTTTAAAGTTTTAAACTCTGATTTTGCTTAAATGTTTCATATAGAGTCGTTCTGAATAACTAATGACTGAGATCCTGGTTTGTCACACGCCTCGCGGTAAAACCCTGCACGTGGATTTTGAGGGTGTGACAGATTGGTATCAGAGCCATTGGTTATAGGGAACTAGGTTGCAAATACACTAGACTATAACCGCACAGTTTTTTAGTTACTCGTCACTTATTTCCTTACTGTATACTCATTGGCATACGCATCACGTACCTCGCACCATGGCATCGTCATCCAGAGATTTAGGCAAGAGACATGCACGGTCTGAATCACCTCCTTTTTCACCCGTACCTGATAGGGGATCAGACTGGCCCCGGCACCCTTACCCTTCTAAGGAAATAGATTAGGATCAACCATTCACATTACCCGAGCGCGATCCTCCGCGGACTTGGAACTTATATCCTACCTATATACACCGCATGGTTTACAGGGAGCGAGTACCACCTGTAGCTCCTACTCGACCCAGGACTAGATCGTCGATAGCTTCTCCAGCACACACACTTCCTACCTTGGACATCCCACACGAGTAGGCGTTTGTAGCATTGGTGGCTACACTAGACACCGAGCGGCGGCGTATTAGAGAACTCACTGACGAGAACTCCATTATAAAATACGAGATGCTTCAGCTACGTCTCCTGGTAGAGACACTTCAGGAGCGACTCTTGATGTCTGTTGGTGGGCATCATACCTTGGCTGGTAGCTGCGTCTCCTGGTAGGATCTGAGATCGAGGTTTACACAACAAGGTCTCACGAGTTGGCAACGCTTTGGCCAGGCATGATCGACACGCCGGTTAAGAGGATTGAGCTTTATCTACGCGGCTTGGTTCCAGAGATACAAAGTATGGTAACTATTGCGAACCTCCCTACTATTCATCAGGTTATTCGATTGGCTCACAAACTTACTGATCAAGGGGTAGAGCAAGGCAAACTACCCAAGCGGGGGGCTGTGGCAAGCGTGCCCGACAATAAACGCAAGTGGGATGGCTCAGGCAACAAGGGATCATCATCAAACAGTCAACCTCATACACACTAGACTATAACCGCACAGTTTGTTAGTTACTCGTCACTTATTTCCTTACTGTGTACTCATTGGCATACGCATCACGTACTTCGCAACATGGCATCGTCATCCAGAGATTTAGGCAAGAGACCTGCACGGTCTGAATCACCTCCTTTTTCACCCGTACCTGATAGGGGATCAGACTGGCCCCGACACCCTTACCCTTCTAAGGAAATAGATTAGGATCAACAATTCACATTATCGAAACTAGGATTTTTACCCCACCTATATAAATCGTATGGTTTACAGGGAGCGTATACCAGCTGTAGCTCCTACCCGACCTAGGACTAGGTCATCGACAGCCTCTACATCACCTACTCTACCTTCCCTAGACATCCCTCTCAAGTAGGTGATTGCAGCTTTAGCGGTTACGTTAGGCACTGAGCGACAGCGCATTAGAGGACTCATTGATGAGAACTCCGCTTTACGATATGAGATGCGTCAGTTGCTTTTCCAGGTAGAGACGCTTCAGGAGCGACCCTCGATGGCCATTGGTGGGCATCATACTTTGGCTGGTAACGTTTTTGCACTTACTGAGCGCGTGTCTGCGCAAGAGCTTCACAGTGTAGGGACAAATGATAGATTGACTGGACCGGAGGAATAGCTAGCGGCACTTCAAATTGTCCTCAAAATGAAGTCCAGAAGCTGGAAGCTAAGTTCTGGCAGTTGAAAATGGAAGGATCTAAGATTGAGGCCTACACAACAAGGTCTCACGAGTTGGCAACGCTTTGCCCAGGCATGATCGACACGCCGGTTAAGCGGATTGAGCTTTATCTACGTGGCTTGGTTCCGGAGATACAGACCATGGTGACTACTGCAAACCTCCCTACTATTCAACAGGTGATCTGACTAGCCCACAAACTTACTGATCAAGCGGCAGAGCAAGGAAAAATACCCAAGCGGGGCGTTGTGGCAAGCGTGCCCGACAATAAACGCAAGTGGGATGGCTCAGGCAATAAGGGATCGTCATCAAACAGTCAACCTCAGCAGCAACAGCATCATCAGCACAGAGGAGGTTCGACAACAACAAAAGCTTCAACAAGACGAGTCCCTCGAACCAAGGGCCAAGCGGATATGGAGGGAGACACCCAAAGTGCAACCGGTGTAACTATCATCATGTGGGCAGATGTGACAACTTCAAATGCCAGCGTTGTGGAAAGATTGGACATGCAGCAAAAGACTGTCGTGGCGAGCTGATGAAAAAGCCACAACAATCCCAGGAAACACCCAAAGGCTGCTTTGAATGTGGGAAAGAGGGCCATTACAGGAGAAACTGTCCTCAGTTGAGGAAGAACCGGAATGGTACAAACAACGGTTGGAACAACAACAATAACAACAATGGCAATGGCAACAGCAACGGTGGTAACAATGGTGGAACAAAAAGGAGAGCCTTTGTTATCGGTTCATGTGAGGCTCTAAACGACCCTACTACTGTTACCGGTAAATTTTCTGTTAACGGTCGTTTTGATACTATACTGTTTGACACGGGAGCCGATAGAAGTTTCATCTCCACTAAGTTTAGTAGCCTTTTAAGTGATATGCCCTCAGCAATAGAATCTAACTACACCGTAGAGTTAGCTGATTGTAAGCAGATTCACGTAACGCATATCCTTAGAGATTGCAAGATAAAACTTGCTGGTCATACCTTTGACATAGATCTCATGCCTGTTACACTAGGGAGTTTTGATGTAGTAGTAGGCATGGATTGGCTTTCTGACAAGCAGGCAGAAGTCATATGTCACAATAAAATCATACGAATCCCTATTAGTGAAGAAATTCTTACGGTCAGAGGCGATAGAAGTGGTGCAGTGATGGGCATCATCTCATTCATGAAAGCACAGAAGTTGTTGCGGAAAGGTCGCTTAGCTATATTAGCCCTCGTTACAGATAAACAACCAGAAGAAAAGAGGATAGATTATATCCCTGTCGTTCGTGACTTTCCTGAGGTGTTCCCAGAGGATCTGCCTGGATTACCACCTCATCGTCAAGTTGAATTCCAGATTGATTTGACTCTAGGAGCCGCTCCGATTGCGAGAGCACCTTACCGGTTAGCTCCGAACGAACTACAAGAATAATCTGCTCAACTACAAGAGCTGTTGGATAAAGGGTTTATCCGACCAAGCTCGTCGCCTTGGGGAGCACCAGTTCTGTTTGTCAAGAAGAAGGATGGTACATTTTGAATGTGCATCGACTATAGAGAACTGAACAAGGTTACGATCAAGAATAGATACCCACTACCTCGTATAAATAATTTGTTCGATCAACTTCAAGGATCAAGCTATTATTCTAAGATTGACTTGAGGTCTGGTTATCATCAACTGAGAGTTCGAGAGGAAAACATCTCGAAGACTGCATTTCGTACACGTTATAGTCATTATGAGTTCTTGGTCATGCCATTTGGGATGACAAATGCACCAGCAGTATTCATAGACCTCATGAATCATGTGTGAAAACCCTATCTTGATTGATTTGTTATTATGTTCATCGATGACATATTGATCTATTCAAGAACCAAGGAAGAACATGAAGAGCACTTACGTTTAATCTTGGAATTACATAGAAAGGAACAACTGTACACCAAGTTCTCCAAGTGTGATTTTTGGATACGTGAAGTGCAATTCTTGGGTCATATTGTTAATGAGAAAGGAATACATGTCGATCCTGCAAAGATTGAAGCAATAAAGAAATGGGCGGTACCCAAAACGCCAAGCGAGATACGATAGTTTCTTGGACTGGCAGGATACTATCGGCGATTCATTGAAAGATTTTCTAAGATCGCTCAACCTCTCACAGCCTTGACTCACAAGGGAACAACCTACAAATGGGGTTAGAGTCAAGAATCTGCTTTCCAATTACTGAAATAGAAACTGTGTAGCGCACCGATATTGGCGTTACCGGAGGGAAGTGATGACTTCGTAGTCAATTGTGATGCTTCTATTCAAGGACTTGCTTGTGTCTTGATGCAATGTGAAAAGGTTATAGCCTATGCTTCAAGACAACTAAAAGTACATGAGAAGAACTATACAACCCATGACTTGGAACTAGGTGCGGTAGTTTTTGCCTTGAAGATCTGGAGACATTACTTGTACGGTACCAAGTGCACTATCTACACCGATCGCAAGAGTCTTCAGCACATCTTTGAGCAGAAGGAATTGAACATGAGGCAAAGACGCTGGGTAGAATTATTGAACGACAATGATTGTGCTATCAAATATCATTCGGGAAAGGCTAATGTAGTCGCTGACGTGCTGAGTAGAAAGGAAACTGCTAAGCCCCGACGAGTGCGAGCTTTGCAACTTACGATTAGCACACGGTTACCTGAACAAATCCGAGAGGCTCATACAGAAGCTCTGAAAGCAGAAAACATTGGGTCTGAATCATTACGGGGTATGGATAAACAGTTAGAAGTAAAGGCGGATGGAGTTCGTTATTTCATGGATAGACTTTGGGTACCTTTGCATGGAAATCTGAGAGACTTGGTTATGAGTGAGGCACACAAGTCTAAGTACTCTATACATCCTGGATCCGACAAGATGTATCATGACCTGAAGGCGCACTACTGGTGGCCTAACATGAAAGCGGATGTAGCTACTTATGTGAGAAAGTGCTTGACGTGCTCGAAAGTCTAAGTGGAATATCAGAAACCATTTGGGTTACTACAACAACCTGAGATTCCTATGTGAAAGTGGGAACAGATTTCAATGGATTTCATTACCAAACTACCCCAGACTCCTACTGGTTGTGACACGATATGGGTTATCGTAGATCGATTAACGAAGTCCGCTCATTTCTTGGCGATATAGGAAACGGAAAAAATGGACAAGTTAACCCGACTCTATCTGAAGGAAGTAGTTTCGAGACATGGTGTACCGGTCTCAATTATTTCTGACCGCGATGCTCGTTTTACATCGCACTTCTGGCAGTCATTACAAAAATCTTTGGGTACGCGATTACACATGAGTACTGCTTATCATCCGCAAACCGATGGTCAAAGTGAGCGTACTATACAAACATTGGAGGACATGCTGCGTGCTTGTGTGATTGATTTTAGGAATAACTGGGAAGTTCACCTACCATTGGAAGAATTTTCTTACAACAATAGTTATCACACCAGCATAAAGGCGGCACCTTTTGAAGCCTTGTATGGATAAAAATGTAGATCACCAGTTTGCTGGGCTGAAATTGGTGATAGCCAGCTAACAGGTCCCGAGTTAGTGCACGAGACCACTAAGAAGATTGTACAGATAAAAAACCGTATGGCTGCTGCACGTCACAGACAGAAAAGCTACGCAGATAAGCGACGGAAACCTTTGGAGTTTCAGGTCGGTGACAACATGTTATTGAAAGTCTCACCGTGGAAAGACGTGATTCGATTTGGTAAAAGAGGAAAGCTAAATCCAAGATACGTTTGACCATTTTAGATTTTGGAAAGAATAGGTCCGGTGGCCTACCGGTTAGCACTACCTGACTAGCTGAGTGGAATCCATAATGTATTTCATGTCTCAAACTTGAAGAAGTGCTTAAAGGACAAAAGAATGGTAGTACCTCTTAAGGAAGTGCAAGTAGATGAGCAATTACGCTTCCTTGAAGAACCAGTCGAGGTGATGGATCGTGAGGTAAAGACGCTTAAGCAAAGCAAGATACCCATAGTCAAAGTTCGTTGGAACTCGAGACGTGGACCGGAATTCACATGGGAATGTGAGGACCAGATGAAGCTTAAGTATCCTCAGCTGTTCAAAACAACGATGACGGCAAGCGAAGGTATTGATTAAATTTCGAGACAAAATTTCTTTCAACATGGGGATGATGTGACAACTCACCCGAAACTCACTCGATTACTTTGTGCCAATGCAGTAGACCAATGATGGAACACACCATGTAACGCAATTTTCGAGACGGAAATTCTTTCAACATGGGGATAATGTGACATCCGGTAATTTTCCATTACCAAACTCCGTTAGTTCCGTTAGGTGTTGCATACACGTGTCGTGAGCACACAGTAGTTGTCGTTGAACGTTGGTAACTTAATAATAATTAACAATGGTTACTAGATAATAACTTAATTAATAATTTGATTATTAATTTGTGGTTATGTGATTTATAAATTTTATATATATATATATATATATATATATATATATATATATATATATTATGAATTTTACTTTATATCGTGACTACACGTGATTTATGATTCTTGTGTGGTGTATACAAGTTGAATTATATGATTATTGTTAGTTGGTAATGATTCATATTTTATGTGGTTAAAAATGATTTAAAAACATTTAAAAAACAAGATTTAAAAATTATAAAACAATAAGGGGTTAATAGATAAATACTTACCATATATAAACTAAAAATCAAAAACCCTAATCCCTTCCTAACCCCATTTGGCCGAAACTACCTTCAAAAACCTCCATCTTTGTGATTTCAAGCTTTTGGACACCAAGAACAATCGATTTTGGCTTAGTGCAATCATTCCAACATGTAGCAAGCACCAATTCTTGATCATTACACGATTAAAGGTAACATTTTGATTAGTTTTTCATGGTTTTGATTCTTAATAGAACCCTTTCACCAAAAATTGTAATAAATGGTGAAATTGATGTTGTTTGATGATTGTATGATGTTAGTTGTATTGTATTGATGTTAGTTTACGTGGATTATACAAGAAATTCGTGGTTTTGATGCGTACATGAACTTGATGATTTGATGATGAATTGATGATGTTATGATGTTAATGATGTTGTATGAATATTGGAATTATGATAATTATGCTAGAAATCCAAGAATTGATCATGTACTTCATAACTTGCTAAAAGTAGAAACTTTTGGATATGAGATTGGTGAATTATGATGATTTGATGATGTTGAACATGTTTAAATGATAGTTATGAGCTTGAATAGGTATTGTGTTCATGAATTCATGATTGAATTGAGCGTTAGATTGATTTTGGGATGCTACTTTCCCAAAAGAGAAACTTTATTTATGTAGAACTTTGGATATGGTGAATTGAGTATAATCATGATGTTAGGGTCATGTTAGAATTTTTATTGATGGTGTCTACTATGGTGGAATGTGTTAATTGGGTTGTATGGATACTTGATTGGTCAATTGGGAAATTTGGATTTTTATGGATTATACATGATGAAGATCGTCATACACGCGTGCGAATCTGAGGCCCCTACTTAGTAGGATTGGCAGGGTTTAGGGTGTGAAGTCGTGAGTGGCTTCACATGGAATGTTGTGCATGATTAGACTTTATGTATGATGTACTAGTTGTGATGTAATTATAAGTGTGTTGAGCATGTTGACTACTTTATGCATGTTGAGCACTTAGGGTTGTTAATGATTCTATGTACATGTACTCATGTACTTGCGTGTTCTAGGTAACCTCTGAAGGTTGTCTTTTCTCTCTCTCTCTCAAGTTAGCTTTAATATCATCCGTGTGCACACCAGGTGAGTTAACGCCCCACTTTATTTACACTCTCTTTTGGGGGAGATAGCATACTTGTTATGAAACGCTATATTGATTATAAGTTGTGTATAGTGTAATGTAGTGCGATATACTATGAAAGTCCTCACACTTTCGGATCGTTAATATTGGAACTAGCGGGAAATGTTGGGTAGTACTACTAGGTTTGGCAAGCCCCACTTGTGCAACTCGAGGTCAAACGGGTGCAATATTGTCCTAACACATGGTGTCACGACCTAGTAAGTCGTGACAGGAGGCAATCAAACGAAACGTTGTCAGCTTCGATCGCGAAGTCACTACAATTATTACTTCTGAATTTAGACTAGCTATCTAATTTAATGCACTCTTATCTTTTATAATTGTTACTGTTATGTTTTACGCAAACTCTTGAACTCACCAACCATTGTGTTGACTGTTTTAGTATGTTATTCTCAGGTCGAGGTTAATGAAAAGCCTAGGAGCACTCACGGGTCAGCATTTGTGGGTCAGCATTGTTGGGAACATTTGTTGGTTTTGCTATTGGAATTATTGTTTATTTTGTTTTGAACAACGGTTGGCGCGTGTTTGCGCATTTTACATTACATTACATTACTTTGGTTTGTCTTGTTTACAGAACGCTTCCGTACTCTTTTAAAGTTTTAACTCTGATTTTGCTTGAATGTTTCATATAGAGTCATTCTGAGTAACTAATGATTGAGATCCTGGTTTGTTACACGCCTCGCGGTAAAACCCCGCATGTGGATTTAGAGGGTGTGACATCATCTGTGGAAACTAATTCCAAATGGATAAGTTTGCGTTCAAAGTAGTCACGGATAAAATGCATGCGGATGTCGATGTGTTTTGTCTTTGAATGTTGAATTGGATTCTTCACTATGTTTAAAACTGCAGTGTTATCATATAAAATTTTAGTGTAATAAAAATTAAGGCCTAAATCAAGAAGATGTTGTTGAATCCAAACTATCTGTGAACAACAAGTTGATATAGCCACATATTCAGCCTCGGCAGTTGATGTGGATACTGTCTACTGCTTCTTACACTTCCATGAAATCAACCTATTCCCAAGAAATTGACAACCTCCAGTAGTAGATTTCCTGTCCAAGGTACATCCTGCATAATCACTATCAGTATAAGAATATAAATTGAAATCAAATTTTTAGGATACCAGAGGCCGAGAGTTGATTGACCCTTGAGATATTTAAAAATCCGCTTGACAGCATTCATGTGAGATTCCTTCAGATTACTTTGATAACATGCACATTGACAAACAGGAAACATGATGTCAGATCTGCTTGCAGTGAGATACATCAGAGAGCCGATCATTGATCTATACAAATGCTGAACAACGTCTTCTCCCGTGAGATCAGGAGTCAAAGTGGGACGAGAAGACATAGGAGTAGAAGCTATCTTAGAGTCTTGAAATTTGTATCTGTCTAGGATACTATGAACATATTTTTCTTGATGTATCAGTATTCCCTTATCATCTTGTTTAACTTGAATGCCCAAGAAAAACGACATTTCCCCATGAGAACTCTTCTCAAATTTCTTCTTCATGACCGCTTCAAATTCCTTGCATAAATCATCATTGGTAGAACCAAAGATAATATCATCGACATAGACTTGAACAAGAATAAGATCATCACCAGTCTTCCGTATGAATAAAGTTTGATCAATTGCACCCTATGTATAACTATTTGCAAGCAAATATTCAGTGAGGGTGGTATACCAAGCTCAAGGTTCTTGATGTAAGCCATAAAGTGTTTTGTCTAACTTGTAAACATAGTCAGGATGATCTGGATCTTCAAAACCTGGTGGTTGACAAACATAGGTTTCTTCTTTCATTTTACCATACAAGAATGTAGTTTTGACATCCATCTGATATACTGTGAAGTTCTTGTATGAAGCATATGCTAGAAAGATTCGTATAGCTTCTAGTCTTGCAACTGGAGCGTATACTTCTTCATAATCAAGTCCTTCAATTTGATAGAATCCTTGAACAACAAGTCTGGCCTTGTTACGGACAATCACATCTCTTTCATCCATTTTGTTCTTAAAAATCCATTTCGTACCGATTGGAAACTTACCCTTTGGTAGTTCACATAAATGCCATACATTTAGCTTCTTGAATTGCATCAGTTCGTCCTGTATGGCCTCTACCCAACTGTTTTCTTTTAATGACATCTCAACATTCTTTGGCACAATTTGGGAAATAAAACATGAATACAAACATGTATTTATTATGCCCGATTGGCTTCGAGTTTGGGCTCCTTGTGATAATGGACCAATGATTGCTTCTGTTGGATGGTTTCTATGAATTCTCAGCTATGGAATAGCATCTTCAGAAATAACTTCATCTAAGTTAGACATGTTTCCAACTGGTTCTTCAGTAGTGTTTTCTCCTTCTGGTTGTTAAACAATATCTTCGTCTTGATTATCATTGTTGACAGAGAGATCTTTAAATGCTACTTGAATTGTATCAATTGGATCAACTTGAGTAGAAGAGGAACTCTAATCAGAAACCTGTGGGGCTTGTTCAACAACTGGATCTGAATGAGATAAATCATCTTTAGAAACCGAATGTAGAGCCGCTGCAACATTTGAAGAAGAAGGTATGTCTGAAGATATTCCAGTTGCTTGAGAAGGAATAGATCCAGTATCATCAGCAAAAATATCCTAAATTAAGGATGTCAAAGGCAGATTAGCTGTAAAAACAACAGATGATCGATTAAATGTTTCAAACAAAGAAGCATAATCATAAACCCATGAAGGTGCAGAACCTGCATTTGTTTTGTTAGATTCATGCCAGTCAATATCAAATGACTTAATTATTTGTTTTGGTCTTTTATTTATAACCCAATATCCAACAAAATAACATTCATCAGTATTTTTATCAAATTTTAATTTAGAATCGGATATGTTTAACAAAGTACAACAACAACCAAACGTTTTAAAATATTTGACTTTGGGTTTATGATTGAAAAAGATTTCATAAGAAGTCATATTTTGTTGTTTATTGATTAACACACGATTCTAAACATAACATGCAGTGTTAACAGCTTCACCCCAAAAGAATGATAGTAATTTGGCTGTTGATAACATGGTTCTGGCTGCTTCAATTAAAGTTTTGTTTCGTCTTTTAGCAACTCCATTTTGTTTCTTGAGTTCCTGTAGAACTAAATTGTCTTGCTATCCCCTTTGAATCACAAAACTCATTAAATGTAGATTGTAAAATTCTGTTCCATTATCACTTCGAATGCACTTGATTATTTTGTCCGTCTAATTTTCCACGAGTGTCATGAATTTTATCAGCAAATGAGGTGTCTCATCTTTGGTTGCTAAAAAGAAAACCCATATAAATCTAGAAAAATCATCAGTAATGACTAGACAATATGCACGACGTCCCAAACTCAAAACACTAACAGGACCAAATAAATCCATGTGTAACAACTAAAGAATAGAGTCAATTTTGGTATGACCAATTGGTTTATGAGAAAGTTTGTGTTGTTTTCCTTTTGAACATGCAGACAATGTTCTGTTAGTTGAAATTCTTTCAAAGGTAGGCCAACAACATGATTTCCTCTAACCAGTTTGTTCATAGTTTTAACATTTACATGTCCAAGACGACGATGCCATAACAATGTATAACTTTCCGAGGCTTTAGATAACAAATATGACGCAGTTACAAATGAGTGAGAATCATTCATATCAAGTAAGTATGTGTCTTTGTCTCTCGGAGTTCTTAATAAGACCCATTCATCAGGAATTACAAATCCAAGTCTTAGAATAAGACATTCCTTATCAATGAAGTGTGTAGAATACTTTTTGTTACAAATTTGTGAAACACTTAACAAGTTATGTTTTAGTTCTTCAACAAAATTGACATCTTCAAAGCTTAACACACCATTCGACACTATACCTTTCTTTGTAATCTTACCATATTTGTCTCCTGCAAAGATAATATATCCTCCGTTGTAAGATTGTATGTTGTTTAACAGAGACATATTACCAGTCATGTGTCGTGAACAACCACTATCTACATGCCAAACACTATTGATAACTTGTCTTGGTTGTTCCTACACATTTGGACATATTTATTCATTTTTAGGAACCCATGCCATGATGGACTTGAGCTCTTTGTTTTCATCTAAATATGATACATGTTGCAATATCATATCTCTTTTGTCATTGAAAACACATTTGTCAACAACAAAAGGCTCAGGTGATTTGTCTTTAACTTTACACCTTTGAATTTGTCTGATCGGTAATGTGGTGGAATTGTTATCATCAACTTGTACTGATTTTACATTTGACTTTTCTTTGTTCAAATCAGTATTGTTTTTAGCAAAAGAATTTAACAGATTTAAGTTTCTTTTTAAATTTTCATTTACAAAGAAACATTTTCTGTTATTTGAAATTGAATTATGAAATCTCTATTTGCTTGTCAATTGATGTTGATGATGACAATTTCTAGCCTTGCGATTTGGCTTTCCACACACATAACAACATATTTTATGATATGTATTTGACGCTTGTATGTTTTGAACAAACTGTTTATGATAACTTCCATAGTTATCATAGAATCTGGCCTTAGTATGTCTTTGGCCTTGAGATTCTTTAACAGTCTCTCTTTTCTTTCTCACGTTATGAATTGTTTGAGATGTTTCTGGAAGGATTGAGGTGTCTGTTTTAGCCTTTTCATTTACATTGGAAGACGATGTGGCCTGAACTGTAACTTTAGCCTTTTGAGTCGTCTGTACTGGAGTAGGACCAGTGTCTTTCATACCTGATCTACAAACATCTTGTTTCACAGAGTTAGCAATAATAGAATATTTATTTTTATAGAAACTAGCATTGGTTTCTTTGAAAAAATGATCTTCCTTATCAATGTTGCCTTTCGAAACAAATCTGTTCTTGAAATCAGTTTTCAAGTCAGATATGGATGTTATGATTTGTTTTCTTTCTTTGGTCTTAAAATCTATTTTTGATTTCAGTTTCTTTTTTTTATTAGACATTTTTGAACAGACATTTGTATCAATAAAAACTGCTGAACTTTCATTGATATTTGATGATGAATTACATGAATGTTTTTTATTACAAATTTTATTTTCCTAAAATTCTATTTCATCATCACTCTCTCACTCTTCAACCAAACCCTCTTTCTTCACACTTTCTGCAAAAATATTATCATGATTAATATTAATTTTAGTTTTTGTGACAGGGTCAACAGTCAGTGAAACATTGACTGGAGGTGTGAAGTTTGTTTTTGGTTGAAAACCTAATCCATAGGTCTCTTAATCATGAGTTGTATTTGATGAAGGCAAACAAGTATAATTATGATTAATGGATGGTGCAATGTTGGCAAAACCAACTCCACTTTTACCATTAATTTTATGTGTCATTTGAGACTTGATTATACCTTCAACCATGTTTGATGAAAGCTCAAATTTTTCAACAAGCAGTTTAGCAGATAAGAGCTCACTGTTGAGTTTGTTAATTTCTAAAGATAGTTCAACATTACGTATTGTCAAATCTTTTATGTTACACTCTTTATCATGAAGATTTAGTTTTGATTGATAAATTGATTTATTTAAACCATCTATCTTTTCTTTATAAAAATTTTCATCAGTTTTATATTCACGAGCTTGATATTGAAGTTTTTCAACTTCTAAGATCAAGCGTTCGTTGTGAACTCTATACCTGTTAACCTTTTCTATGCAATTATCTGAACAAAGATCAGTATATACCTCTCCAGTTCTTTCTTGTTTCTTTGTCTCTTCATGTACAACTTTTACCATGAAAGCCTTTAGCATAACATTTTCTTCTGCTTTAATTGCTGGAGTGATCTCATCAGCATTTTCCTTTTCTTTACATACAGATACTGGAGTAGACTCAACAGCATTTTCAGATTCTTCATTTTTGATTGGAGTGATCTCAACAGTATTTGCTTTCTCTTCACTTTCCTTATCTTTGACAGTGGTTGAATAAGCTGGAGTAATCTCAACAGCTATTTCATTGATTTCATCTTCTGCACGCACTTTCTCACTTTTAACCTTTTTCTCTTCAACTATCACAGTTTCAAACTCCTCTTCTCCTTTAAACACACCAGCTAACAAATCTTCTATCACAAACTCAACTAGAACATTTTCCTCAACATGATCTTCAATATTCGGAATTTTTGCTAACAAAGCTGTAGAAAGTTTCATGTCTAGTATCTCCATCTGGTGAGACTAGTCATATTCTCCTTCTGCCTGAGATACCAGTGCTTTGTTGTTAGAGGAACTAGCCTTATCTCCTTTGATTTCTATCTCCACCATTACCATTTTCTTCCTATTATCAGCTTGAACAGACCTTCCTTCAATACATTCTCTTACAAAGTGACCAGGTTTGTCACAGTTATAACATCTTAAGTTTGATTTGTCGAACCCAATTTTGCTCGAATTGTTAAGACCAAAAACTTTCTCCCGGTTCTTCTTGTAAAGTTCTTAGCACGATACACCACCATAGCCATTTGATACTTAATATCATTCTCTTCTACATCATCGGGATTAACTTGTTGCAAGTCATCAACCAAGATGTTGGGTGTATTGAGTCTTTCGGCAGAGAAAGCTTCATAGCTGTTCATGAATGAGGTAAATAGAGCAAGGTGTTCTTCTACAATCTGAATGGTTTGTTTGTTGGGTTGGGAGTTTACAACAAAGGCTTGTTGTGTAGGTTGAGAGGATTGACTTTGAGGATAGATTGGGGATAGTGGCTGAGCTTAAGCTTGGAATTGAGGCAATGATTGATCTTTGACAGGTTGATAAGCAGGAGTTGCAAATTGTTGTTGCTGACACAGTTAAGAATAATTGATATAATAATTTGGATTACTAGCCATCTTGGCATATAATGCCGATGTTTCAGCTCCCATTGTGTTGATATAATTGGTTGCCCTCTGGTTTATCATCCATGTCATAAGATTTGATGGTGGAAATCAGATCACTGAGGGATAAGGTGAACAAATCCTTGGTTCTCTTGATAGTAGTGTAGTTGTTGTTCCACCTGTAAGGTAGTGAGTTTAACAACTTCTTGTTCACTGAGATGTTCTCTAGTGTGATTCCTGCCCTTTTCATCTTGGTTATCAGCTTTACAAATCTTGACATTTGAGCCTCCAAGGTCTCACTCAATATATGATTAAACATATTGAACTCTTGATTTAGCATGTCTTTCCTGCTTTCCCTCATATTCTTGTTCCCCATAATCTGTTCTTCCATTGCATCCCACAAATCTTTAGCTTTCCTATAATCTTTGAATTTCTGAGCTATCTCAGTGGTAAGTGCCATTGTGATGGCAGCATACGCTTTGTCATCAAGCTCCATCTTTTTCATGTCTTCCTTATCCCAGAGATGCTCAGGCCTCGGCACTAGGTCTCCCTTGTCATTTGTGTAAATTGGGATGTATGGACCCTGTTTGATAGATCATCATCCTGGGTTCAGTGTAAATGACATGATTCTCAAAGCGATAGACCCAATCCAGATAGTCTTCTTCGCTGAGAAGTCGAGGAGGCTTCGTACTAGTTCCGATCTCATTGTCGAGATTAGGAGTAGCAGTGATGAAATCAAACTTCACAAAAATTCTTCAAACTTGTACTTTTCGCGCGAATGACCAAGTTCTTACGCGAAATCACACAAACTTTTCGCGCGGAAAGTTTTGAAACTAACTTTTGCGAAAACAACAACTTCTCACGTGAGAAGAATCTTCTGTAACAAACTTTTCAACAAACTCTTGCAAAAAACTCCTACTTCTCGCGCGAAATCAAACTTTTCGCACAGATTCACAAACTTTTCGCCTGACTCATTTCTTCAATTTTGAATGTTTTCAGCTTCAATTTTTCACCAAAGATTAAAATTTGATTAATTAAGTGTTCAATTAGTAATTTAGGTTCAATTAAGATCCTAATTGTCTCTAATTGATTCAATTTAGCTCAAAAACATCATCAATTCTTCGAACACCACACCAATCAGTCTCAACATCTTCAAATCTGATCAAATTTTGCTAAAATCAATTAGATCTTCAAATATCAAGTAACTCAAGGCTCACGAACTCTTCAAATCACTAACTTTAATCTTCAAATCAATCGATCTAGAGCAACAAGGCTCTGATACCAATTGTAAGGATCAACACAATACAGAGATCGATCTCGTAATAAAAATGCGGAATGTTGACATTACGGATAAAATAGAATACCAATTGATCAACACAAACACAATATAAATAACTTTGGTTGTATTGCTCTCTGATTTTGGATAAATTACAGTAAGTGTGAAAATCAGTAAATGAGACAAAAGCTTTAAAATTACATTACAAAACTTCTATATATACTAAACTATAAGTTCTCGCGCGAATCACTAGTTCTCGCGCGACTTAATGTTTTCGCGCGAGAAGCAAGTTATCGCGCGGCAACTTGGACTTGTCGCATGACTTGATCTTCTTCATCTTGATTTGATTTTCCGAGCCTCTAGATTCAACCCTTACATTAAGAAAAGTTACTTTCCTTTTTACTATCTACATCTAAATCATCTATTCTATCATTATTTTTCATAAAAACTTCATTATCATCATGCTATTTGGATTAGAGTTGTATGTTTGAGTTCTCCCCTAAGACCGATTATTGCCATCGAAACACCTTTTGTAACTTTATTAAAGTAAAAGAAAAACAAATGTCTTCTGAAATTCGAACGATTAGGAAACTTTTGATATCCATCATAAGAATAACTAGATGCATGCTCTATGGTATTATATTATATAGAGGATCCTAGGTGTATATGTTTAGCATATTGGTTAAGCTAGTCATATGCTTCTTGGTGACTTTGAATTGTAATTTTCCCTTTTTGGTTGCAATAGTAAAGATATGAGAGTAAGTTAGTATCGATACAAGAATAGGTAATAGATCTTGCAGGGTCATTGTGAAAATTCATCTAATATTTTTGATAGATTAGCAATGATATAAAATTAGAATAATAAGAATCAAAGTTGCTGACAAACTCCAAGTTCCTGTAAAAACTAAAACTGCATCAGATAGATGATAAAATATATTTATTAATTAAAGAGAGTCAAAGTTGCTTTCATCTAAGTACATGGAATCTTTGAGTTGAGATAGCACCTTTAAGTCTATCGATACCCTTAAAAAACATAATGCATGTATGCAATTTTCTTTTGAGTTTCCTTGGTTAGAGTCTTAAATATGTTCACACAATCCCAATCATTATCAGTAGCTCATCAACGGTGTGATCCCTTTCCAACCTATTGTTAGTCTTCATCACCTAGATAACTTTCTTAGCTTGATAAGGATATTAGGTTAGTGTCTACCCCGAATCATCTATCACCGTAATATCTGTTATTTCAAGTGATAATATTAATTGATCATGCATCAAGCTAGGGTCAACATGTGAGACACTTAGATCCAAAATATTTAGGGACTTTGGTGGCGTTGTTGAGGTGATTTTCACTACAGAGTTGGTGGAGTCTCATTGTCTTAATACCAAATCCAACTTTCATTATTTTATTTTGAAGCCAAACAAATTTGTTGATTGATAATTTGTCACTAAAGTCCATGTGATATAGTTACTTTTTAAACCTTTTACTTGTTGTGTACACTTTACCATCGTGCAAACCTTTTTAGTTGACATGCATCTCGTAGCAAGAAAGACTTGAATCCTTTATCACAAAATCTCCCAAGGCGTAAAAGATTATATTTCAAACCTTCCCTATAGGAACTTTTATCCACTATGGCATCCCTAGTAATGATTCTTCCATATCCTAATGTTCTCCCCAATATACCATTTTTTTAATTAACTTCTCTACCTAGCTTTACAACATAATTGTTGAGCATGCTTCTATTTCCAGTCATATGCTTGGAGCTTTCTAAATCATAGAACCATATATGTTGCACATGCTTGACACACTAAGACAAACTGTTGAAGATCCTTAACAACCCTAGATTTCTTAGGTCCTATCATTTGGATATGGGACTTAGAATTTCAAAGATATTTTAGGTCTTTCTTTACATTATCTTCTTTTATATGGGGGTTTAATAGGAGATTCATCATTGGACCTTTTAGATTTTTCTTTGGGTAATCCTATTGGTTAATTGTTTTTAATAAAATCCCATGTGATATGCTCATGAACAATTCCTATGATTTCAAATCATACACAACTATATAACGTAAAATTACTAATTTATTATTTATCTATTATATATGTCAACGGTAGTTTTTACATTGGATTGAAGAAGATCATAATATTCTTGAACCTTATTTACCAAACTTTTTACAGCGTTAGTTAATCGTTGTTCATTTAAAAGATTTTAAATTTGAACTTTAATTTTATATTTTATAACTTTGGTAAAGAGGGTGTTGAAAGGACTTTGTAATGTTTATTAGTCATGTGCTTATTAAGGAGTTAGTTTGATATCTTTGACATGTGCTTAATTGAGTTAGTTTGATTTAGTTACATGTATTCATATAAACAGCCGCATGGTTTCTCTTGATCAATAATAGAAACAACATTCAAACTCACTTATTGTTTTTCTGTTATCAGAGCTTATGCTCTGCGATTCTGGTGTTTCCTTCCGGTAATCAGCAACTTCTCGATCTATTCTCTGTTCCTACTCCAATATCTTCATCATGTTGACATCCAAATCATCTTTTTCGTCTGAAACAACAAATATTCAACTGAATCAAACCAATACACTGCCTAATATTGCAAATTTTTTGTGTATTAAACTCGATGACAGCAACTATCTCAATTGGAAACATCAAATCACCACGGTATTAAAGACATTGGGTTGTTGAAGCTTCTCAAATCAGATGAACCAGTGCCAGCAGCAAATTCTATTGAGAGAAAGGCCTGGGAGAAGTGTGATGGTTATGTTCAAGCCCTAATTACAGCTACACTATCTCCATCGATCATTCATCTCGCAAGCAATTCAATCTCTTCTTCGTCACTTTGGAAGTCTATTGAAGACTCATTTGTTCAAATTGTTTTTGCAAAATAATCACAGTTAAGAACTCAATTTTATCTACTTAAACAGAATACTAAGTCTGTTGTTGAGTTCCTAAATGAAGCTAAAGATATTGCCGATTCTCTTAATGCAATCGGAGATCCAATCTCGTATGAACTTCTTGTTCTACAAATTCTTAAAGGACTAAGAGTTGAATATGAGAATTTCATCATGAACATTGAAAATCAAGACAACACTCACCTATTCACAGCTTCGTTCACGGTTACTTGTTTATGAGGCTCGATTGAAGAAATGTCAACCTTTGACTCCACCTCCTCTTGCGGCTATGGTTGCATCTACACAAAATCCACCACACCTCGATTCATCGAAAGCAATTCAGTGTCAGATATGTGACAAATCTAGTGACAAAGCATCAAATTGTTATTTTTGGTATACTCCAGCTGATGGTTCTCGGTTTGGTGGTGGCAACAGTGGCAGTCGTCCACCGTGGCGCGGTGGTCGCTCTCGCGGTGCACAAAATCGCTCTGGTGGTGGTCCCAAGTGGCCATCTAGTTCTCGATTTTCAGTAAACTTTGCATCGGTTCATGGTGTTGATGGTGATGGCAAGGAACTGATGGTTTTAGGTCTAATGGTTCCCCTTGTTTTGGGCTCTTGGCCACATGGGCCTGCTCCTTCTTAGTTGTGGACAAGGAGTTTATTTAAATGGATCATCTCTTAGACCTGGGCTTTCGGGACCAAACACTGGGCTTGTCTCTTCTAGTTTGAGCTTTAGGCCTGGGCCTTTGGGCTTTAGGCCTACATATTTTTAGACTTGGTTTTCCCCTACTACACCTTATTATGGTCTTCATGCTAATTTTTCTCGCACTTGATAAAATGTTAATTCTTGGATACCTAATTCTGGTGCCACTGCACATATGACTTCAGATTCGTCTATTATGTTTGGTACAGTTCCTTACACTGGTTCTGAGCGTGTGATAGTTGGTGATGGTACATTGATGTGTGTGAAAGGTATATATATTTTGATAAAGGTTTTTCACATAGATTTAGTTTTAAGTTGTTATTACTAATACTAAAATACATACACAAAAGGCAAGTGTACCTATCGTGAGGTAATACAGTGTTGGTAAGAACTAAGTATTAATCCATAGACACACTAAGCCTACTTAACAACCCTCATAATTGACTATCAGTTTTGATTTAGGAAATTACAAATTAAACAAAATAACGATAAACAAAGATAGAGAGAGACAGATTGAGACTTTTGGTGATTCTTTCAGTGAAGTAAGGTTATTATCCTAATTTAAATTACAGTTATGTAACTATGATGAATTGGTGGTGCGGTTAAAGATATTGATTAATGTAATTATGTTAATGTTTATAAAATGAGCCAATGCGTATTTCTCGTCTGCCAGCTCCGTAGTGACAAGGACACCAGCATGAGTAACTTACAAAACTGATCAATCAAAGTCATTAGTAATGTAGGTAGATCTCGTATAACCTTTCAACATATGTTTTCTGAAAACATAACTTAATGTTAAAAAGAGAGTTGATCAGGTTCTTTTCTAACATACTATTAACTTTAGAAAACCATAACAATTACTATAGATTTCTCAAACTAATAAAAAAGAACCTGCAAATGATCAAGAAGTTAAGATAATATGATTTCTAATAACAATTTCTAGTTCATTAGCCATGGATTTATTATGAACACCAGTTTCGCGAATAAAATTTAGTTCATACATTTTTCAACCTTGTATGACATTCACAATTACAAATCATAAGTTTATAACTCCCCATTCAAATGTAGATGCTACCCATCAAACGTTTACCGAAGATTACCATACATTAACATAATATAAACCATATGATTAGTTTATCACAAGTTACATAAATTTTCACTAAATTAGGATAATAAATGAAGTTTAGCTCATAATAAGCTTGAACATAACAATAAAGATAGAAGATAGGAATAAAATCATCGGTAAATTAGAACCATCAAACCGGTGATCCACTATGGATGATGTTAAACGATCCCGAGCATCTTCTAAGTGTTGAATGGATCTCTGAAACCTTCAAAGGACCTCTAAAGGTTATGTTCCCGAGAAGGAATACCAGCACATCACCTCCTAAAAGCTCACTCCAAAGTTGCAAATGAGCTCCTATTTATAGGCTTTTTGGAGTGTTTAAGCACGGCCTTATGCCTAAAAGGAATGGCCTCATGCTAGTACAATGTACGTAAAAGTTAGTCGGCTCGTACGCTCAGGAATTATCGAGCACGGCCCCGTGTTCAATGGGGCACGACGCCGTGCCTCCTGGGGCATGCCCTTATGCCTCGGGTCGAGGAACCATACTTTTTGTCCTGTCGGACTAACAAACATGAGGTGTGTTGATTTTGCATAGGGGTGTGTTTCAGGCTGGGCATGGGGGCGTGCCTCATGAGGCACGGCCCCATGCTTGAATTCCAGAGCTTGGTTTTATTCAATTTCTTCTTCTTTAAGCTTCTTTTGTTCATTTTGGTCTTTTCCAAACCTGAAAACACAATTTAAACGATTTAGACATCAATTCATCATTTTCACTAAGAGTTTTGGAAATATTTAATGTGCAATTGATACGTTTTTTACGTATAATCTGGATCACATCATACATCTATTACCATATCTCATATCGGTTTTTCCTATTCTCGTTTATCTCGTTGCGTATTATTACTTCTATATGTTCTTGTTGTTCCTGACCTTGCGAAGAACTTATTGTCCATCACTCAGCTTGTGCTTGATTATCCTATATCTGTTTTGTTCTCATGTTTTGGTTTATCTATACGGACTCCCATAGGGCTACTCCTGCACCACATGCAAGCTAGTCCTCATCAGCTTTATTCTATTTCAGCTACCTTCGCTACTTCTCAGAAGCTGTGGCACTCTCAACTGGGGCATCCTTCTGATCCTATGCTGTATAGGCTCTCTTTGTTTACCAATATAAAATAAATCTGCACCTAAGCCTTGTAACTCATGTTGTATATCTAAATCTACTCGATTACCATTTCATATTAGTGTATCTCATTCCATAACTCTCTTAAATATAGTTCATTGTGATATCTAGGGTCATTCTCCTGTCTTGTCGCATTCTGGTTATCTTTACTTTATTACTTTCATTGATGATTATATTCATTTTACATGGTTGTATCCTATGACTAGTCGGGCAAAGGCAATTGCATGTTTTTGTTATTTTCAACCTTTAGTCGAAAACCTTCTCTTGTGCACCATCAAACATCTTCAATGTGATGGTGCCCCTGAGCTGATTCATGGTGCTGTGGCTCATTATTTTTCTGATTCTTGTATTACTTACAGGATTTCTTGCCCTTATATGCCCCAACAAAATGGGGTGACTGAGCACAAGAATTGTCATCTCTTAGAAGTTGCTCGTGTCCTATTGTTTCATGCTCATCTACCAAAGAAATTTTAGTATGATGCCTATGCTAGTGCTTCCTTTCTTATTAATTGGCTTCCTACGTCAGTTATGTATCATTCCTCTCCTTATGAGGTTCTTTTTGGTACTCGCCCAGATTATTCTATTCTACGTAGTTTTGGATGTTTGTGTTATCCGTTACTTGGTAACACACGTCCGGATAAACTTTCACACAAATTTACGCCATGCATCTTTCTTGGTTATGCACCAAGTCATCATGTTTATTTGTGCAATGATCCTTCTACCTCTCATACTATCATTTCTCGTCATCTCCTTTTCCATCTACCTTTTATATTCCAGGCTCGTCTTTTCCTCCTGATTCTATTGCTCTCCTGATTTTGTTATTCCTCCCCCTTCTAATCCACCTATTTCTTCTCCTGTTTCTTCTCCTCCTCCCCCTCTCCTCCTCCTCCTCCTCCTCCTCATCCTATGGTCACTCGTTCTCGTGATCATACTCGTCAACCTAGACAGTTTCCCGATTCAGGCTCAGCATCACTCTGTTTGGTAGGATGCAATGCGTACTGAGTTTGGTATATTGCATTCCAATCATACGTGGGATCTCGTTCCTCTACTGTGCTTCTGCCAATATTGTTGGTTGCAAGTGGGTTTACAGGATTAAGCATAATCTTGATAGTTCTATGAGTCGTTACAAAGCCCAGCTTATTGCCAAGGGCTTTCATCAAATAGAGGGAGTTGATTAGACTAAGTTGTTTAGCCCTATGGTTAAACCTACTACCATCCGTCTTGTTCTATCTGTTGTCTTTTCTCGAAGGTGGACTATTCGTCAGGTTGATGTTCACAATGCCTTTCTTCATGGTGACTTGTCTTAGACTGTCTACATGTCTTAGCCACCTAGATTTGCTGACTCTTCCTAACTTGTCATGTTTGTCTTCTACGAAAGGCTCTTTATGGCCTTAAGCAGGCTTCTCGCGCTTGGTTTTCCAAGCTCTCCTATTCTCTTCTATCTAGTGGCTTATCTCAGTATAGTTCTGATACTTCCTTGTTTGTTTATCAGTGTGATGGACATACTTGTTATGTCTTGGTCTATTTGGATGACATTATTATTACCGGGAGCTCTTTTGATTTTGTTACCTCCTTTATTACTCGACTAGATTCTCAGTTTGCACTTAAATATTTAGGATCTTGGTCCTATTTTTTGGGTGTTCAAGCGATATTTACTAATGATTATCTGCATCTATCCCAGCAGCGTTATTTTCTTGATTTTTTACAGCGTACAGGGTTGGCATAGTGTCTTCCTATGTCCACTCCTGTTGCATTAGGAAAGCATTTGTCTCGGTATACTAGCACAACTTTGGATGATCCTATGTTGTATCGCAGTACTATTGGTGATTTCCAATATTTGGTTTTGACTCGTCCTGAGATTGCTTATGCGGTCAGTAAGGAGTCTCAGTTCTTACAGACTCCTACTGATAGTCATTGGGTTGCTGTCAAGCATATTTTACGCTATCATCACAGCACATCTTCTCATGGTTTGACTATTCATTGATCTACTTGTTATGATCTACATGGTTATTTTGATGCGGACTGGGCTGGTTGCCCTGATGATCGTCATTCCACTATGGGTTATTGTATGTTTCTTGGCCCCAACCTCATTAGTTGGAGTTACAAGAAGCAACATACTATTTCTCGTTCGAGTACTGAGGCTGAGTTTATGCTCTTGCGCATGCTGCCACTGAGCTTCGTTGGATTATGTATTTGCTACAGGAATTACATATTCTATAGTTGCATCCACATACTTTGTGGTGTGATAATATTGGTGCTACCTAGTTGGCTGTAAATCCTGTGTTTCATCAGCATACGAAACATATTGAGATCGACTTGCATTTTATTTGAGATATGATTTTGACATAGATGCTTTGGGTTTGATATGTTCATACTGCTTCTCAGCCAACTGATTTGTTGACCAAAGGGTTGTCATCCTCTCGGTTTGATATTCTACAGTCCAAGCTTCACATGACTTCTCCCTGTTCAGGTTGAGAGGGCATATTAGTCATGTGCTTATTGAGGAGTTAGTTTGCGATATTTGACATGTGCTCAATTGAGTTAGTTTGAGTTAGTTACATGCTTCTAGAATCTTCCATCTATTCATATAAATAGCCTCATGGTTTATCTTAATCAACAATAGAAATAACATTCAAACTCACTTACTGTTTTTGATGTTATCAAATATGGGTTAAGACTTATTTTTCTTATTATTCTTTTCCTTTATTTAAAACATACTTAACCTCACGTTCCTCTTCTAGGTCTATTTGATATGGATCTCTCTAAATGAGAATCCATATAGTCTAATTGGAGTGTTTACATAGAACTCTAAGGTTTGTGAGTTTTTGTTCAAACTATTTGATGTCATATTATCTTTTGAGTAGTTGATCTGTTACCATGACCAGAGACTCTAAAGTGATGACACGATGGTTTGCACATCTAGGTCTAAAGTAGTCTAGAATAATGAGCCAGTGATACAGCCTCCCCTACATGTCCCAGCACAACCTGGAACTAATCAACATGACATTCATCAGATCTTTTAATGTATGATTTTACGTTATTTTATTATGGAGAATAAGGCATGGTACACTCATGGATAATTCCATTTTGTGCTTATGTATATCTACAAATGGTGAAACATATTAACCTCCACTACCACTCCTAACAACTTTTATTTTCTTGTTAAGTTGATTGTCAACCTCGTTTTTATACAAGACAAACTTGTCTATTGCTTTATCCGTACTATTAAGTCTAAATAGCAATATCGTGCACTATTATCAACAAAAGTAATGAAGTTGTTGTTACCACCTTT
Source organism: Flaveria sonorensis (assembly GCA_025506505.1). NCBI lineage: Eukaryota > Viridiplantae > Streptophyta > Magnoliopsida > Asterales > Asteraceae > Flaveria > Flaveria sonorensis. The sequence continues at coordinate 71,915,168 of CM046433.1, read as the reverse complement.
TATGGGAACTGATTTTAAGTCACATGCATCTGTGTAAAGTTTTTATTCACCTGCTACCTCTTTAAGTGTAACAAAGAGGGTCTTGTCTCCACATATATGATAGGTGGGGCCTGCATCTACGTACTACCCTTACAGGTTGTTCTCCATAATGATAACTAGCGCAATGAAAGTTAAGACCTCTTTAATCATGGCCACTAAAGGTCCATCATCATCCACCATATACGCTCACTCGCGCCTTGGTTCTTCGCATTGATCAACTTGATATCCTAATTGACCGTATTTGTAGCATTTCCCTTAGAATACACATTATACAAGGCATACACTAAGCCGTTTAATATATAGTTACAGAACAAGAACCTCTAACTGCTTTCGAGTGTAAACCTCAACTTTAGGTGGTCAAGTAGAACAAACTCTTTCTTTTATAACCATCTAATAGCTATTATGACACCTCTTTGCCTAAAAAATCAAGAGGTTTATAGGCTTAGAAAGTTTTCTAACTACAACCTTCCTGTTTCATTTTTCACTCTTTTTCTATAGGCTTTTGATTCCTAAATTTGGCTGATTGTTGAAGCTTTGTCGATCCTTGTTGTTTTCCATTTCTTTAAAACTTTCTTCTTTTTTTAGATGCTTCTGTATTTTCCAAATTATCTAAGAATTTTGGAATTGCTTCTGAAATTCTTTCGTTAGTAATCTTTTTGACATTCACCTTCTCGAGAACTGGATCCTCTAGAATAACAGGTTCAGTGATAGCTTTCTCAACATTCTTTTTCCCCTGTCCTCTCATATTGGATGAGGATCCGACATTACTTATTCGTATTAACATTCTACAGTTACATTAATTAAAAAATGGCTTAATTCTAAATTATAGAATGTTAACACATTACAAGTAATGTCTATAAAATAAAACCATCAAACAATGATCATAACTATTACCGAAACCACTGTTAAAATCAACTGAAATTAAAAATTAAAGTAATCATCTTAACTAACATCATGTCAAACCCTATCACCATGCTAACCATCACTAACATTCATTACAAACAACCAACATAAACAACTATCATAAACTAACTCAACTAACACACAATCAACATGAACAATACATAGGTTTATTCCTATATCACATCTTAAGACTGCTCCCCTTACCTACCTCTTTCTCCATGCTTACACTCCTTTACTTGGTCGCCCAACATCAAAACCTTTTCACCCAACTCCTAGTTCCTTGCCACTACAACAATATACCTCTTCTTGATCTCATTCATATCACGAAGAGATCTATCCAAGTACTCATAAAATGATACAGGGTAATCTATGATGTATCTATAATGGGGTGGAGGCTCCCTTTTCCCTATCTTAATGTCTTGATAAACTGAGTTCTCAGGCCAGGCATCATTCCTATCAATCACCTAACTCCCTTGCTCAGTTTGAAACTGATAAAAAAGGGTGGATCTTCCTTCTCTTTTAGGCATCCTAAATAGTTATTAAGCAGTTGTAACTTGAATCCTTGATTTCCTCAGCTTGCTTGAACCCTCCTTATAAAAGTCAGTAGTGCTGATTGCATTAGAGATCTCAAATCAGTCAATCTAATGCCTTGACTTTCAATTCTTGATCTTCCTCTTTAGGATGGTAAATATTGTTGTTATTGCTTGAAACCACAATGGGAAATTCTTCAAATCCGTACAAAGGTGGGACATCATAAGTAGCGTAATAATGACAGCCGTTATTGTTGTAGTAATACTTATACATTCTGTAGTATTTAAGAATTCCATAAATCTTAGATCTTCTAAAATCATATTTACATGGATATTAAATATACTATAGGCACAATAACATAAATCTTAAATTTTCTAAAAATTTATTACTCTTAAAAGCATTTTATCTTTACCATGGTTAATGTATAGATGTGTTGGTCCTGATGATCGATTAAATAGTGCACTTGATGTATGACAATGATTTCCCATTGATTTAACACAATAAACTCAATAACACAATGAACTATTTTGAATCTAAACAATAATAATCAAGTAAGAGGCTCAATGATGATAAAAATAAGCTTCCAGCCACACACACACAACTGCAACAATAATATTTTCGTATTAGGGTTTTGCCAATCTCCTCTTTAAATCCAAGTCAAAAGATTTCAATTTGTTGATTACATCCATAAGTTTGTAATCAGCAAAATTTCTTTCTTGCTTCAACATCCTAACTTGCAGGCTCCATTGAGGTGGAAGTGAGTCCAAGAGTTTAGAGACTTGTTCATGATTTCCCAACTCCTCATCATATTTCTTTAAGGTGCTTGAGATGGACAAAAATCGATTTGTTATGTCAGTAAGGCTTTCATTTTTATGTCCTACAAATGAATTAAACTCCTTTCAGCTTGAGCTTTCCTGTCTTTCCTCAGATCCTCATTTCCATCATAGAATTCACACAAGGAGTCATACAAAGATTTTGCATTCTTGTGTTCAGCAAAGCGGTTATAGATATCTTGAGATAAGCAGAGAGTTAAAGCTCCAAAAGCTTTCTGATCACGATCAATTAGCTTGAGATCTCTTTCAGTGAAGGTAGATGGATCGGTGTTTGGTGAAGTAACTTGACCGATAGTGACAGTTGGAGTGTGAGGACCATTTATAATTGATTCCCATTGATTATGATCAGTGTAGTAGAAGAAGGCTTTTAAACATCTTTTCCAATCCTCAAAGTTATCACCATTTATAAGCCTTGGTGGCCTATTAGGAGCAACACTCTACAAGTCAGAATGGTGATATTGGTGGACGTCATTTGTTAAAGTGATAGTTTCGCTGATAACACGCAGTTTCGCTGGCTTGTAGAATCGCTGGTAACTTCGCTGGAAAATTCACTCCTAGATTTGCTGGCAAACAAGCAGCAGTTTCACTCGAACCAATGATCAAAAACTCTAGTTTCGGCGATAGATTCGCTGAGACTAGCAGAACTTTCGTTCTAAAATGAATTCGCCAGCACTGTCGCTTGTAATGACTAGCAGAAAGTTGAACTTTCGTTCAAAAATAGGCTACTTTCGCTAACAATAACACCTGAGTAGAAAACCCCCAAAATCCGTAAATTCGCTGGTAGTTTCGCTGGACGAATTGTAAATTCGCCCAATGAATCTGAAAAACTTTTTCAGAACAGAATCAGTCCAATCTCATCCAAAACATAACGAATTTGAAATCTGATGATTGCAATAGCTATGCAAATACAAAACACACAATCCTTAATCAATTTCCATGACAAAAACACCAAAATCAGTAACAAAATCGATGGAACGGTAGCTTTACTTCGAAAAAGCACAAAAAAACCAACTAATCAAGAGCACAATGGCTCTGATACCATATTGTTTTGGATTCATTTGATAAACTCTTGTTGTCCCAGACTATCATGGTCCTGTGAGTTCCTTTTTCATCAGTGTACATAACCTGCTTTAGCACACACTCTTTTGAAAAATCATTTATTTCTTTATCTTTTTCATTTTGTTTTACTTTCCAAATTTGTTTTTGTTCAATAAATTTTGATTTGAAAGAATTGAATTTGGAAATCATTTTCTTTTTAAGACCCAAAGGAAGAGATTTTAATTTTGAAACATTGGTCATTTTCATCTTTAAATCATGTGAAATCGGCTTCACATGAGAAGGTTTGGATAGATTGTTCTTTATCCAACCATTCAAAGAAGCAACCTGTGTTATCTTTACCTCTTGAAGCTTGCCTTTGAACCTGAGGGCACTTCTTTAGCACATGACCTTCTTTTCCACATCTAAAGCAAGCCTTGAAAGGCTTTTGGGTCTTTGTAGTCCCATGGAGAATAGGAAAGGGTGGAGCCTGCTTTGAGGTTATTGCAGCTTGTTGACAACCTTGAAGCTTCTTCTTTTAGATATCAGGAAATCGAACCTTTTGAGGCTTTGTCAATGTGGATTTCGAACTGGGCTGTGATTTGATTTATGATGTTCCGAGAGCTCAGATCTGAGCATTCTTCTTAGAACCTTTTTGTATGACTGGTGACTTGTTAGATTTGGAAGCAGATTTTTGAAGATCATGATGGATAGCAGATGAAGATGGTGAGTGCCTCTGCTGAGCTTTGGAGGAACTGTTTATTTGTTTAGCAGTTGAAGATGAGATCCGTATAGGTCTTGATTCAACTGTTGGAAGCCTTTGACACTTGATAACTTCAGGTGACTTGATGATCTCTGGTTCATTATTAGAACTTGTCCAGTCCTGTATACACAAGTCAGCTTCCAATGGATCTTGATTGATGACTCTTGTTGTGTCGGTTTGTGTTGTTGAATTCTGATTGCTTGACGATTCCACATCTGTTCCTTCTTTGACAAACTTGACAGGAACAAAAGAAAGGATGTTACCTGTTTTGAATTTGTTAAAGAAGTTACGTGAAACAACTGATACTAGTTTTGAAGCATCAGAGTTGGAATTATCATTTTGCAGATCAGATCCTTGCTTGATGAGCCCCAAACCTGCAGGAAAATCACATTCATCTCGAACCTCTTTGTGATTAACACAGCTTAAACCTGCATGTAAACTTTTAGTATCTGCAGCTTCAATTAAATTATTAGATGGATGAGGTTAAGGCATTGGAGAGTAACAGTAAGTGCTAGGAGGAGGATAAACATATGAAGTTTCACCACATCCCACACCCGTTTTGATTCTAGCTCCCATTTGCTTAGAAAATAGTTCTTCCTATTTCATCCCCGATATCGTCTATTTATCAAGTTTAGTTTTAAGCTTGCTAGTCTCAAATTCTGCTAATGTGACTCGTTCGCTCAAAACATTAATCTCGACATTCTTTTCTAAAAGATTTCTTTTTAAAAGATCATTTTCTTTTAAAGCTTCTCTTAGTTTAATAAAATATTTGGACTCATTGATTTTAAGTTCATTGTTTATTCGTTTTAATTCTTTTTTGTTTTCTAACAACAATCTGTTAGCTTTATAAACCCCAAATAAACGAATTTTGCAGCGAGGAGAACACATGTCTTGAACAACCTCATAAGGAAGCCCTATAACTATCTTTTCAGCAGCTAGGGCTTTTTTCACATTTACAGACAGTAGCTTAAGTAATTCTAGTTATAGTTCATTTTGTTTATCCTCAGATGTTGATGAATCAAACTATGATGTTTCAAATTCTCTTGTTAATAGTAATGATAATTGTTTAACTAAAGCTTCAAACAGACATTCTCACCCAAATTATTTTGAAAAATTTCTTTCTCATCCTATCCCATCTTTCACACCAAGTCGGATTTCTAACTCTAAAGATATAGAGGCAACTTCCTCAAACGTTAACAATATTAACGAAAATGAATCAGGATTTGCTAAAATAAAGGTCACAAAGAAAATATTAAAAGAATCATATGACTCGTGTAGCAATTCCGATTCACACACGTCTGAATGTGAGGAAGAAATCTTAACTGATCAAGCATCTGTTTTAAAATATAATAAAAAAGGGTTAAAGTCCTGGTGTTTTAGATGTGGAAGGAAAGGATGATCATGTTATTAAAACTTGCTCTTCATTTGTTAATAGAAATATAAATAATAGTTTCTTAGGAAGTAGATTAAATCATTTTGTAAATAATTTCTTTGGTAAAAAATCTTCTGTTCCCAGACCTAAGTCAGTCAAGACTTGGGTCCTAATTTCCAAGTCTTAACAATTTTTTTTCTTATGCCAGGAACATTCTAGAAGAGCTATTAATAGTTTTTGGCATGTTGACAGTGGATGTTCAAGGCATATGACCGGATTGAAGGACTTACTCACAAATTATCGAGTAATTAATGGGAGATATGTCACTTTTGCTGGTAATAAGAAGGGTGGTAAGATGATTGGTCAAGGAGAAGTCTCAAATGGTTCCTTACCTCTGGAGAAAGTGAACTATGTTCCAGAACTAGCATTCAATCTGCTAAGTGTATCACAAATCTATGATAAAGATATACCAGTGTTGTTTATGTCTATGAATGCTTGTTTCTTAAACCAGAGTTCACTATTCTAGAAGATTTAGTGATCATGCATGCTCTAAGAAAGAATGATACTTATCTTCTGGATATGGGATCATAAGAGTCTACATCTACTGTGACATGGCTTCTGTCCAAAGCCTCTTCTTCCGAATCCTTCTTGTGGCATAGACGATTAGGACATGTTAATTTTAAAAATATAAATAAATTAGTTAAGAACAATCTTGTGAGGGGACTACCACTTAAAGATTTTTCAGTGGTAGAAAAATATATGGCTTGTGCTCAAGGCAAACAACACAAAAAAACACACAAGCTTAAGCGTGAAAACACAATTTCAAAACCCCTCGAATTGTTGCATACTGATTTATTTGGTCCTATACATGTTAAATCGATTGCTAAGAAATCTTATTGCTTGGTAGTTACAGATGATTATTCCAGATATTCTTGGGTGAGATTTCTAGCAAGCAAGGGAGATACTGCCGAAGAGCTTCAAAAGCTGATCCTTTCTATTGAGACCGTCAACAAAAGGAATGTTATAGCCATCAGAAGCGATAACGGTACTGAATTCAGAAATCATATCTTTGACTCATTCTATGCAAACAAGGGGATTCTCAGACAGTTCAGTGTGGCTAGGACACCTCAACAAAACGGTGTTGTTGAACTGAAGAATAGGACACTCATCGAAGCAGCAAGAACTATGCTGATTGAGTCAAAGCTTCCAATAATTTTCTGGGCTGAAGCTGTCAACTGTGCTTCTTATGTACTTAACAGGGTTCTTATTGTGAAAGGAAAAATGAAGACTCCATATGAGCTTCTTCATAAACGAAAACCCTTGATTAACTTCTTTCGCCTATTTGGTTGCTCACGTACCTTGCTAAACACTCAAGCTCAGAAGTCAAAGTTTGGTGTAGTTTCTGATTAATGTTTCTTCATTGGCTATTCCTCTTCACAAAAAGCGTATCGGGTCTACAACAAAAGAACTCGTATTGTGCAGGAATCATTCTATATTGATTGGCAAGAGTCTAATTCTCCAAACTTGGGATCTGATCCTGCATGGTTCTATGACTCAAATATTGTCTTCAAATCTTTCAATCTTCCAGTTTTGACGATGATGCTGTTCCTCAAACTAATGTAGAAATCATACCTCCAACTGAACCCCTTCCTCCTGCACATCATCCACAACCACCAATCGACTATCATCCTAAACCTTCATTTGATGTTCCACCTACACCTCCACCACAACCACCTTCTCCTTCACAACACACTTCACCTTCACTACCATCACAAACCACCTCCTCATCTTCCTCCAATCCGTTAACCCTTAACACTAATTTTAAAAACTTAAAAGATCACCCACACGATTACATCATTGGTTCTATTACTGATGGAGTGAGGACACGAAGTCAATCAGGATTGATAAATGAACGTCTCTATGCATGTTTTTTATCTCAAACTGTTCCCAAAAATGTCTTAGCAGCACTTCAAGACCCAAGTTGGGTTGAATCTATGCAAATGGAGCTTCAGCGGTTCAGGAAACTAAAAGTTTGGCAGTTAGTTGATCTTCCTCCAAACAAGTTTCCTATTGGTACTAAATGGGTATTCCCATGGCTGCAAACGAACTAAACGTTCAGCGAACAGTTCGTGAACTGTTCGGCGGGAAGTTCGTTTATGTTCGTTCATTTAGTAAATGAACGAACACGGAAAAGAAAATTTCATTCGTTTAGTTAAACGAACGAACATGAACACGAGTCATGCTAGTTCATTAATGTTCGTGAACGTTCGATAATATGTTCGTTTATGTTTGTTAATGTCCATTCGTGAAATTTCGACAATGTGTTCATTTATGTTCGTTAATGTGTTCGTTTATATTCTTAATTTTTGTGTCAGTTATTTTTATGACTATTATATCAAGTACTTTTTTATATTTATGTTAAGTACTTGTTTATTTTTGATTGATTTTGTATAATGTTTGTAATATAAATGTAAATTTTATTCTAAAATAAATCTATAATCATTTGTATTCATTTGTGTTCATGAACTTTTTTGTGTTCGTCATGTTCATGAATAGTTGTTGTGTTTGTTTGCTTATGATTGTGTTCATTTGCGTTTGGTAAGTGTTCGTGAACAGTTCATGAACATGCTCATTTTCTTAATGAACGAACACGAACAAAGAATCTCGTTCGGTAAGTGTTCGTGAACAGTTCATGAACAAGTATATTTCTTAACGAACGAACACGAACAAGGCCTTGTTCGTGTTCGTTCGCTTCGTTTGCAGCCCTAGGTATTCCGGAACAAACCAGATGATCGAGGAGTAATAGTTCGAAACAAATCGGTTGGTTGTTTAGGGTTTTGCTCAGGAAGAGGAAATTGACTATACTGAAGTGTTTGCTCCAGTTGCTCGCATTAAAGCCATCAGAATCTTTCTTGCTCATGCAGCTCATAAAAACTTTAAAGTTTTTCAGATGGACATGAAATGCCCATTTCTCTACGGGAACATCGATGAGAAGATTTATGTTTGTCAACCTCCAGGTTTCGAGGATCTAGATTTTCCAGACAAAGTGTATAAACTTGACAAATCCTTATATGGATTACATCAAGCTCCTCGGATCTGGTATAAAACTTTGACACAATATCTGCTCAGCAAAGGTTTCTCTCATGGTTCGATAGACATGACTCTATTCAAGAATGAAGTTGATGGTGAAATGTTGATTGTCAAGTGTATGTTGATGACATCATTTTCAGGTCAACAAATGAGAAACTATGCAGAGAATTTGAAGAGGTAATGAAGGATCGTTTCGAAATGAGCATGATGCGGGAGTTGTGCTTTTTCTTGGGATTACAAGTTGAACAAAAGCCTTCTGCTATTTTGATTCATCAAGAAAAATACATTCTGGAGATACTCAAAAAGTTCAAAATGGATGATTCTTCTCCAGAGCTTACTCCATTCACTGCTCAGACTTGCTTAACTCCAGATGATAATAGGAAATCCGTGGATGCTCATCGCTATCGTTCTATGATCGGATCTCTCATGTATCTCACGGCCAGTCGTCCTAATATTACATTTGCTGTGTGCTATTATGCTCGTTTTCAGGCCAACCCGAAAGAATCTCATGAAAAAGCTATTAAAAGAATCTTTCGCTACTTAAAGGGTTCCTCCCGTTTGGGTCTTTGGTACCTAAAAGGAGGTAACTTTGACTTATATGCATATTCTGAGAGTGATCATGGCTACTTTTGCTGACAATAACACCTGAGTAGAAAACCCCCAAAATCCGTAAATTTGCTGGTAGTTTCGCGAGACGAATTGTAAATTCGCCCAATGAATCTGAAAAACTTTTTCAGCACGAAATCAGCTCAAACTCATCCAAATCTCAATGGATTTGAGATCTGATGATTCCTATAGCTTCCCACACCAAAATCGAGCAATCCTCAATCAATTTCCATATCCAAAACACTCAGATCAGATCGAAAACGAATGGAACAGTGACTTTGAACTAGAAAACCAAAAAAAAACTTCAAAAATCAGCAACAAAATCTTCAAACCAGCAATAGGAATTGATTCAAGTTGGCTCTGATACTAAATTGTTGTCCCAATAGCACTTGAATCATCAAATAGTAATGAAGATTTGGATCAAAATGATAAAATATGAAGAACTTGGATGAACACACAAGAACTTGGATGAACACACAAGAACATCAATGAAAAACCCCCATTTGATCCATATTGATTTGCATAAGATATTTTATATGAAAACCCTCAAATCTAGCTCATACAAGCTTCCCAAACCTAATTGTCACTAATCTATATATAGTGATAATATTTCACTAATGACATATTAAGCCCCTAGACTTAGACAATTAGAGAAATTACATATAAAACATAAAAATGACTTAAACATAAATAAATATATTTTGTTGACACAAAATATATTTATTAACAATAAACTCCTAGTCATTTATCTTCAACATCTTGTCTCGGTTCTTCGTCTCGAACGCGTCTGTTTGCCTTTTCCGATGACTTTGACAGTGACGTTGACCTTTGTTGACTTTGACTGTGTTGGTAATATAGACTATCCTTATCAGACCCAACAAGATGTTTGCTTAATCTACAAATACCTAATTCACTAAAATGTATTGCTCTGATACCATAAGATATCACACCTCGGATTTAGGATTCCCAAGTCACGTGAGCCGGATCGATTGGTATCATGTAAAGGGTCTCAATCTTTATTTATTTGAATATTGACCAAAGTTGTGAAATCAGTGGATGTCTTTAGAATGATTTTAATTTTAGATAATCAACACTGACGGTTGATTTTCATTTCACATGTCAAAATGTTTTATCTCTCAATTATGAGATGATCAATAAAATCGATTAATCAAATAAATCCTCACACCAAAGGTTATTCAACAATTGGGGTGATTCAAATATTCAGCGATTCAAAATGAATATTTATGAAAATCCTTAAGAATTCACATTATAGTCAAAACATTAGACAATGAAATGTAATACAAAGTACACCAAAAGCATAAAGTTTAAAGTCTTTACATCTCCTAATGGATGATCTTATGCTACAAGGTCTAGTTAACACATGCTACAAGGTCTAGTTAACACAGACGCTTTGTTTGAAACACATGCATTTCATTTATCTGAAAATTTTCAAAAATGAATTGTTAGCATCAAGCTAGTTACTTATGTTACTTGCAAACATTTTATAATAGCATGATTAGTATAAAAATCATCATCGCAAGACTTGTCCCTTTTATTGACAAGGACCATACTAGGTAAGTGGTATACACTAAAATCATCTAGTTCATGCATGTTGAAATAAATTCATATTGCATTATGGTATTACATGTTATAGTTGCGCATCAAAACATGTATCCTCAATCGATATACGTATACTATGTCTTGGTCACTTAAACCTTTGTTTTGACCGATTTCATTTAACCATATGCTAGTTTTCTATAAACATAAAAAATAAAAATAATTAAATGAATATACATAAATGCATTTCATAAACACTTATGCACACAAGACATAACACGCAAATGAAGTTTCATAAACATATTCACTTTAATCCATGAGCTAGAATCACCGCATAGAGCTCCTAGATTCCCGGGTAGCACCACCATAGTTGTTCCTTGAGCTTAACAAGGCAAAACACTAGTTTAGGTGGGGTATCAAAGGGGTTTAACGCTTACATGTGTGAAGAATGTCATGAAAAAGAAGTGCTTTTCATTTTAATTATGCAAGTTTTTATAGCCTTGTCGACCCCCCTATCGTGGACCGCTAAGTAGGGCAGTCGGGGTCTGCGACCAAGCCATGGCAGCTTAGAATCGTTCTAGCCAATCAAAATATGACACGTATCAACTCGTGTCAATGTTAGGTGCCTCGTCATCAGACCCATGTCACTCCAGGATAACATGTGTCATCCTCTAGGTTCCGATCAACACTCCACGTGTCAATCCACAAGGGATTTGCTTGGTGAACACGTAACAGACCACTAAGAGTTTGCAAATGATAGTATGTCATCAGGATTCCCAATAACCCTTAATCTAGTCCTTAATGGACCGTTAGGTTTCCTGGTCACGATCCGTAACCACAGTTAAATCCATAAGTCTTTACAATTTTTATTTTCAACCCTAAACTTTCCAGGCTTATCATTTAATGTGCAAAAATTTTTTTCCAATGTGTTACACTACGTAAAATTCTAAACCAAATGAAGTACAATTTATCAAGTAACATAGAATAAAATGTCCAATAAAACACTATTTCTCTCAAACTGAATGTTTGTGACAACTATTTTAAAGCAAAGTGCTCCTTTGAAGTAAAATAGTTAACATAATAGTACTAATTATTAATAGACACAAGGTTAGATTTAAACAAAGTTTTGTTTGATAACAAACACTTCGACCCCAAGAAAAATTGAACAATACTCTTTTGACAAAATTTAGTAACCACAATGATTAAAAAGAAAGTCACAAATGATGTGGACAAGTTTGTAAACAAAAGCCTTTTTTCTGAAACTAAATAGTAAACTTGTTATTTAAATCAAACTTGTTTCACAAAAGTACTCCTTTTAATCGAAAACAAATAAAATGTTTTAAAACATGACTAATTGTATCCTATGAACGGTGTTTCGAGTTTGTTGGAAACCCGTTCGTAAAATATAATATAAACCATTTTTATTTTCGGATTACATTATAAGAATGCAAAGAAATGCGATAAATACAATACTATTACAAATGAAATAAATAAAATACAAGATGTACGGATGAAACAAATTATGTCGAAAATAAAATTGGTTGAGGATTCATAAAATGTGGGTCTCTTAAAATAAATTTCGAGACTTCTAAGAGAACTTGTTTGTTTTCTTGGATGCAACAGCCAAAGGAATTTTTATTGTCGGGGTAGACGCTGAAACCCAAGGTGTACCTCAAGAATCAAGAAGTTGAAGATGAAGATTGTTAGAGAGGAAGATGGGAGAGCTCTTTAATATTTACATCACATATTCATATTTTTAATTGTGATGAAAATAAAAAGTGTTATTCACATGTGTGGTCATATATTTATGTATCCAGCTTACTAAACTGCGAATAAAAATTTGCTATTACAATCGAACACAACTCATACAGTAGGGACCGTGAAGCTTCTGTTTAATGTTTCTTCAAATTTGTTTTAGGGCCTGTTTGGTAGCTTTTTAATGGTTATTAAGAGGCTACCTCTTAATGGTTCATAACCTCTGAATGGTTCATAACTTCTGAATGGTTAAGAGATAGCCCTAATGCTGAATGGTTAAGAGGTTAAATCTTAACGATACTTCTTAACCATTTAGAATCAGAGTTACCTCTTAACAATTTAGAGGCTAATAAACTATTAAGAAGCAACCCCATATTAAAAGGCTACCAAACAACCCCTTAATATATCGTTTTTAATTTATTGATCTTTTGAACATGTATGATATAAACATTTGATAATTGTATTTAACATTCACATCATATATTCCCATATTATTATCAATAAAGAATATATTTAAAATTACTCACCGTCTATGCACTAACAGTTATTTTCATATGTATAAGGATCTTCCATGTGTATTTTATCCAACACGCTAACCGACACAGTTTAATTATTTCGAAAGGGTTTAAAAAAGTGTCTGAAACCAAAAAATTATAAAAAAATAATCTCAATAATTAATTTTTAATCAATGGTTTATATCAAACTATAAAAAATAAGCTTATAAAAAGGGATATATTAGGCCTGTGTACTTTTCTTGAATTTTTTCAAGTTTCCTTACTTTTTTTAAAAGTTCATAACTTTTACACGTGATATTGTTTTTTTAATAATAATTACACCATAAAAGTAAATATTTTTTTATCTTTAAAACAAGTATAGTATCGATATATAAAAGTTTTAAAAAATTATGTCATTATGTTTTTGCTCTTTATTGTGTCTTTTCTGTTTTTTGTTATATTTTCATGAATACTATTATATTTTTTTAAATGATATGTTCTTAAAAACACAATAGTGATCTATTCCATTATGTATATGCAATATGTAAAATACAATGGTAAAATAAGAATTAATTTATCTAATATATTAAAAACAATGATCAAATAACGCAAAATGATATTAAACATAAAACATAATGATAAATGTGTCTTTAGTAAGTTCATTGTGTATTTTTTTGTGTTTTCATGACTACTATCGTGTTTTAATAAAATGATTAATTCTAAAAAATATAATGGTGAAATAACACCGTTGTGTATTTTTAGCATGTAAAGCACGACAATAAAATAACAACTAATTAATTATATATATATTAAAAACAATTACGAAATAATACAAAATAATATAAAACATAAAACACAATGATAGAATGTCTTATTCTGTATTTTGTTTATCATTGTATTATCCAGAATACTATAAGTTTTGAAAAATAATATTAATGAAATAACATCATTATATACTTTTAGTTGTAAAAGATAATGATATAATAACAACAAGGTTATATAATATATATAAAAACAATGATTAAATTAATACGAAATAATTTAAAATGTAAAACACAATAATTGATATATATAACAATAAATTGACATTTGACACAATGACATAACACATTAGAAACAATAACATGATGTATTAGACACGATACCTTGACGTATATGACACAATACCAAGATGACATTCACTTTAAAACAATAAAACACATGTCAAGCCTAAAATATTTCTTAAACTTTAAATTAAATAAAAAATTTACTATAACCTTACCTTAATTATTTTTGGATATGGTTTGATTATTTAATTTATCTTCACCCTTTGTTTGTTCATATATTTCAGAGTAATTATATATTTGTCACTTATGAATCATTGTTACATTTTGTGCATTTTAAAGCTTAACTTTATAAGTCACCGTTCTCTTTGTTTTTTTACCTCGAACAACGGCAATATATTGTAAAAAGAGTCAATGCTAGAAAAATGAGTGTACTACAATATTATAGAAGCAACCTTTAAAAAAGGTTGCACTTTTTCAAAATAAAATGTTACATTTACTAACATAATAATTATATTGTCTAACAAAAAGGATTTTGAAAATCTAATACAAACTCACCTGATGCAGCATTTAATAAAAAATTTGTTTAATGTATAAACCAGAACTGCATTAGTTTTATTTAGTTGTAGTGCGGCTGACTAGCAAAGAGCAAGCTGGGCCAAAAACTACTATGAAAACATCAAAGAGTTATGCATCGAAATGAAAGAAAACAATATCATCGAAGTTAAAGATAATTTCTTTTGTGGCGATTCGATAGAAATTGAAGTGTGTCTCATAACCAAATAGCCCACAAAGCCACACAAAAAAACTCATAATCAAATAAACTGACTCAAATAAACCGTTAACCAAAACGTTAAACAAATCTTACTACTACCAATTGAATTGTGTCTAAACACTGCATAAGCCGAGAAGGGTACAGAACTCATGGAGCTAGTCAATGTTTTCTTTAAAAGCAAGGTCGTCTTAACGATTTTGAAGGCCCTACGGCCCACGCGAACCAAAAAACAGGGCCTTTTCAGAGGTTAACTTAATAAATCCTCCTTTTTTCTTTGGGTTGGGACCTAAAAGAATAAGCTAAAATGTTTATAGTTGGTGGAATCCAATTTATTTTTCTTTTTTTTTTTCAATTTGAGCAAAGACCCTTTTTGTAATTCAAGATCGGCTTCTTCTTTTTGCTTCATTTGCGTTTTCATATGACCGCTTTCATACTTCTTACTCATCATTACACTTATATATGATAGATTCTAATGCAAACTTCTACTAAACAAGCAATATTATAATATATATATACACTAAATAAATGAGCGCAAACTAATTCACTATATTCAAATCTAATTCACTAAACAATAAAGAGCAACTTTGCAAATATTCAAACGCCAGATTCAAAAACTAATTCACTAAACAAGTGACTAAATACTATATAACTTGTAAATTAAAATTTAAACACTAACTTGAGAATTAGACTAAGAGAGGCAATGGTAGTACGGTACGATCCAACAACACAAAATCAAGATTAGAACTCAAAAATTTAGAATCTAGAATTGGAAAAAAGAATCTACCTTGAGAATTGCAAATATGTGTTCGAAATTGCCGTTTGTTAGAACAAATCACAGATGTTGTTTATTTTTAAGTATTTATAATATCTTGAGGGAAGAACGGGTAAATTTTCATTGGATTGCATGTCCTACTAAATTAATAAAATGTTTAACCAGGTCAAATTTTTAACAAACATAAAAAAAATATATAAAAATTGAATGCCCTTTAAAAATGGGAACCCAAAACTCTAGCTTTGCTAGCTTTAGGCTTGAGCCGGCTCTGATTAAAAGCAATAAAACCATCCATTTACTTAGGGTGGAAAGGGCGCATGAGTCATGACACAACGACATGCCTCGGCGTCGCCTGGTACCACTGACGCCACCCTTTTTTCACGCCACATGGCATGCGTTTCCGGCACCCTCTCGTCGTGTCTTCCATCTAAAACTATCCCCTTCAACGTCTAGTTTCACATGTGACATGGTGTGATAACACCGCCACCATCAAATTTGAGTGTGTGAAGTAGTGTGGTTTACGTAATGTGACATGACAATATTTGGTTGATTGGTTTATGGTGTAGTGTGATGGGTGTGACATGAGTAGTCTTTCCACCCTTATATTCTGTCATCTATATATTGATAAAGAATAATAATACGTTGATAAATTGACGGTAAAAGATTTAAAAGTCGCAACTCACGTGAGGTTCTGGATTACATGATTCATATCTGCTATGCAAGTCACGTGCAAAGGATCCAATGACCTAATATTAAACATCTTGAGCGGACCAAAATATTCTTCCCTTTCCATGTTCTTCATAAATTTAAATTGTTTGTATGTTCGAGTCATCCCCTTAACTTTACACAATGAATTATTTAATTTCTAAGTCATTTATAAGTGTCTGAGGATCAAGAGTTTTTCTCGTAATCAATTGTGTTGTTTCTTTATTTTTACTATCATATTCGTTACACAAATCATTCAAGCACACTTCCACACATACGAATTTGATCACAAAGTTATTCTTGTTAATTTTTGGTTAAAACATTACATATAAGAGATTTTAAATTGTTGACTTCCTAAATTATTAAAACATATTATTTCCGGTTATAATTGTAAACATATTTTTTGAAACTATAAAGGAGGTATCTTTTTTGTTTACGAATATGGTGGTGTTGGTAAAACTTTTCTTTGGAAGACTTTATTTGCATCCATAAGATCTAAAAGTAAGATCGTATTAAAACTTGCTTCAAATGGTATTGCGTCTTTGTTGTTTACAGGTGGTCGGATGACACATTCTATATTTCTAATTCCTTTGAACTTAAACGATGAATCTTTGTGTCGTATAAAACCTGATTGACATTGCAATTTACTAAAATAAACGGAATTGATCATATGTGATGAAGCACTAATTGTACACAAACATGCTTTTCAAGCATTGGATAACTGTCTTAAAGATATGATGGGTTGTGATATCATAAATAATTTTAAGATTTTATTTAGAGGTAAGGTTGTTATTTTTGGAGGTGATTTTTTACAGATTCTACCAATTATTCCAAATAAAACCAGACATGAATTGTAAATGCATCTTTAAGTTCATCATAAATCTGGCCACACTGCAAGGTTCTTAAAAATGACCAAAAACATGAGGCTAAATACCTATGCTGACAATTACGAATTAATCGGATGAAGATTTTAGAAACTGGCTTTTGGACATAGGAGAAGGAGAACTAAGGTCTCCACACCATGGTGAGTAAATAATTGAAGATCTTTTCATTTCAAATTCACCTGATCCACTCTCTGATTTGATTGATTTTGTGTATCTTTCAATACTAAACAATTATCAAAATGAAGATCTCTTTTAAGAAAAATGCAATTTTAGCACCAAAAAATGAAGCGATTGAAGATATTAATCATCGTTTGCTCTTATTGTTTCCAGGTGCTCAAATGGAATACTTAAGCTCCTTTAGTATATATCAATTAGATGATGTCAGTTTTAATCTTGATGAGACGTTGTACTCACCTAATGTTTTAAATGAAATTAAAATATCAGGATTGTCAAATCATTAGTATTAAATGTTTGAGTCCAGTCATGTTGTTTAAAATTATTGATAAAAAACAGGTTATATAATTGAACAAGACTACAAGTGATAACCCTTGGTAGTAGGGTTATCAAAGCCAAAATTATGAAGCAATATCGGGGTGAGTACATTCATTTCGAGAATCAACTTGACACCTTTTGATAAGAACATCCTATTAAAGTTTAAAAGAGTACAATTTTTACTTGCAGTGTGTTTTGCGATGACAACAAGAGTCAAGGTCAATCCTTTTCTAATATTAGCTTATACTTGAAAGAACATATTTTATCTTTCGTAACAGAGTTAAAAGTACAAGGTCTTGAAACTAGTAATTGGGTAAGTCACAAATAAAACTTTTAATGTTGTCTAAAAAAATATTTGTATACTTATGAACAATTGTTTTACCTTGTTTTGTCTTATTTTCATATCTTTTTTTCCAAATTTCATATTTTATTTGACTTATTTATTAATATAATATCTGCTCTTGTTTCATTTATAACTGTATACATTTAGTTTTTCATTTACCGAAACTATTAAAATGATAGTATGAGACTATCATAACCTTCATTGTAATTTATTGATTCCACTTTTCATATATATATATATATATATTACAAAAAAGTTAAGTTTACAAATGTCATTTTTTTTGTCTTTTTAACCCGTATAACATACGAATTGTTAACATAATTTCAAGTATAACAATAAAATTATAATTCTAAAACATGTTTTTTTACCCGTCGTTATCTTTCCTCGTATCTTTCTCTTAAACATTAAAAATATTATTCACTATTCTTATAAGTATTCATATAAGACTCACCCAAATTATGTGGCCTTAATCATATAGAAATAAAAATAATAATAATGTTCAGAAAAAAAGTGAGAACAAACAGAATGGTCAGCGTTTGAGCCGCACGAGGGGAGATCTCTCATGAGTCACACGACTCAACTCTGGATTTTGAAAGTGCACTAGCACCCTTCATTTTTAACCAACTTTTGTTTTCTTCAAAAAGTTAAAAACTTATCAAAAAGAACTACAAACTTTTTTATATTCCACCGACTTATAAGAATAGTTGCATCTTAAAAAGTTGTCTGAAAATATAATACTATTTTCTAAGTTTATTTATTCATCAATTTTCGATATTATTTCAGGAATTTTGATATTATCCTACAAGTTCTTTGTTTATTCCTATAATTAAACATTTTTAACAAATGATTCTTAGCCTAATTGGTTAATGTGAGGTACCTATCCATATGTAAATAAAAATAGGTCATGGGTTCATGTCTCATTTTGAGCAAAATGCTTAGATTTGAGCCATGAGCTTTTCTCAACAATGAGATTCCTCCTGAGTGGATTGCGGGTGTGATCCCGGCTGGAAAACGAATAGATGGGCGCGATTAAGATAACATCTATCCTTCAAAGTAGCATCGCACATTTGTCGTTAAAAAAAAGTAAACATGTCTATTATCCACATGCTAGATAAATTACTCACCTCCACATGGGGGTTGATTCATTGATCTATATTCATTATCCATCCCTCTTATATTTTAAACCACCACACTTTCAAATCATGTGAAATTGCTCTTTGCCCTTTTCTCTATGCCTAAAATATATCAAAATTCACCCACCCCATCCTCTTTTAACTTTTATAAAGTTTTGTTTGGCAGAAAGTCTTTTTAATAAAAACAAATATTATCTATAGAACTTCGTTATGTCTTTTATAAAGTTCTACTAGATCAAAGTATCATTCAATTGCTTGCATAGATTGATGGGTACTAGGTTTGATCTTTCCAATTTCTAACATATAAGTTTGACTTTCAACGGGTAAAATTAAAGTTTTATATTAGAGCAATTGTCGAAATGCTAGCAGGTGGTAAGTGTAACTGCATAAAATAATAATTAAGTTTCTCAGGTGTTCTATTAAAATCGTTGAATATATAATTTAATTTTTTTATAAAACATTCAATTTTCATTAGGTGTTCAAATCTAGTTTATTTTTAACAAATGTTAAATCTAAAATATGTTGTGATGGAAATAAAACATATATGAATCTTAATTATTACTTAGAGATTTTTTTTCCAGTTTGACTTATACTGAATAATAATGAAACCTTTTTTTAACTATTTAGTAGTTTTTTCTCACTATTACCTCCTATTTTGAATTAATTTGAATTAAATAATCACAATAGTAACTAATATTAATATTTCTTTTTTTTTTGTCTAAACACTATAACATTTATAGAAAAAATACAAGACTGTGACATCTAATGAAAATTGAGTAGGTGGAGAATTAAAACATTTTGAGTGTCTATAAGAAAACATTTAAAGATTTAATTTACATTAGGTGATATTTGCTTTCATTTTTAAATCAAACTAGCGGGTGAGCCAGCGCGTTGCTACGTAGCGGTGTTGTAATTTGTAACATCAGTTTCAAACACTTATATAGTTGCATTCCCCTTATGGTTTCTAACAACTCGGATGTAAAAAAAATAATTAGAATTGAGAATGCATGTCAGATAAAAAGTAGTCAAAATTTGACAATTAAAATAATGGTTGCTGTAGATACCGACATGTAATTTTAATATGTATATATAATATCTTTTAAATATTTATATAAAATAAGAAATGTATTTTCAAAGTATTGAATTTGACTTTTAATCTAGGTACATGCGTATATATAAAAGTAAAAATTTATCATAGCATTTCTTATTTGGATAGCATAAATATGTGATACGAATATTAATATAATACTAATTACCAATTTCGTTAATGCATCAGCTTGAAAGATTCTATCATCAATTTCCTTTGGTCAAGTAATTTTTAACTTTTAAGTGTTGGGTGAACCAGTTAAGACAATACTAATTATCAATTTGATTGGTGCATAATATTATCTTAATACTAATAATTATATATATAATACTAATTACCAATTGGTTTGTGTATTATGGGTTGTACTTAAATTTTAGTGGGATGTATCCATTTTGTTTTTTTCTTATATTTTCTTACTTTTACAATTAACCCCTACAATTTTTCACTTTCAACTTTGGTTTCCTATACCTTTCATCTTTTACAAATTCTTCATTTTTTACGTTTCGGTTTAATTATTGCGAGTTAACTACGAGTTATTACGTGCGCATGTGGTTCAACATTTTTATGTCTATTTTTTCCCGTTTAACGGCACGGTCACAACGTGCGGTTCTTAGATCGACTTGGTTATTATTTTTAATGTTTTACGTTTCACGTGTGAGGTTCAACGTTTTAAGTATACTTTCTGCTCGGTTTTATTTTTTCCGTTTTTATTTAATATTTAATACGAATGTTTCCAGTGTTGTTGGTCGCTGATTGTGATGTGAAATTGATACTACTTGCCATGATTTTATGCCTCCAACGTAAGGCGGAGAGCTAAATACTAGTTAAATATAATTCTTCATATATTTATAGACGATCTTTTTAAATAATCACCAAGTAGGTCCACCAACGTCAAATTAGCAAAATAAAACCATCAAGAAAATATGACACGAATAGTATAATAGTGTCGAGACTAGTCAACTCAAACAAAGATCAAAGCTGAAGATCATAAGGACAAAACACGCGTAGTTAATATAAAGTGTATTGCAAATCGACAAAGCTTTAAGCTAATCAGAATTTAGGATAATCATGTCACAAAAGATCCACTCTTGATGGAGGGTCGTACTATGAATCGATGGTAGCATGCATCATGCATGGGTAAAACAAATAAACTAAGTTTTGACTCTCAAGTAACATATTCTTAGGTATTTAATATACTTAAATTTAAGTATTTAGTGATAAGTGTTGTGTTTTTTAAAATAAGCTTAACTTAAATAAAAATGATTGTATTTGTATAGAACTTCTAAACATATCTCTGATAAACTAAGCTAAAGTTTTATACTAGAAAACAAGATTTATGAAAAAACGGTTTAATGAAAATTGGATTAAAAATGCAAAGTTAGAAATATCGATAAAAACGAGTTTTGCAAAACTATATGTACGAGTGTTAAACAAACATTTCAAATGAAATACGTTAGAAGTTTTTTATAGAACTAGTTATATGTTATAAAAGATGGTATTTTTTATAACATGCAAGTATAAAACAAAGATTGTTTGAAGATTCTTAATATGTTTCTAAACTCTTGACAATTAAGCATATGAAATTTAGTATAAGACTAAGTTTATAGGCTATAGCATTTGTTGAGGAGAGCATGTTCATTTTGTTAAAAAGAGATGATTTTTCATACTTATCGAAAAATTGATTTTTTTTTTCAAATTTGATCTAATCTCTTAACAAATTAAACTCCAGACTTCCAAGTCATAATATATAAGTGGTATCTAACTCTTTGAACACTTTAAAGATCAATGCTTAGCGAGGCTTACAGCTTATTTTAACATCCATATTAAAACACTTCAGTTTTATTTATGAGTAGTTATCTCTAATTCTCAAAAAAAACATTTATTTTCTTTAGAATGACAAGTTTATACTAATCTTATTCCTAAACTACACCCCGCATATATATATATATTACAGTTGTCAATATATAAACCTTAGACCTCATAATAATACTCCTAGAGTTAAAGTCTCTACCACTGGGCCACCAACCATAGTGGTTTTGATTATCAATTAAGATTAGAGAGAATCTCTAATCTCTTGGAGATGCAAGTATAATACCGACCTTACTAAAGGACAAGACAAGAGTAGTTAAGAATTTGCAATACTAATCTCTATCTGATGAAAAAGATGATCCAAACATCTACCGAGCCACCATAAATCGTTATGTTGTATTGACTACTCTAAATTCTTTACCATTTTATTTGGAAACTCTTAACTTATTGTTTTGCAAATTACATGTTCTTCATAAGAGTATTTTCTTACCAAATGTAGTTTTAAAAATGTCAAAAAAGTTAGAACTAACATATTCAGCCTTCATCCTTGTAGATTTATAGTCTTTTCAGTTTTTCTTTGTGGTATGGTATTAAGAACAAAGAATTAGCTTAACCCAACATTCAAGGCTTTTGTGCTGAAAACATGATGAAAGCTTGCTGAACTTTGCATGTGTAATTTGTGAAACCACAGGATGTGACCAAGTCTTCAATCTCTTCTTTTGTTAAGTTGTTATAATCCCCAGCAATCCTCCTCTGTCATATAATAAAGCCAATTGTAAATCAAAATCAATGAAAATGAAACAAATATGTGACTAAGTTTACAAAATTAAAGATAAATAAAATGTACAAATACTTGATTTAAGCTAAACATGCAAAAAAGAGGTGAATGAGTCAAACAAATCGAAAATCATCCAAAATGTATTTTTGATGCGTAAAACCTTCGAAACAACTTTATTCAAAAAATCAAATTAGTATTGACATAATATGATTTTCATAACCATATTTGACACATTATTTATTAATAAAACTTCAAAAGTCTTGGAAAAAAAGCTTGCCAAACCCAAACAAACGCCAAAAGTGATATGTTTTGACCCGCTACAGACCCACCCAGTCTACCACCTCAAGTCTTAGCCTCAAAAGTTTAGGCCCTGGTATTTTTGTTGATGATTTTAGTTCGTATATGTAACTATGGGATCATGTCCGTTTACTATGACGGGGAATGGAGGTAGGGGCACTCAGAATGCAAGATGGTGGAAATCATGTAACTATATCAAATCCAAATATTTTTAGAAGATGGTGATTAAGAAAAGACTTCAATAGAAGTAATACAAAAAAGTAATCTTTTACCCTATCAAATGGCCTTAGTATAGCAGCAGTTGATGAAGATGGTCGTAGAAATGTTGTACCAACAAACACACCACCACTTCGCAACACACGATTTATTTCTGCAATCTATAAGTGAAAAAACAATCAAATCCAAAGCTCAAGGAACCCAGAAAGTTTAAGAGAAAAGTGGACTAATTGTAGATTCCAAGAAAACTAAGATGAACATGTGAAAATTATCAAGAAAGTTATGATGATTATGTTGCGCTTTTATAAGTACTTTTTATAAGTAAAACTGTCTATTGTGTCAAAAGATGACAACCCTAACCCGGACACACTTAAAACATGTAATCTGAACTCGACCCGTTTAACTCATTTATCTAAACAAGTTAAAAAGGTGGAATGGGTTGTAAACGGGCTATAATTCCATACGGTGTTAAATGGGTTGGAGGGTTGTAATAAATGAGTTAAACAAGTCATAAACGGGTTAGAGGATTGACCCACTTAATAAATGAATTAAACGGGTTAAACATGCCAACCCAAGCTCGGCCCATTTAATTGAACAGTTAAACACGTTAACATGAACATAACTTATTTATTAAGTGCGTTAAACATGACAACCCAAAATCTTAGTATTTTCATTTCATGACAAGAATTGTCACCCCTAAGTAAAACAACCATGTTGTTGTTGCATGCAACAATAATAACATAAACAAACACAAAGATAAAAACTTAGCCCTAAAATTCTTGAGATTACATACTGCATTAGAAGGAGATGGCCAACAATGCAAAGCTGCACCAGCATGAACTGCATCAATTGAACATGATGGGAATGGAAGCCTGGAAACATCTGCCCGTACAAGTGCAAGATTGCTGTAATTTAAATAACGTAAGTTAACCGTGATGAAAATCTTCATAAAAAGAAGCTCGGAAAAGAACATACGAGTTTAAAATTGTATCATCGGATTTTATAAAATCATAAGTTTGACGGAGCATATTTTCTGAAAAATCAAGAGCTATGACTTTTGAGTAGGTCCCAGATTTTGCGAATTTGCGGGAAAACAAACCGCTCCCACAACTAACATCTACTAAAGTTCCACCTTCTGCTGGCTTGAAGTACTCCTGAGCCATATTGAACTGCAGAACCAGAAATTTGAGTAATAAATTGGTGTTTGACTAAGCATATAGTTTAAAGGAAGTATTTGACTTGACTATTGGTCACATGCCTTTTATGTAGTTGGAGAATGTTAAAATGGGAGAATCTTGTGAATACAGATTGATATTGCTGATATTTATAACTAGAGGTAGCAAAATGAGCAATTTGGGTAAAGGATCAATACAGGTAATGTTTTGGCATGGTCTAAACTCTAAACCAGTCTCCCGACCAGAAGGTTTTTTGTCCATAACTTCTACAAACTTAAATGAAGATTAGACTGTCAAATGATGCTAAAGTTATATTCATCAATAGTCTAATTTTATTAATTAAAAATTTTGGAATATTTTATGATTACCTATACAGTTTGGGCAACTTTCAGCCTATTCAACCCATTTAACTGGCTTTCCTTTTAAGAGCACTTTTTGATTTTATCCGTTTACCCAAAGATATAACATAACCTGAATCAACTCATTCATAAGAAAAAATATTTGCAAATGCCACTGATAGAAACCGAGTCAGCAAGCTTTAATTACTAAAAGTAAACAAGAACAGCAGTCCCCTTCGAGAGGGACGAGTCTCCAGAAATACAACTCAAAATTCCAAAATACTAGACGACTCAACTAGAAAATCAAAACAATTATAAATAAGGCAACATGCTACTAACTGCCCCACTAACCCCCACTTAAGCTACTGCTTTTGAGTTTTTTGACTGAACCAGTACAGAGTCCGCTAACCGACTGGATCTACTCCATCGCAACTGGGTCAAACCCAGGGTTTCTGATCAGCCACTTTGATTTATGACAGTTGCAATGGATTAGGTTCATCCAAAACGCTTTTGGTCGACAACTTTAACATTTTAAATAACTGATAACTAGTGTGCAAAACATGATTACCAAAAAAATATTGATGTTTTTCAGATAAATGATATAAAAAGGTTTTATACATTAAAATTATTGTTTGGGAGACGTTGACATGTTTGACGTGTTTCCTTCTAAGAGAACTTTACTATTTTATCGTTTGACCGTCAGACATAAAACTTAACCCGAATCACCACTCATAAGTAAAGAGTCAAACTTGCCACCTTTATTTACAGCAATAACAATGGGTGGAGCATGAAGTTTGATCTAGAAGGTCGGCAATTTTGTGAGACAATGAAAAACACAATTAGACTAACAGGAGCCAAATGAAAATAATGATGATGATGATAATTATAATGATAATAAGGATTATAGCAAACAAATTAACCTCCTCATCTGGACCAGGAAAACCACTACGGTTGAAATTTTGACGCCATCCACGTTCATACAAAAATGAAACTAGTGGGCTCCTGATGAAATTATGAGACCAATGTTAGCATAGACTTTTTCAAAGAGAACAATTATAACTCACATGGTGTTATAGAATAAAATCCTCATGATATTCAATGAAAATATCATACCGAAATAACTCAGTCCGAGAAGGTTGAGCTTCAACGTATTCTTTTGCGCCAGCAATTAGTGTAAGATCGAGATACATGTTTTTGCTTGAATATGATTTATTGCACTTTATGCATTTAAAACCTGAACGGTAGATTGCAGGCCTGCAAGTTTCAAGATTTTCTGTGAAAAAACTAGGCTCAGTCATGTGCAGGTTTAGATGTGGCAAATTCAACTGTTCACTTATATAGGATCGATTCAGGTTATGTTTTATTTATAATGGTTAAACGTGTAAAATAAAAATTAATAGCTTAAAAGGAAACATATCAAAAGTCATCCAAAGTGCTTTTTTTAGGACATAATACTTCTTAAATCATTTTACTCAAAAACTTCCAATGTTAGTGTAATAACATACTTTTTATTATCACATATCATACACATATAAGAAAAACTACAAGTTTTAAATAAACCAACTCCCATTTTTTACCCATTACCGAACCCACCGGACCAGCCACCTTTATGCAGTATTATCACCAAACAAACAAGAAACTATTTAACTTACAAATTGAAACCAGGAGGACCTTTTCTTATAAGTGGTTCGAAACATACAGGACATGCAAACAATTCGACTTCCCCTGAATCTTGGGGCTGAGTGATTGTCTCCTGCAATTATGAAATTATTCATAAATACTGAGCTAATGTGAGATTATAATCATTGACGTCCATAGAAAAGACTAAAAAACTGTAAAATTGTAATGGAGTTGAGAAAAAGGTCATGAAGAGGACAGGTTTATGTTACTAGAGCAGTTCATTGTAATGGCTTGTGCACCTCCCATTGGGTGGTAATATTATCGTATTAGAAAAGAAAATCATGTTTAACTTATTGCAAAATTCCAGCAAAACTGAAAGCCTCCAAAAATGGACTTATTAATATCAAGAGCGCAAAAATGACAATGCTATTACGAAAGTGACTCCAATACAAATTTTCCTATCTTTAAACTAACAAAACTAAATTATGTCAACTTTATGAAGCATGTGCACAAGGTACAAGGTGGCTATAATGTGAGTATTCAGGTAGATACAGAAAAGGGCTATGATATAGTGAAGAATATGTCATGGTCCTAATCAAACAGATGAGGGGACACTAATTCAACAGTAATTCTACAGAAAATCTAGGCCTTATAAAGCTATATGCATGACAAAAGAAGCCATTTTGGTCAAAGAAAGGAAGCAAGGAATATAAGAGTTGATAAAAGTAATAAAATACTCAAATGATACCATTAATGATGCATGATCATAAGAAGGAAGTCTAAAAATCAAGAAAATAGTACACTCTAAGTTCCCAAAAAAAGTGTACTTTTGACTTTTGGGAATCGATCTTCAAACTTCAAACTCGAATTCAATGTGAATGGATTAACACATAAACACAATTTGTTTCAGCACAAGCTTTGTTTGATATAAATAAGGCAACATACACATATCTTTCTCTTTGCCTATACATAATCATACACTAGCCTAGACAAAGCAAAACGAATCATAAAACCTATTCAACTATTATACAAAACGAACACATAAAATTCAACTAAAACCCTAAATGGATCAGAATTTCAACTTCCATCCAAAATCACACAATATCCCCAAAACACAAAATTGCATAAACACCAAACACCATCCAACAAGATTCAATAACGAATAACTTCCACACCCTAAAACCAACAAACAAAAACTTCAGCAGTATCATCATTATTCTGTAACGAAGCCCAACCGTTTGTGTTAATGCCAGCGAGAAACAAAATTACCGATTCTGTGGCAACAAGAGCCGAAACCGGGCGAACTCTCGAAGATGGGTACTTGAATGAAGATCGAAACTGGGTGTACTTCAAAACAGAGGGAAGTTTAGGAACAATCAAGGTGCGATGATGAAGAGGGTGGAGCATATGATTTACAGATGAAGATGACGTCGTCGCCATTGATGGTGAAAGTTAATGATGTTTATGTGGTTTTCTTTTGTTGAATTGGTGTCGGATGTACATGAAGAGGCCTATGTATATAGGTAGTTTCATGATGGTGAAGAAGACTGATGAAAATTGGTGTTTTTGTTTCATGGGTTTTTGTTTGTGTGGTGATCAACAAACCATGTGAAGAATGACGGAGCATTTTGGAACAAGAGTACTCTTTTCGATTGAGGATGCTTGCTTGACACGTCATCGTTTGACCACGTCATCGTCTCTACAGGATGTAATTTTCTTTACCATAAATCCTTGTGTTGTGTTGTGTTGTGTTGACTACTCTGAATTCTTTACCATCTTGGTTTGCAAACTCTTCACATTTTGTTTTGCAAAGTACGTGTTTTTCATAAAAGTATTTTCTCACCAAATGTAGTTTTTGAAATTTCAAAAAAGTTAGAAATAACATATGCGGCCTTCGGTTTTTACACTGTCTTTTCAGTTTTGCTTTGTAGAATGGTATTAAAAACGAAGATTTAACTTAACCAAACATATTACATATCACATAGTAGAAGGGTTATATTGTAATTACTTCATAGTATAGGGTATCTCTTATTAGTTGTAATTTGATTGTGTACTTAATCAGAGAACGAACCACAACAAAGCTAGCTAATGATTTTGAGATTAATCTCCTTCTTCTCTTCTCTGTGATCTTTCTTATTCCTCTATCTTTCGCTCTTAATATTCTTGATCATCAGTTTTGTTCGTAACAATGGTATCAGAGCAATCCTTCCTCTTGACTGTGGGTTAAGGTTAAGGCAACGATAGGTTGTATGATAATAATCAGATTAAGGCAACAATAGGTTACTAGCATCAACAATCGAAGGTAAGAATCAAGTGTTCTTGAAGAATTCTAGCATACAACTTTTACAGGCAGCAACAATCGAATTACGACAACAAGCTAAACCAAGATCAACAACAATTGTGTTCAATCAATCGAGGGCAGCAATCAAGAAGCCAATGGTTCAATTCAGATTCAACACAATAATAAGGCTTTGTAATTGATTTACAAAAGCAACAACAAATCAAGAAATAGGCAATCGTCATGGAATCTACTATGGAAGAAATCATGTCCCTTATGCAAGAAGGTACGGGCAACGATTATTGCAAGGAATTTGAGACTTTGCTTAGTAGAATTGAAATCCTTGAAGATTTTTTTGAAGATTATTTGCTATATCTCTTTATTTCTAGTCTTAAACCTAAAATCAATGAAGTACTCAACCAATATCATAATATTAGTAGAAGTTTAAAATTGAAGGATGCGTTTTTCAAGGCCAGGATACAAGAAATGGTTCTGAAATTGGATTCAATGAAATGGAATCAAGACCAGATAACAAGAACAGGAGTGTCGACGATGGATACGAACCAGTCTTATGAATTTGTAAGTTTTGAATTGAGTAAATTAAAATTTTCGTCATTTAGGTATACACTAAATTTCAGATTTCATCATCAAACTTCATTAATTACAGTAATCGTCCTTTATTTAAAAACTTATAACGCATTACGTCCTTTCAATTAAATGGCGTTAAATTTTTATGTTAAGGGGTGTAAAATGACTTTACTACCCCTTCAAACTAAAAATAAAACTAACAAAAATAGAAAAAATGATGGGTCCCACCTACCTCACCTCTTTGTATTGGCTTTAAAAATCTCGCATGGCCACCTCCTCCCAATTCCGCCTACCCTCTCCGGCGACCAAATCACCTTTCTTTCCAACTGGTTTCTTGATGAGGTTCTATAAATGAAACCCATATCTCAGGAAATCATATTATCCCCAACATAAATAAAAAAGAAAAGCCACCATCATAGGTGAAATGGTTCCACTTTGATCATTTTTCCAAGGCCACGACAAGAACCCCATTTCCAATTTTTCGTTAAACAATATGCAAGAGGTAATCCAAGAGGAACTCGGGGTTATCTCAATAGCTTTTAAGACAATTTATTTGCAAAAATCAATATGCATGATTCACCGATAATCGTAGCAATACTTCCAAATTTACGTGAAATGGGTGCACAGATGGATTAGCTTATGTTGATCTTGCTAAGTAGGTTGCTTGAATTTATTGAGTTTCTTAATGATAATCACCATATCTTTACTCTTTGGAAATTGATAAAATTGAAGGTATAAATGTGGATGGCCGCAAATTCAAAACCTGATGATTCACCGGAACCAACTAAGGTAGGCAATTTCATTCTTCAACAGGAAGATAGTCATATGGTTATTTTGGAAGTTGAAAAGGATTATGATGTTACTAAATTTAATAAAGAAAATGAAAATGATAACATAAATGATCCTGTTAATATTGATCATTCAAATGACACTCTAGAAAATGATCAGTATAAAAATGCTACTTTCATTAGAAATATGATTTTTGAAACTGATATGGGGATTAGGAAATAAGGAAAAGTCTCCTTGTTTTTACCTGATATAATAGTCATGGTTCAAGTGGAAATGGAGTCGAAATCAAACAGTTATGGGGTGATGCAGTTGAGTTTCTTTTTGACCATCATGTTAATTTTAGGAATTATGTTCAAGTCCTGGGTTCAATATTAGTATTTGTTCCATGGAAAAAGAAGAAACAAATAAAATGGGATGATACTGGTTAGGTTGGTATTCTAGATTGTAGAGGTATTGTGATTACCAAAATTGTTGTACAATTGACAGATCAGGTCTGGGAAGTTGGCTTAATTGCTATTGAACCAACATCACATTTATGTTTAGAGGAAAATAATGGGGTTGATCTGTACCAAAAGGTGCTAGTGATTTGGAATGATTTTAAGCCATCAACACATCATATTTTGTTTCTAATGTTTGAGCAAACATCCACATCATTGTCTAAGCTGGAACAATCACCAACAAGGGAAGTAATAGCTGAACATGAAGTATGTAATCTTTTTATGGTTACTACAAAAGTTGTTTGTAGGTTTGAATTACTCAACATATTATTTTCAAGGTTGCTGATGAAATGCTTACACAATAGGGTGTTCGGATACTGCATTATGCTTATGAGTGAGTGTTGTTAGTATGTTTTGATTTGGTTCAGGAGGTTTAGCATGCCCAGGGTGATTTCGCATATGTGTAATATTAACGTAAGGTTGTTGATTCTTGGGCAAAATTGGTTTGTATATGGCTGTTGTTACACATGTGGTTTTTATGTGGTTGTTATTTCTTGTGCGATATTGACTTCTTATTTTTGATTGGGGCAAAAAATCATAAGGTTGTCAAATGGACAAACAAAATTCTAGTTCAAGTGATTCTAGTCAACAGTTATGTATGGTTGGTTGCATGGGTATATGGGACTTGTAACGCTTCGGAATGTCGAAACGATCAACTTTGTAATAATGGGTTAAGTTAGGGGTTATTTAATAATAAAAAAAGAGAAGAACAAAAAATAGATTATGGCCCAATTAGCTCCATGGGCTAAGAATTTGATAGGTTTAAGGGCCTATAAGCACCCATTAAACAACCCTAATCAGCCATCTTTCTCCTCATTTGCAACCCAAACCTAACATTTCTAGAGAGAGAGTAGAGAGAGAAAGTAAAGAAATCAAAGGTTGGAAGCTTTGTTGGTTAGAGGATAGAAGATCTGGTTGTTTGTGCCTTAAAACAACAAGAAAAAAGCAAGAAATCCAGGTAAGAATCATCACCTAAACACCTCTTTAGATCAAAATCAGATTCTAGGGTTTTGGGTTTTGGAAAGTTGCAAAGAATCATAAAAATGTCATATTTTTATGTATGAAATCATGTAAAAGCATAGATATAATTTCATAGATGAAAAACTAAGGATTTGGACATAAAAAGTTGAGATTTTGGGTTAAAAACGAGCTGGTTCGTCTTTTTTATACGTCCAGCGAAATTGTGAGTTCGTCCTGCGAAACTAAGACAATCTCCTTAGAGCGAAACTATAGTTTCGCTGGTAATTTCGCAAGTGCATAGGTAAACCAGTAGATTTAGCGAATCTAAGAATTTCCAACGAAAGTTGGGCGATTTTTGCAGCGAAACTACCATGCGAAACTGGAAGCGAAACTGCTACCGAAACTGTGTAGAAAATGGTCTATTTGTGTGTTAACTTATATGTAGACCGTGTGCCACGATCCTAGCTTAGAAAACTTAGACGTGAAGTTGTTTACTGGCCATGTTTCTAGATCCCCCTTATTTACACGTTTTCAATGTATTGGGGGCGATATGCATATTAAATATACAATTTTTACGACAAAGATTTCAAAAGGTTTTAACAAGAAAAATCGAATTTTCTATAACAAGTTATGCTATACAAAGTCTTTAAATAAAAAATTTTCGCGCTAACCTGGCAGCCAGGCCCCAGCCAGGGGCGTTGCCCCTTAGACCCCACTAGGGGCTGCTACCCTTAGAACCCCGCTATCAGGGGCTGTCACCCCCGAACCCCTACTGTCTCGCGGAGGGTCGGTTATACTGTTTGTATTCTTTTGTTGAAGAATGTGAATATATGGACAATAAGTTGATTCTTAGCATGTATAAGTATATGTATAACTAAAGATGAAAGTGAAACCTAAAAAAATGTTATTGAGCTCATAACAATATACCATTACTAAAGTAAAGTCTTGCAAGCAAAGGATAAAGGAGAGTTGCATTTGTTGTGCTCTCATGGATAAAGTAAAGTCTTGTGTTCATCACAAGCATGGATAAAAAAAAAGTCATATGTTCATCACAAGCATGAATAAAGTAGTCTTTTGTTCACCACAAGCGAGGGTCTAGCCCTTGGGCAGATACCGAGACATAGTAACTGGAACGTGACGGATAAAAAAGAGTAATAGAAAATAAATAAGCGAAAGCCTTAATGATAAAGTATTGATAAAGTGGCACTCTGTGTATAGTAAATGTTTGTTCATGTGATGACTATTTTAGAATGATAAAGTTAACATACCTCGCTAAATGATTATCTGATAAAATAAACCTAGAACTCACTCAGCGAAACTGACTTTTGTATGCATATCAGTTGACAGGTGAGTTGTTGGGCTTAAAAGAGCGAGGGCATGGATCCAAAGCTTTTGGTAACTGAAGACTGGCATCTCTGATTAAGAAGATTATTAAACACTCTTTTAAGACTTGTTTGATGTATTTAATTTCCTTTGAATTATGTCATGACGAATTTAAATTAAAGTAATTTCCGCTACAAATGTTATTTAAATGAATGTTTTAAATCTTTGTTTTGCTGTGATTGGCCAACTGTGAGGCTTTCTGAATTCAGGGCCTTACAGGGCTTTGCCATATGGTGCTAAAGATGGACACCAAAATAATGATAGTAATGTGGTTGTAGGCAGGGGCGAAGGATTGAAGGGCCGGGGGGCCATCCGCCCCCTCTTTTTTCATTATTAGTGTTAATTTTTCGATGCGTAGGGAATTTTTTTTATATATTGCGCTGCCCCCTCCCCAAAAAACAAAAAAATTACAAGTATTAAAAAAAATTTACATCTATTAAAAATTTTAAAATAATAAAAAAACTTCATTTACTTAATTAGTTGGCTTGTCTATTTTAAATTTATTAAAAAAATGGGCTTATGAAGTTGGGTTCATCTATGATCTATCTAAACAAACACTTAAATTGTAATAGGCTGTAACAATCCAGCCCATTAGCTTTGTTATTGTTTGAGACTTGAGAAACCAGCAACCATGAACAAGCAACAACCCCCTTCCATCTTCAGTTCTGCTATTGCTGTGTTGCATGGCCGACTGCTGAGTCCCTGCCACCCCTACGCTGCGTCCCTACCCCTTCGATCTTTAGTTCTTCATTCGCCCCTGCTTTTTGGTCCCTGGTTCGCCATTTTGGATGGCATAAAGCAACAAAATCACGACCCGAAGGCTGCTACAGTGCTATTGTTGTGCCACAACCCACACGCCTACAACCCTAAACAAAATCAATATGATCGGTTTATTTATTATTCTAGTATTAATTGTTCAAGTTTGTTAGAAATTATAATTGATTGAATGTAATTGAGATTTTGGGATATTGAATGTATGACTAATTGTTGATGTTATGTTGACTTTAGACTGATATATCATAAGAAAGGGGAAAACTATAATTTTTTTTAAAGAAAGATTGCTAGTGAAGAAATTGATGATGGAAATCATGAGTAACGTCAAAAAAATTGAGTCGGAAAAATATGAAAATCAATAAGAGCATCATGCTTCTGAAGTTCCTTTATCAAAAGAATCAAATGCTACCCAAGTTGATCTTAATAATCTTGAAAAAGACCCAGCTAAATGAAGATAATTGTGAGATTATGCAGTTAGTTTGAGAGAACAAGTAAGACGAGCTTATCTGAATTTGGGACCTTTCCAAATTCGTCTTGAAGAGTATCCTAAAGATCGAAAGAATCGTAGATTTCAATACTCTTGATTCAAGATTTTCCCTAGTTGGTTAGAGTATTCTCCAATAACAAATACTTCATATTATCTTCTATGTTATTTGTTTAATGATAACCAATTGTATGCAATGGTTACGATGCATATACAGTTAAAGGATTTAATAATTGGAAAAAAGTTAATGATGAGAAAAACTATGCATACTTAAACCAAATGTATGCAATAGTTATGATGCATATACAGTTAAAGGATTTGACAATTTAAAAAAAGTTAATGATGAGAAAAACTGTGCATACTTAAACCATATTGGTTCTTCATATCATATAAAAAATTGTTGAATCAGTCAACACATATTGAGAATGTCTTTGCTAAGCAAAGTGAGGATCTAATTTTAAAGAATCGTTTAAGTTTGAAAGCTTCAGTTGGCGTAGCGAAGTGTTTGACATTACAAGCTTGTGCTTTACGAGGACATGATGGATCATCTCTTTCAAAGAATTGAGGTAATTTTCTTGAATTACTACAATTCTAGCTTCTTATAATGATGAGGTTGCGAAGGTAATATTAAGGAATGATTCTTATAATTCAAAGTATACTTCTGGAGACATTTAAAAAAAAAATTATTAGTATTCTTGCAAATAAAGTTTGAAAGCATATTTGTAATGAAGTGGGGGGATTCATACTTTTGTGTCATGGTTGATGAGTCACGAGATGAGTCGAAAAAAGAGCAAATGGTCGTAGTTTTGAGACTTGTTGATGCAGAAGGGATCATACAAGAAAGGTTCTTGGACATGGTTCATGTAAGAGCTACTTTATCATTAACCTTGAAAACAAGTATGTGGAGACAACTTTTGTTGTATCAATTTGATGTTAGTAAAATTCGTGGTCAATGTTATGATAGTGCTAGTAATATGAGAGAGGAATGGAACGGATTACAGGCTTGTTCTTAAGGATTGTCCTTATGCATGTTATGTTCACTGCTGTGCTCATAGGTTAATTACTTGATTATTTTTCTATTATTTTCTTTGGTTTTGTTGTATTAACTTGGCTTGGTTTGTGCTTCAAGATAAGTTATTCCAATACATCAATTTTTTACAAAATTTAGTTTCTACTATTAATGTAGTTTGTGATTCTAGTAAGCATCAAGATGAATTACAAAAGGCAAAGGCTGATGAGGTTAAGAATTTATTGGAATTGGGTGAAATCAATAAGGTAAAAGGACTGAATCAAATTGGGACTTTAAGAAGACCTGGCGATACATGTTGAGGTTCTCATCATAACTCTATTTGCAGTTTACTCAAGATGTTTGATGTCACTCATGTTGTTCTTCGAGGAATAATTGAAGATTTATCTCATACTATTTTTCTCAATGTGAAGATGCTGATGCAGCTTACAATCACTTGCAATCATTTTAGTTTGTGTTTATTTTTCACGTGATAAAGGAGATAATGAGAAGAACCTTTACACGATCTCAAGCTTTACAAAAGAAATCCCAAGATATATTTAATGCCATAGAGTTAGTTTCATCAACAAAGATTAGTTTAGATGATTTCAAAAACAATGGATGGGATATTTTCCTTACACAAGTTACCTTTTTTTGTGAAAAGCATCAAATAGAAATGCCGGATATGAACGCTCCATATACATCTACTAGGTATCGACCTCCTAAAAAAGATCTTCATGTTATATTTAAACATTATTACCGAGCATATCTATTTACATCCACATTAGATAAACTGTTACATGAGTTAAATAGTAGATTCAATGAACGTGCAATGGAGTTGTTGTCTCTTACTTTAACTTTAATTTCAAAAGAGATGGATGTCGATCAGATTTGTCTTCTTGTTGAGAAGTATTATCCTGAAAATTTTACAGACCAAGAGATGATTCAGTTAAGATATCAATTGGAGGTTTTTAATGTTGAAAAGACAAAGAATATCAAGCTAAGTGGTGTATCGACTATTTTTTATCTATGCAAAAGTCTTGTGAAAACTAAGAAACGTGAGACATATTATTTGGTTGATATAGTGGTTCGGCTAGTCTTGACACTTTCGATTTCTACTGCAACAATAGAAAAGGGATTTTCAGCAATGAAAATATTCAAGAATCGCCTTAGTAATAAAATATCAGATGAGTATCTCGCGAATAGCTTGGTGATTTATATAGATCTTAAAGGTCGTGAGACTGAGTTGTAATTCTTCTTTCAGGTACTCACCTTTCTCTCGCATCATCATTTTATGTCTTTTTTTTTTTTAATTTTATGTGTAAGATCGGTCCTTTGAATGAAAAATATAAATTAAATATTCATACTTTTTATTGTTTGACCTGACCAGACCCGACCCGAACCGAATCGCTGACCTGGTTACCCACACATATAACCCTAATTCCCCAAACATAGCGATACAAAAAAATAAATAAATAAATTTGGTCCTGTGGTTGTGACTTCTGCCCTCCGCCCCCTTATACTTTTGTTCAAGCTTCATCACCGGTTGCAGGGTCTTCAACAATAGCTCATTCTACTTGGCAACAAGTTTTTTTAATGTTTCTAGTTGGAGTAGTGATATACTAATCAGGGAGATGTTTCAATGAGAAATTTTAATGCTAGTCAAAAGCTTGTGGTCAATGGTCAACATGTTATAAGTCAACTATAATTCCAATTGGGTTTGGTTGGTGCTATGAGACTAGGGATTCTTAAAAGAGCTACTTTGGAAATTACTTATAATATGGAATTGTGATGATATTTGGATGTTGGGCCACTATAATAAATGTCGATCATGAAGAAGCAGGTAGGTTGTATGAAATTATAGGAGTACAACTAGTACAGAACAATGATAATTTTCTTTTGTTATGATTCTTGAGGGCAAGACTCATTATGGGGGAGTATTGTTACATATCAAATAGTAGAGGGGTTATATTGTAATTACTTCATAGTATAGCGTATCTTTTGTTAGTTGTAATCTGGTTGTGTACTTAATCACAGAACAAACCATAATGAAGCTAGCGAATGATTTTGAGATTACTATTCTTCTCTATGATTCTTCTTCTTCTTCCTCTATCTTTCGCTCATAATGTTCTTGATCACCAATTGTGTTCGTAACAAAACATTCAAGGCTTTTGTGCTGAAAACATGATGAAAGCTTGCTGAACTTTGCATGTGTAATTTGTGAAACCACAAGATTTGATCAAGTCTTCAATCTCTTCTTCTGTTAAGTAGTTATAATCCCCAGCAATCCTCTGCCATAAAACAAAACCAATTGCAAATAAAATTTAATGAAAATGAAACAAATATGTGACTAGGTTTAAAAATTTAAGATATATTGAATGTATGAACACTCAATTCTCATGATTACTTTTCCCTAAATTTACATTTAAAACATGTTAAAAGGGGTTGAACGGACCCAAAATATAACTTAAATGCACAAAACCCAAACAAACGGCAAAAGTTATATGTTTTGACCTGCCACCAACCCACTCAGTCTAACACCTCTAGGCACCAAAAGTTTAGGCCCTGGTATTTTATCTAATTTTGATGATGATTTTAGTTCGTATTTGTAACTATGGATCATGTTCTACTACAACGGGGCATGGGGGTGGGGAACCCTCAAAATGCAAAATGGAGGGAAATAATGTAACTGTATGAAATCCAAAAACTTTTAGAAGATACTGATTCAAGAAAAGAATTCAATAGAGGTAACAAAAAGTAATCATCTACCCGATCAAATGGCCTTAGTATAGCAGGAGTTGATGAAGTTGATCGTAGAAATGTTGTACCAACAAACACACCACCACTTCGCAATACACGATTAATTTCTGCAATCTATAAGTGAAAAAAAAAAATTAATCCAAAGCTTAAGAGAAAAATTGAACCAACTGTAGATTCCAAGAAGGTGAAAATGTGAAGATTATCAAGAAAGTTATGATGATTATGCTGCACCTTTTATAACAAGTAAAACCAAGGGTGTCAATCTTCTCACTTTGGTTGGGTTATATTGTTGAATCCAAACACAACATATATATTTATTCGTGTTAAAATACATAAACCCTAACTTAGACACATGTAAAATCATGTAACCCGCACATGACCTGCCTAACCCGTTCAGCCAAACGAGTCAAATGGTGGGATAGGTCATAAACGGACCATAATCAAGTTGTAACATGTTAAACAGGTTGGACGGTTGTGATAAATGGGTTAAACGGGTGAAAGCAGGTTGGTAGTTTAATAAATGTT
Source organism: Flaveria sonorensis (assembly GCA_025506505.1). NCBI lineage: Eukaryota > Viridiplantae > Streptophyta > Magnoliopsida > Asterales > Asteraceae > Flaveria > Flaveria sonorensis. The sequence continues at coordinate 71,876,679 of CM046433.1, read as the reverse complement.
GACGGATTGACCCGCTTAGTTAAATAGGTTAAATATGTTAACCTTCTCATTGGGAGCAGCCTCGTCTCAACCTCCCAAGACCATACTATTATGAGTGAGCTATTATTAGATAAGTTACTTAGTAAACATGCCAACCCGAGCATGACCTGTAACACTCTAGGCGAATCCAACATCGGTCGTGGACAGGAGATATTCCTGGTTCATAAGGAATGTCCTGCCTCTACTATCATCAATGCGTTTTGGGCGTATTGGCTGTGGATGAGAGGAGAACTCCACAGTTAAGCATGCTCAGGTGGCAGCAATCCAGGGACGAGTGACCTCCTTGGGAAGTTTTCACCCGGGTAACCAAAAGCAAATCCGTGAGCTCCTCGTGGGCGAAGAGGATAATATTGGTGGTATGAGAGGCCGGATGTTACAAATGGTATCAGAGTCACTCCTATGCCGTTCGGGATGGTGGGGCAAACCTCATCAATGATAGTGAGTCCCCGGGGGTGTTCAGAGGGACATCTTAGGCAAATCCCACATCCATAGATGGGATGGTGGGGCAAACCTCATCGAGGACGATGAGTCCAAAAAGGGGGGGTGTTTGTAACACTCTAGGCGAATCCCACATCGGCCGTGGACAGGAGAGATTCCTGGTTCATAAGGAATGTCCTGCCTTTAATATTATCAACGCGTTTTGGGCGTATTGGCTGTGGATGAGAGAAAAACTCCACACTTAAACATGCTCAGGTGGCAGCAATCCAGGGATGGGTGACCTCCCTGGGAAGTTTTCACCCGGGCAACCAAAAGAAAATCCGTGAGCTCCTCGTGGGTGAAGCGGACAATATTGGTGGTATGAGATGCCGGATGTTACATGACCCGTTTAATTAAACTGGTTAAACAAGTCAACATGAACAAAACATGTTTATTATATATGTTAGACATGAAAACCCAAAATCTGATTATTTTAACCCAAAATTTGATTATTTTCTTGTCATGTGAGGAAATATCACCCCTTAAGTGAAATAAGCATGTTGATGTTGAATTTGTAAGTCAAAACATATATAAATATAAATAAGTATTAAATTCGACCCTAAAAGTCAAAAGATAACATACTGCATTAGAAGGAGATGGCCAACAATGTAATGCTGCACCAGCATGAACTGCATCAATTGAACCAGATTGGAATGGAAGCCTGGAAACATCTGCCCTCACAAGTGCAAGATTGCTGTAATTTAAAAGAATGTAAGTTAACCGCGATGAAACTCTTTATAGAAAACGCTGGGAAAAGAACATACGAGCTTAGAATTGTAACATCCGCTTTTATAAAATCATAAGTTTGACGAAGCATATTTTCGGAAAAATCAAGAGCTACGACTTTTGAGTAGGTCCCGGATTTTGCAAATTTGCGGGAAAACAAACCGCTCCCACAACTAGCATCTACTAAAGTTCCACCTTCAGCTGGCTTGAAGTACTCCTGAGCCATATTGAACTGCAGGAACAGAAATTTGAGTAATAAGTTGGTGTTTAACCAAGCACGTAGTTTAAATGTAATTTGACTTGACTAGCTGTCACTTTTAAGTTTTAATATATAGTTGAAGAATGTTAAAATAGGAGAACCTTGTGGATATAGATCAATTTCATTGATTCTTTCTAACAAGAGGTGACAAAATGGGCTGGTTGGGTAAGGGATTAAAACTTTACGTTTTGGAAGTGGTCAGCTCAAGTAGATCCGAAACACTTTTAGTCCATACTTTTATGATTTCAAAAACAGATAATTGTGCCACATACAATTAGTAAAATTTTATTCTCTAGCAGTCTAACTTTCTGAATAAAACAATTTAGACAGGTTTATGCGTTAAACATTCAGTTGGGGCGTCTTTCAAGATGTTCAACCCATTTAACTTGATTATTTCGTTTTAAGACGACTATTGTATCATTTACCATCAAAGATAGAACATAACCTGTGTTGACCTTCATAAGTAAAAGGGTTGAAATTATGTTTTCTGTTTATAACAATGACAATGGATTAGGTGGATCCAAAAGACTTTTTATCCATAACTTTTACAAATTTAATACTAATAAACAAACAAACAAACCCAGTAAGTTTAATAACTAATAAGCATGCCAAATGTGATTACCAAAGTAATCTTATTTCAATAATATTATTTTCTTTCACATAGATAATATAGAAGGTTAATGCATTAAGAATACAATTCCAAAGACTTCAAAATGTTTGGCTTGGTTGACTCGTTTCCCATTTGAGATAAAACATAACATGAATCGACCCACTCTTAAGTAAATACGTCAAAATCGCCACTGTATTTATAAAGATAACAATGGGTGAATATGAAATTTGATATAGAAAGTCAGCAATTTTCATGGGATGGAGGAAGCAGAACAATATAATCACACTAATAGGAATCAAGTAATATAAATGATATTAATAAGGATTATAGGAAACAAAATAACCTCCTCATTCGGACCAGGAAAACCCCTAAGGTTGAAATTTTGACGCCATCCACGTTCATACAAAAATGAAACTAAAGGACTCCTGATGAAAATATGAGACCAATGTCAGCATAGTGTGTTTTAAAGAGAAAAAATATAACTGACACAATGTTACAGGATAAAATCCTCACAATACTCAAATGAGTACACAATTAAACACAACATGTTGTACCGAAATAACTCAGTCCGAGAAGGTTGAGCTTCAACATATTCTTTTGCGCCAGCAATTAGAGTAAGATCAAGATACATGTTTTTGCTTGAATATGATTTATTGCACTTTATACATTTAAAACCTGAACGGTAGATTGCAGGCCTGCAAGATTCAAGATTTTCAGTGAAAAGGTACGCTCAATCTTGTGCAGGATTAGACATGGCAAATTCGACCTGTTTACTTGTTAAGGGTCGATTCGTATTAATGTTTTATCTATAATAGTCAAACGTGTAGGATAAATAGAACTAGCTTTAAAGAAAACAGGTCGAAAGTCATCAAAGTGTATTTTTATAGCATAAAACCTATTAAATCATTTTATTCAAAAGATACAATAAAACTAAAACAACCATACTTTCTATTATTAAGTATCAGTGTATCACATGCAAATAATTAATAAAAAGGTATAACTTTTGGATAAATCAACTCCCGTTATTTACTTGTTACCCAACCCACAAGACCTGCCGATTTGCCACCTCTTTGAAATATCATCAGCAAATTAACAAAGTTGTATCCAACTTACAAATTGAAACCAGGAGGACCTTTTCTTATAAGCGGTTCAAAACAAACAGGACATGCAAACAACTCAACTTCCACTGAATCTTGGGGCTGGGTGATTGTCTCCTGCAACTATGAAATAATTTATTAATACTAAGGCCGAATATAAAATTAATAATCAGTGATGCAATAATAACAACAACAGAAAAGAAAACCAAAATTTATATATTGCATAATTCCAGTTAACTGATGACCTCCCATAATGAATACATGTATTATGACCTTTGAGGTCTAATGAGTCACAAGCAAGATGCAATATTGATGATAGACTTGATAAAAAGAAGAGGATAAAACTGATAAAGCTAGACACAGAAGTGACTTGAAGACAGTTTTCCCATCTTCAAACTGAAAAAACAAACTCATGCCAAGTTCGAGTCAAAAAATGGCATAACTGAACGCAAAACTCATATGATTTACAAAGAAGCATGCGCACAAGGGGCAGGATCACTGTAATGTGAGTTTTGAGTTGCATACAGAACATTATAGAATTTGGCGGGCACACAGATTATACTTATTTGAACTAATAAATTCCAGAGATTTGAGAGAGTAGACTTACACTAATCACACACGTATATTCATTCATTGTCTTCAAATGAGGCAATACATAGGTATTTATAGGTGTGAATGGTTGCCTTCAACAGTCATAACCATTTACATTTTGGCGCCATAAATAACTACCATATAACTACCCTAAGAGAAATCAGTTTAGACATATACATACCGACATAATACATAGGTTAAATAATAATGTTTCTTTCTTTGATGTGAAGGTTTAATTGCTAACAAAAGTGGCTAAGATCATGGTCCGAATCAACCAGATGAAGGGACACTTATTCAATAGTAGTTCTATGGAAAATGTAGGCCTTAAGATACTCAAATGATGGTCATATCACTAATGGTGCATAATCATAGGAAGGAAGACACCTAGGAAAAGGGATTCACATAATCGACACATGCAGGCCAAGTCTCGTAATCAAGAAAATAGTACTCACTAAGTTCTCGAAGATGTCTACTTTTGACTTTTGGGAATTGATCTTCTAACTTCAGACTTCAATTCAATGAGAGTGGATAACTAATACGATTCTAATGGGTCAGGTCAACCTAGTTTGGTCTGTCCAACAGGTATTCAAGTCCAGTTTTGACCCATTTAACCTCAGTCAAGGCAATTAGCTGCTGAGAGGGCTAGTGGGTAATTGAGCAGCTAATGTTTAGGGGGTAACTGCAGCAGTTACTTCTGCTATTTAGGTTTATTTAAGTCTTGTGTTCTAGCTATAGGATTTGGTCTTGGTTATTTGGATTATTTGTGACTTGTAATCGGAGAATTGTCATTCTCGAATCGGGCCGACTATCTATCTATTTATCTTTTTGTTCCATCAGATTTCTCGAGTTTTATCATTTGGTTCCATTGCCGGGAAACGATGGCACCTTTTACCCGGAGTAGTCCACCCGAGGGCAGCGGTTCTAACCTCGGTTCTGTTGCTGCCCAATTGGCAGCCATTGTTGCTCGATTAGACTCTCTGTTATCTTTGAAGAATGATGTTGCAGAACTAAAGACTTTGATGTATGGAACCCACTTCTGGTGCAACAATCAGAGTGGTGATTATGAATGTCACCCATGTCTTGATGATGATTTCAAGGATGACAAGGAACCTAAGGGTGAACCTCAAAGTCTAGAGACAGATCCGGTCAAGGAGGACTGTCTAGTGACAGATCTGATCAAGGAGAACTGTCCAGTGACTGATCTGATCAAGGAGGATTGTATCTGTGACATTCCCATGTTCGAATGTGATCTTGAAGTATCTGATGAGAAGCATGCAGGAGATAATCAAAGAATTAAAGACGAATATAAAGTCTTATGCAAGGACAAGCTGGAGTGGTTTAGATATAATGATCAGAATGTCAATTCTAGTCGTCTGAGTATGCCAGTAAAGTTCACAGACCTATCTATAAAGGTGAAGGAACAAGCCACCACTAATGAAGTTATTATGGTGTTGTTGTCCGGGAATGAAATTGTACATGCAAATTTGAAGAGCAGGAAATCAACCTTCAATCACAATTCATTTTGGTTCACCAATGGGTCTATGAAGCGGGTCAACCTACAATTGAATAGCTTATTGCTTGGCACAACAATTCTCTTCTTTTCGACTTGAGGACAAGTCGTTTCTTCAGGCGGGCAGTATTGATACGATTCTAATGGGTCAGGTCAACCCAGTTTGGTTTGTCCAGCAGGTATTCAAGTCCAGTTTTGACCCATTTAACCTCAGTCAAGGCAGTTAGCTGCTGAGAGGGCTAGTAGGTAATTGAGCAGCTAATGTTTAGGGGTAACTTCTGCTATTTAGGTTTATTTAAGTCTTGTGTTCTAGCTATAGGATTTGGTCTTAGTTATTTGGATTATTTGTGACTTGTAATCGGAGAATTGCCCTTCTCGAATCGGGCCGACTATCTATCTATTTATCTTTTTGTTCCATCAGATTTCTCGAGTTTTATCAATAACACATAAACACAATTTGTTAAAAGTACCAATGGGATTGAATGATTGATTCTTTTTCTTTGCCTATTAATAATCATACATAAGCCTAAACAAAGCATACAAAACCTATCGAACTAATAAACACAATGAACACATAACAACTCAATTAAAACACTAAATCGATCGAAATTCTAATTTCCATTCAACCCCATCCAAAATCGCAAAGTATCCCCTAAACCAACAAACAAACTACAGCAGTATCATCATTATTCTGTAACGAAGCCCAACCGTTTGTGTTAATGCCAGTGAGAAACAAAATTACCGATTCTGTGGCAACAAGAGCCGAAATCGGGCGAACTCTCGAAGATGGGTACTTGAATGAAGATCGAAACTGGGTGTACTTCAAAACAGAGGGAAGTTTAGGAACAATCAAGGTGCGATGGTGAAGAGGGTGGAGCATATGATTTACAGATGAAGATGACGTCGTCGCCATTGATGGTGAAAGTTAATGATGTTTATGTGGTTTTCTTTTGTTGAATTGGTGTCGGATGTACATGAAGAGGCCTATGTATATAGGTAGTTTCATGATGGTGAAGAAGACTGATGAAAATTGGTGTTTTTGTTTCATGGGTTTTTGTTTGTGTGGTGATCAACAAACCATGTGAAGAAAGACGGAGCATTTTGGAACAAGTAATCAGAGAAACATCTTTTTCAATTGAGGATGCTTGCTTGCCACGTCATCCGTTTAGCCACGTCATCACAAATGCAAGCATAACACAAGTTTTTGGTTTTCCATTTATGTTTCTAGCAGCATCGTTAATCTCTTTTAAATTGACCGTCGATTTGCGGGTGATAAGTACTTGAATGTAGTAATGTAGTGCCCATGAGTTTGAAGAGTTCACGTCAAAACCGACTCACAAAAATAGGATCTTTATTAGAAACAATCGAATTAGGAAAGCCATGCAACCTATAGATTTATCGTATGAAAATGTTAGCCAGAGAAACTGTTGTATAACCGGTTGGTAGAGCTATAAAATGAGCAAATTTCGACAAAACGAACTACCACAACCCAAATGGTCGTCTTACCTTTCGAAGGCAGAAAGCTAATAATGAAATCCATAGAGATATTGAGCTATGGATGGGATGGGGTAGGAAGCGGCTCCAATAAACCATATGGTTTGTGGTTTGGTGTTTTAATTGCTTGAAAAACACCACATTTCTTGACAAAAGATGAAACCTTCTTTTTTTAAACCTAACCATGTAAATAAGGAAGGCAACCTTTTGATTAACTCTATAGTGACCACTGATAAATGATGTATGGAATACATGAAGTAATCTTGTACGTAAATCTAAGATTAGGGGAATTAAAAGTTTATCATGCAAATATACCAAGCCATCATGAAATGAGTGGTGAGAAAAAGCTAATGGATTCGAAGTAATCAGAGTAACAAGGGCTGTACTAATGGGGTTGGTTTGGTAATAAGTGTGTGCCTCTTGCAGCCATGAAGCAGTAGGGTACGAAATTGCCATCATAACCGGGATGTCTACTCAGCTTAATGCGTCAGCAACCGTATTCTCCTTCCCTGGCTTAAAATGAATTTTGAAGTCGTAACCCATACGCTTTATGACCCACTTTTGTTGTTCTGGTGTCTGGATTGTCTGAGTTAGGATGTGTTTCAGGCTGTGATGGTCGGTAAAGATACAAAAGGGACGTCCAAGAGGCATTGACGCCATTTCTTGACACCTCGGTGATGATATAAAGCTCTTTGGTGTAGGTCGACTGCATTTGCATGGTGGAACATAACTTTTGTTGAAAAACAAAATTGGTTTGGAATGTCGGGAGAGAACTGCACTGCTTGGCTGGAAGCATTGGTGGTAACATCGAAAGGTTTTGAAAAATCTAGCAGTGCCAATGTAACCAATTCTTGCATTCGAGCTTTCAAGGTTTCGAAAGCCTCATTCACGTCCGTTGACCACATGAACTCAGTTTTCTTTAAAATATCAGTGAGGGACTAGCAATTTAAGCATAATTTTGCATGAAGCGGCGGTAATAGTCGGTAAGACCCAAGAACGCCCGAAGAGTAGTAAAGGAAACCAGTTGTGGCCAATGCTTGATAGCTCTAATTCTATCAGGCATTTGCGATACACCCTTGTTGGAAATTTGATGTCCAAGAAACGAAATCTTCGACACCCCGAAAACACATTTTGTACCTTTAGCATAAAAGTGATTTTCTAATAAAGTATTAAAGATAAACTAAAGGTGATTGTAATGATGTTCCAATGATGAACTATAGATTAGAATGTCATCAAATAATACCAATGCAAACCACCCAAGAACCTTTTGAAAAAGGTCGTTCATTGCTGATTGAAACGTCGAGGGGGCATTCGTGAGACCGAAGGGCATGGCAAGGAATTTGTAATGGCCATCTAAAGTACGAAATTCAGTTTTCTGGATGCGGTCCTTAGCCACACGTATTTGATGGTAACCAGAAAGGAGATCTATTTTTGAAAAAATCATTGCAGTGTGGAGCTCGTCAAGAAGCCCATCAATAGTTGGGATTAGATAGCGGTTACAGACTATTGCTGCATTTAGGGCCTGATTATCCACACAAAACTTCCATGAGCCATATTTTTTTATACTAGAAATACTAAGGAGGAAAATGGGCTTTGGCTTGGTCGTATAATACCATAACTCAACATCCTATTGATCAATCGGGCCATTATTTGTTTCTGGAAATAAGGGTAGCGAAAGGTTTAACATTGATAGGTTGGTTGTTATTGAGGAGTAGTATGAGGTGGTCATGAAAGCGGGTGGAGGATAGGGTGTGTGGTTCGTTGAATAGTGGGTTAAACATTTGAAGTAATGTTTGGATATAGATATCTGTGATGGGTACGGTTGTAGGGTTTGACAGTTGGGCGGTAGTTGGTTCCATGGTTCAGGTATGCAAAGAAGCAACAGACCCGTGTTTTAATAAGGATAGAAAGTGAACTTGGTGAAAGATGCTTAGAAAAAGATTGAACTTTAAGTACACATGAATGATCATCCTTCTGGAAGGAAATCCTAGGTATAGTAAAGTTGGCGATGATGGACCCCAAGGTTCGCAACCATGAAATACTAACCATTGCATTTGCTCTAGCAGCACAAAGAAGGGTATGTGGAATTATGTTTTTTGAAGTTGCAATTGGATGTCCGACAGTAAAATTGCATCGGATTAGTTGACCATTCCCGTCCATAACGCTGAACGGCTCCAAAGGCTTCAAAGGAGGTCAAACATAGCAACAATTCGTGGTGGAACAATACTGTGTGTGCTGACACAATCAACCAGAATTGTAATTGGCTTACCCTTAATGTAACCGGTGACACGTCACGTTTGCATGGACGAAAAACAGAATATGCCTTTGTCGACTACTAGAACAACAAAAGTCAAGGCTATGTTTGGGATTGCTTATCTTGGTTGAAAATGACTTTTGACAAAAAGAACTTATTAACTTATGATTTTTTTAAAAAAAATTAAAAAAATGTTTGGATTAGCTTATAAAATAAAAGTTTGTAAAATGACCAAAAAGGACATACTTTTAAAAATAAGGGGAGTTAATAGAAGGTAGTAAAGGGTATAATAGGAAATTAGACTAAAAAAAGTTTTTCAAAGTTAATAAAACTGTCATTTTGACTAGGTGGATTTTGCCTTCTAGTTGATTTCTTTCTACGGGATACCCTAGTTAGAGCAGTGAAACCTTCTTACTTTTCAAAACCTTATTTTTACCCTATATGAAATGTCAGTTTGAAAAGTTATTTTGAGATTGCCAAACACCTTTTTGGACTTATTACCTTCTTAAAAGTTAATAAGTCAAAAGTAGATAGAATAAGCAATTCCAAACACGCACCAAAAGGTTCATTCTGCAAAGTGATTTTCTTTGTGATTTATGTAGGTCATAAGTTCTTTCTTGATTTCTTCATGATTTCTTTCTCGATTTGAAGGTAGGTCACAAGTTCTTTCTCGATTTCTTTAGAAATTAGGAGGCTCTCATGCTTGATTTTCTTAATAACTCCGTTCTGTGATACTTGATTTGAAGGTCTCCATTACTGTTTTTTGTAAGTGTTTCTCTGCTTGATTTGAGGTTGTTAGGAATCAGTGAAACATCTTACTTGTCTTTCATACTATCAAAATATTTATTTTGTTTATCATTAGTTGGTTAATCACTTGAGAGAAATTTTTGTTATAACAAATTGGTATAGCCTTTTTCTAGTAGGCAAACACTCCAAGAAGGTAAAGAGAGAAAACAACATGGGGCAATTTCTTGTATATTCCAGAAATCCAAAAACATAAATTTAAACATGCAGAGACCTTGAGAATGATGCTCACGTCCTTATTCCAAGCCACTACTCCTACACTATGTCCTACATGCACATGCATGAGTAATTCAACAAACCAAAAACAATGGAAACACCTGGATATTGTAAATATGCAATTGCTTGGGCTCTACTCCTCCAATCGAGCTGGTTCCTTAACATTCCTTCTTGGGCTTGCTTCGGATTTGGCTAGATCACTTGAAATAGGTTGGGCCATATCATAAACGCAAGCATAACACTAGATTTGGTTGGGCCATATCATAAATGCAAGCATAACACAAAGGCAACGAAAGCACAACTCATCTTCCTGACATTGTTGGATTGCTTCTAGGGAGAGCTTGGTGAACGGGAGAGGTTTAGGGGGTGGTGTTAAGAGTAGGGGGTTAGCCGTAGGGTTTGGTTTGTCTGAGGAGGTGATGGTGGCAGAGGTTGACGTAAAAGTGGAGGTGGTTTTTGGTGTGTAGGGGCTTTTGGGCTTAGTGTAGGCGGATGTCAAAAGGGAAGTAGAATGGGCTAACTTATCTTCCACGAGACGGGCCAGGGCACAAGCCTAGTATAATGTAACAAGATTCAAAATAGCTAGTTCCGACTGAATATCCGGTTTCAACCCCGATATGAAATAGTTATGTAGAGTTTGTTGTGAGAGACCAGTGATGCAGTTACTAATTCGGTAACTAATTCTTTTGAGCTCGGTTTGATAAGCCGCTAACTTGAATAAGCTAGCCTCATGGTTCTCGTACGTGGAAGGGCCAAACTGGAGTTCAACTTCTAGTTTAACGCATCCCAGGTAGCCAACAGATCATTTTTAGCAAGATGTTGGTACCACGAGAAGGCGTCTCCAATGAAGCAAAAAACTGTCAAGCAAACTCGTTCACCAGTCAAATTTGGTAATAGGATTAATAATTTTTCCTTGAAAGATCCACCCAAGGTAAGGTGATTTTGGTGGACGAGGGTGTGGTTATTGGTCTGGTGTGGAATTCGACGGGGTGGTGATTTGGGTCTTTCTCCTCTAGATGTTTCAGCCATAAGGTGATCATTTAATTAGGTAACATCGTTAACCAATCGAGGAGTAGCTTCAGTCTGGGAATCAAATTTGGAGGTTAGGTTTTCGGTAGCTTTGATTAGGGCAGCGAGTTGGGTGGTCAGTGTGCTATTCAATTAGGTGAGTTGCTCAGAAACAGTGTGTGGAAAATCCTTCGATATAGAGGAATTCTTGTGTGGTGGCATGGCGAAAGGATGGAACATGAATGAAAGCACCAAATGGTATAGCCTTTTTTAGTAGGCAAACACTCCAAAAAGATAAAGAGAGAAACAAGGAACTTGGGGCAATTTTCTGTATATTCCTCAAATGCAAAAACATACATTTAAACATGTAAAGACCTTGAGCATGATGCCCATGTCCTTATTCCAAGCCACTACTCCTACATTATGTCTTACATGCACATGTGCATGACTAATTCAACAAACCAAAAACAAAGGAAACAACTGAATATTGTATACGTGTAATTGCTTGGGCTCTACTCCTCCAACCGGCTGGTTTCTTAACATTCCTTTTGGGCCTTGCTTCAGATTGGGCTGGATCACTTGAAGTAGGTTGAGCCATATCACATATGCAAGCATAACACTAGTTTTTGGTTTTCCATTTGTGTTTCTAGTAGCATCGTTAATCTCTTTTAAATTTTATGTTAAGTAATAAGTTTCTCATGCTCACCATCTTGCTTACAGATCTGATTAGCTCTATTATTTGATTCTTTCTTTATATTGTCTTGTGAGTTAATTGCTTCTTCTTTTTGTGTCCAAAGCACCTAGTAGGATATAATTGATATAATAATTTGTATTTTGTGGCTGTAAAATATGTTTCTATGAGACTTATTATGGCATCATTTGTCCAGTTTGATGAACACGTAGGACTCATGATTGATATACTTGCACCTTTGATATCTAATGCTACTAATGATACTCATTCTGTTTTTTAGCTATAATAATATGCATTTTATCTGAACTAGTCTCCCGGGATGTTTGTCAATTAAGATGTCACTTGGTCAGTTGGAAAGCTCAATGCTTTTGTTGGTGATTTTGGTTTATTATTGTTATGATTTAAAATAATGAATTTCAAAATAGACCTCCAATTTGTATTTATTTTACGCCCTTAAGATCGTTTAGCCACCCCCAAATGTAATGGAACGGTTTCAAAAGATGAAGACACGTATGGAACATACATACAATATAAGGTTTCTATAATTTCATTTGACATTGTATTTTTGTTAACAAATAAATAAAATTTAATTATGTGCACTCTGACCTGATCTAACTCGATCGGACAACTCACAAAATTTAATCGCTATTGTTTATTAACATCATAGGAAATAATTCATGTTCTGTCAGTGACCTCAAATTGTCATTATCAACTTTGACAAAGCTTATCTACACCTCTTAAATTTTGTTTAGGCAATAAGAGTTCATAATTATATTAGAATAGTATATATAGGTTTATCATACGCATGCAATAGTTTGTTCAAACGTGCATCAAAGATATATCCTTGAATCGCCTCATTTTGAGATTTGTCTTTGAACATGATACAATCAACCGCGTGACAATATAACATGTTATGCATCCAAAAGATCAAAGTTGAATACCCAAAAATATTAACTTTTTAAGACAATCACACATCCATTTATTACTACTTATAAACTATACCAATTATAAACTACATCAACTTTTAATTTATTTATTTTTTTCAGGGTTTTAATTTTAATGTTTTAAGAAGATCTTTTAATTGTTACCACTATAATATAATTAGACATGTAAATGATCCGACCTAAGCCAGCTCGACTCCTTTGTGTGGTGATCAAGAAACCATCTGAAGAAAGAGAGGGAGCATTTTGGAACAAGAGAATTAAAGAAACATCTTTTCAATTGAGGATGCTTGCTTGCCACGTCATCCCGTTTAACCACCTTGTAATTATTATTATTATTTTTTAACAATAATCAAATTTTTCATTGATGAATTTGACTATTATTCTAAAATGTATTTGTCAAAATATAACCAATAGATCACTAGCGGAGGGTTCAAATGATAACTTTAGAACCAATATATGCCACTAGTTTTTAATGGCAAAATGGTAATTAACAAAAATATAATAAAAAAATTATAAAATGAAAAATAACATGAAAATATAAAAACTAAAAACACAAAAATGTTTCCCTTGTTTCCCTCTTTTATAAAAAAATAAAAACAATTATAAAAAATTCTCGTTTTTTTTCGGAATTCTTTTTACACATGTGTAATACCGGATTTACACATGTACAAATCCGGTATTACACATGTGTATAACCAGATTTACACATATGTAAAAAAAGGATGGATGCTTTTTTTTAAAAAAGTATATCAATATGGTAGGCATTGGAAGATAAAGAAATACTGAAATTAATGGTGAAATTTTTTTGAAAAAATAATATCGTGAAAAAAATTATGAACATCTTAAAAAAAGATAAAAATGACATGTGACTTGCATGTGACTAAAATGTGTGACTCATATTGGTACTAGAGTTCTCACAAAAAATGTGATTCTCAAGATAATCCTACCCTAGATCACTACACGTCTAAATTTGATAAAAGTTGGCAGTATCCTTTTGAGTTGTAGTCGTACGATGAAAGACATCTTTTGGAGTGTGCTCAGGTTTAAACCTGATAGTAAGTAGTTTATAGTAATGCATTTTTTAAAAGAGTAACTTTATAAAATAGTAATCAATTTTTAAAATTATTTCATTTACGTAACTTAAGTTTAAAAAGTTTTTCAATTAGGTCACTTAACTTTCATATTTTATTTAAATTATAAGTTTTAACATGTCTTCTAGCATGTTTTTTTTTGTTTTAATTAGAAAATATTAATTTTTTTTTATGCTGATGTGGAACGATGACATGAATTTTGGGTACTTTTTTATTTTTTATTATGATTAACATGTTTTTATATAGTTTGATATATTGATAATTTCAACCCCCACATCTTCTCCTTAATTACTTTTTTGACATAATAAAATTCGATGATGACTCGATTTGATGATTTAGTAGTCTAATTTAGGGAAAAGATGCATGACTGATCAAATTGAAACACTTTTAAAACTTGATTACTATTCTGTGATATTTTTTTCATTTTGAAAAGTAATGTAGGTTTGATTTTAGTAATTTTGTAACTTTTAATTTTATAGCTCTCTGACTTTTTACAACTCCTTTCCACTTATTTAATAAATGCTTTATTTCGATTTAAAATAGTTGTTTAGGGGCAATATATTATCAAGAAATAAAACTAGTAAAGTATCTGTAACAGGCATTAAGAATCCCTAGAGTGATTGTAACGCCCGAAACTTCGGTCAAATAAAAAAAAAATAAAAGTATCAAGAAGAAAGCAAAAGGAAGCCAAAGATGATGGGTGTTTTGTGTAAAAGTACGCAAAAGTCAAAAGTGCACTTTATATGGGCATGGTAGCCCATATCACTCTTGCTGCTACGGTGTTCAACAGAATCAGAAGAAGAAGAAGCTGAATTCGATTTCTCTCGGTTTCAAGGAGAAGAAGAGGCTGATTCCCACTTGTGGTTGGTGTTCTTTGTATTTTATGGTTCGGTTTGTTGGATTTTGACCATGAAACCGATTTATATGTGTTTATGTGTTTTGTTGTCTGTTTTTGCTTGTTTTAGGCGTTTGAACTCTTGTGCACATGAGTTTGGAGGAGTTTTGCTTGTTTGCTGCACTAGGTGAGTTCTAGGACCCCGGTTTTATGTTTTTAAACTTCTTTGGGGCTGGAAATGTATATAAAATGTTTTACAACTGTCATGAATGTTAACCGTGTGTATATGTGTATGAATTTCTGTGCTTTATGAGGATGTAAGCTTGTTCTAAGAGTTTAGCATGATAGATCTATGTTAAGAATGTATGAGAATGAGGTTTTAGAACTGGTTATAGCATAAGTCTCATTTACAGGTCTGATGGTTCATCCGCATTTACACTGTGATAATTGCCTAAGTGTTTTGTTCACCCGCATTTACTTTTGTTCACCCGCATTTGCAGTTGTTCACCCGCATTTGCCTTAATTCAGCCTAAGTGTTAATTAGCATTTCTTTTTGTACATGCGTATTTGCTACAGTGTCATCAGCATTTCTTTTGTACATGCGCATTTGCTACAGTGTTCATCAGCATTTCCTTTAAGACAGAATAATTACCAAGTGTTCACCCGCATTTGCAAGTTGTTCACCCGCATTTGCAAGTTGTTCACCCGCATTAGTTTTGTTCACCCGCATTTGTTCTCATTCATCCGTATTTCTTTAGGATTTAAGGAATTTTCTGGGATTTTGGAAGATAAGAAATTAGGGTTTCACCATGGTTGACTTGATGCTTTTATTTGATTATCTTATGCATGTAGTGGGTTGCCCTTATGTGCCTATTATGATATTATTATGTGACTTTATGTGGTTTGCTTATGATCATAAAGTATTATTATTAATCAAGTGAAAGATTAATGCTAATGAAAAGTGGAACATAAAGAATGTAAGGAAGTCTTGCAAGCAAATTCACAATGAGGTTCACAACCACTAGGTTGTTAGCTCAACTGTGTGTGGTTTAGCTAACCCGTTGGATACACACAGGGTCAATCTTTAAGATTGAGGGGACCACTGTTGTTACCCCGGTACTAGAGTCAACATTTGTGCACCACGGATGGAGTCTATTCATAGACTTCAAGGCCCAGTACCAGGTTTATGCGCATTATATGGGGGGGGGGGTATAACACTTTGGTCCATATCGAGGTGAAAGATTAAAAAGTAAAAGGCTCAAAAGAGCGGCCATGGAAATGGTGAAGAAAATTAATGATGATGATAATGAATGTAACTGATTGTATGTATGAGGTATGATCACATACGAAGGAGGAATCTGGTATTTTAAAAAGGGTATTTTCCTATATAAAGCTTACAAGATATTTTCCTATGATTTTAAAACTAGAACTCACTCAGCAAAGCTGACTTTTATGTATTTTCAGTTGGCAGGTAATTTTGCTGAGGATGGCACTCGATGAGGCTACTCGTCGGGGAAAGGCTGACATCCATTCTTGATTATAATGTTGTTGTTTTGTAATGCAAACTAATGATCTTTTGTAACTGTACCAATCATGTATTACTTAGCAACAACGTTTATAAATTAATGAATGGCTTTTTAATGTTTAAATTCCGCTTAATTATGATAATGAATTATGAAATGTTTTATAAATTATGCTGTGAATGTCCAACTGTGAGGTCTCCGGAGACGGGGCCTTACAGTGATCAATGGATGCAAGATCCTACGAAACAAAGGCCCTAAACAGGGGTGGAACTACCCTTCGGGGAACGGGGTCAATGGACCCCATTGAATTATAAACCAGTAGTGAACAATGAAAATTCGGGTGCACACATAGTTTTCTCTTGAAGTGGCCCCTTTAGTTTTATTTATTTGCTCAAGAATGCAACTTGGTTCATTGGCTTTCCCTCTTGCGTGTTTATTTTAGGTCATGAAGATGTGTATGGAAGATACATAAAATATAAGTTTTCTTTAATCTCGTTTGATATTGTATTTTTATTAACAGTTAATGCAATTTAATTATGTCTACCTTGACCTGACCTAACTCTATCGGACAACCCACAAAATTTAATCACTATTATTTATTAACCCATAAGAAATAATTCATGTTATGCTAGTGGCCTCAAATTGTCATTATCAACTTTGACAAAGTTTATCTACACCTCTTAAATTTTGTTTAGGCAACAAGAGTTTATTATTCTACTAGAATACTATATATGGGGTTATCATACACATCTAATAGTTTGTTCAAACGTCCATCAAAGATATATCCTTGAACGGCTTCGGTTTGAGATTTGTCTTTGAACATGCTAAAATAAACCGCGTGACAATATAATATGTTATGCATCTGAAAGATCAAAGTTGAATACCTAAAAATATTAACTTATCAAGGCAATCACACATCGATTTATTACTACTTATAAAGTATACCAATTATAAACTACATTAACTTTTAATTTATTTTTTTTTTCAGGATTATAATTTTAATGTTTTAAAAAGATCTTTTAACTGTTACCACTATAGTGTAAATAGGGTTGTAAACGACCCGACTCAAGCCGGCTCGACTCGTTTATCTTAATAAGCTCGGCTCACATGCTAACTTATTTATTTATTTACTTTTTTAGTTATTTTGTTACATATATAAACAAAAAAAATAATATTTTTAGATTTATTTTGTCTTAACTTGTTAAAATGATTATATAAAATTGTTATTTTAAAGTCATTAATCATCTTTTTGTACTTTTATTCTTAGTTTCAGAAAGTATCATAGGCATATGATTTACTTTAAAAAATCATATCACATAATTTTGATTTATAAAGCAATAGATCATAATTTAAGTTTTGATACGGGGTAACGAGAGAGTTAACGAACAAATCAACGAGCCAGCTGCAAGCCAAATTAAGTTGCTCGACTTGTTTACAAATTGAATTGATTTCAAGCGAATCACGAGTCGGAAACTTTTCTTTTCTAAGTGCTCGTTTGTGTAATGCCATTGATCTAGCAAAATATGTTATATGGTTTTATGGAATCAAGAGGCCCATACTCAAGGCTCTAAGTCTAAGCCTAAACCTCCTCCCTTAGCGTCTTTGCCACCGTGCCCTCCGCCCTGCACTCCGACCACCGCACCGGACCCCGTCAGTTCGTCGCTGCCTACAACAGGTTTCAATCTGAAGAATTTTAACCTCTGTTTGTTCATTTCTTCAGTATCTTTAACTGTTTGATTCGATGAAACCACTGACCTCTTATAGCCATTTTTACCTGATCTTCTTCTCATTTCAAAGTTGTAACTTCATGTGCTTTTGTTCATGCTCCATTAATGGTTTGCTATTGCTCTCTAACATGATTTTCTTGAGAACTGTGCTGTGTGTATGGATTCATTGAGTTACCTGATTTTTGTGGTCATGAAGAACAACTAAGTTGTGTGTATAAATTGCACCCTTTTCGTGCTTTGTCTCCATCTTGATTTCATGCAGTATCTTAAATTGCACCCTTTTCGTGTTCATACTTATCCTACTGATATTTTGCAAAATTGAGATAAAATAATGAAGAATGAGTTAACTGAAATAATCAGTCTATGTTAATCTTCTCATGGTTGCAGAGTTAATTTTAGGAGACAATGGAAATTAGGAACCTTGATTCAAATTCAACATTGTTGAGACTTGATTCCTTCAGCAGGATTTCTAACCCATCTACTTTCGGTTCCACCAGAATGCAGAAGTTTGTAACAGCACCTTCACGTGCATCAAGTATGTGTGTTTCTACACTTATCTTTACATTGTATGTGTAAGCGTTTTCTGTTCATGGCTATGTGATGTGCCTACTTTTGAATGCATATGATTCAATGGTTGAAGTGAATATCCTTCTTATGACAGGGTCTCAATGTTTATCTATCAAGTGTGGAGTAAAGTTTCGCCCTTGCATTGATATACATAAGGTCTATATTTTCCATGTTTTGATATGTTTGTTCTACTGGTTGCTGTTTTATTGTGTTTACATATTAATAGGTTGATTTGAGTTTATGATTTATCCCTAAGAGGCCAAACGATCCAAACTTTAATAGAAAATGGGTCAAATAGATTAAATGCCGCCTAAATGTATTTTTAATGCATGCAACCTCATAAATTGTTTTATGCATAAATGTTGATCAAAACGACCCAATCTGACCCGAACTGTACCAATATGGCTTTCCTTGAGACCTTGACCCGTTAAGCAACCCAATTGATTGTCCATTTTGCCACCTCTACTTTGTTTTTATCATCTATTTGAAACCAGTTTTTAAGTGATAATTTTCATACACTACTATCCGCTTTCTCAGCATCTCTCGCAAAAAATACATGTTGATAAAGTAAGATCATCAGATCATGAAAGTACGCAGCTTGAAAGAAAGACCATACAAAATCATAGCTTCTGTTTTTTACAGAATCTTTTCGTTGCCCTTTGTGGAATATCTAGTTTAGTTCGTAAGGTTAAAACCAATGAGATTATTTATTTATTTATTTTTCTTACATTTTTAATTATATTATGTGTTATCAGGGGAAAGTAAAGCAGATTGTGGGGTCTACCCTTTCAGATATAAAGGGAAATGACTCAACCCTTGTTACAAACTTCGAATCTGATAAATCTGCTGCAGAATATGCAGCTCTTTATAAAGAAGATGGCCTTGAAGGTGGTCATGTAATCATGCTGGGAGCCGATCCCTTAAGTAATGAATCAGCCATTGGAGCCCTACGTGTTTATCCAGGTAGAATGGTTGCTATCAGTTTACCGAAATTTTCTTATTTTATATCATATTTATATATACCTCCATAAACGAAGATGGTGTTTCAAAATTCTATTTTTCAAATTAAAATAATAAAAGTCACTGGAATATGTATTCAAGTGGATTCTTGATGGCTAATAATATTGTAAGGTCCATATATATCATTTAGGTGGTTTGCAAGTTGGTGGTGGTATCAATTCACAAAATGCTTTGAGTTACATAGAAGAAGGAGCTAGCCATGTCATCATCACTTCAGTACGGTTTCTATGTCTCCCACTCTCTTCTCGTATTACATGCTTATTAATTTAAACGGATAGATTTGTTGGTTTGATGATGAGCCACCGACTTTAGATTCTCTTAGTGGTCTCTAGAAATCACACACATTTACACAAAAGTGGCTTAATTTGGACTTTATTTTGTTAATAACGGGTCAAGTGTAGAGGATTAACTAAAATGAAACATGTCAAATAGGTTGTACCGTTGTACAAGGTCAAAAGTCACCTAAAGTGTGAGTGCCAACAATGCTCTAATTTCTTTGGAAATAATATCTTGTTATGCAAATAATACTGTCTTTGCTGTCATACTAATTTATCAGTTGTTACAAAATACAAAAAATGGATAACAAGTGTTGGTGGGTCGGTCCTTTTTATCAGACCCGTGACCCAAACTGCTCTTGTTTGACACCTCCACTAACTACTGGCATGATCTGTTTCTTCATCTGGGGATTACATCTCACGATACTTGAATTCGATAGTTTTTTTTATGTTAGTTTTAATTTAGTGATAATAATCAAACTTTTTTTGTTAAAATTTTGTTTACTTTGCTTGTGAATTGTGATACATCTAATTTAATTGCCCCTTAATACTGTTCATCTCTAGTTTACATGGCTTTATAATAATGAGTTCTGGCAACTGTATATACTATAACTGATATATCGTTTTGTATAATTGCAGTATGTGTTCAACAATGGAAAAATGGACCGTGAGAGGCTTAAAGAACTTGTTCACCTTGTTGGAAAACAAAGGCTTGTCTTGGATCTTAGTTGCAGAAAGAAGGTATGCATTTTTCAGATGACAGTGATATTATTTTGCTGTTTTATTTACATTTTATGTCCCTGGACTTAAAGATAACTTGCAAGTTGCAACTTTGTACATGGAAACTTTTTTATTTTTCATCCCTCAATCATGGTTTAAGCTGGAAATATTGGTACAAAAGTCATAATTGACGGATTAAATACTCGAACCTTTATGATAGGTCCATGATGGATGAAAATGTAATTCACTCGTTATCATAGCCTTTATAGTTATTGATAGTATTCTTAACATTATTTAGGGTTCTAAAATTTCCTTACATCATAATGGCACCATGGTCGACTTGCCAAGAAAGTGAAAACATGAATATATATGTTGTGTTACCACGGCAAAAGTTCTTTAACCTTCATGATTCATTTCCTTTTGCAGAAAACTGTAAATGTAGGTGATAGAAGTTCTACCTTAATGTAATATTTGTGAATAGCTATCGGTCAATAGTGACAAGCTAGCTATATGCTACGCGGCAAATAGCAACCGTTATTTCATGTTTAGCGATACACTAGTAGAAACAAAAAATAAACATTCACACCATCAAAATAGCTAAATTAGCACTAATTCCCACTTCTTTATAGCTAAAATAAACATTCACTATTTATATTTATAAGATAAATAAAATTAAAAAATAAATAAAAAAGCGCTATTTAACGCTACAACCAAATAGCGATAGATGATCTATACGCGCTATAGTGAGCGCTATTATCGCTATTGACAACTATGCTTAGCGTGTAAATCTGGTTCACCTTAATATGCAGTAAATGCGTCTTGTAAGTTGTAAATCTGTTTTACCTTAATATGTAGTAAAATGCCAATTTCAACCTTACTTGAAAACAGGTCTATTTGGGTATGCTGCATTTCCAGCAGGTCACTTGGGGGCCATCAAATTTTAATTTTAACTAAATATAGAATGGGTCAAACAAGGTGAGCTGACGAAACTGGTCAAAGTTCGACCAACGTGCTATGTTTTTAACCTCTTATATTGTTTTATTCAAACAGTCATTTGATATTTTACTATATTAATAATTTGAATTGGTTTAGAAAAATGACAAGAGTGGTTCTAGAGTACTTGGTCAACCTGCAGGATCGGTTTTGACTCTAAACACAGAACTCACTAAGTCTCACTTGATCGATGAAACACAGAATCTCAAACTAAAGTTGATAATAATATACGAAGTTAATGAACAAGAGAATGGTTTTCAAGATACTCTGTCTGACAGACTCTGATACACTACATGGTGCTTTTCCTAACCCATGTAGTTAACCATACTTTAATCCACTGTTCACCATTTCAACTTAGTACAGATACCATCTTTAGTTGGTGCCAAAAGGTAAGTCATGGACCTGTCATGACTACCTTATCTAGGATATTATTTTATCTTAGATATGTTACTTCTAGCAATGTAGTATTTGTCTAGTAGTAGATTTCAGCTGGTTTTCCAAGTATAACCGGCTGTAGATAGTAGTATATATAGTTTCTCGTTGTAACTTAAGTAGTATGAGCTTAAGAGTCTTGTAACACTGAGTTGAGAAGTAATATATACAAGTATCTTGAAAACCATTCTCTTGTTCATTAACTTCGTATATTATTATCAACTTTAGTTTGAGATTCTGTGTTTCATCGATCAAGTGAGACTTAGTGAGTTCTGTGTTTAGAGTCAAAACCGATCCTGCAATTAGTATCAGAGCCTGTCAGATAGACCATACTTTTGTCCACTGGTTCATAGTTGATTCTTCCGAAGCTAAATGGCTTCGGAAGAATAAGTTCTTTCGAGGCCATTTATACTTCGGAAGAAACAACTTCTTCCGAATCTTCTACAGGTCTTTATGACTTTATTCTTCGGAAGACTTTGTCTTGGATCTTCTAAGTGTGAATACTTCTGAAGGAGAACTGCTTGGTCTTCTGAAGACTTTGTTCTATCCTTCAGAAGTTCTTCATATACTTCGGAAGGAAAACTACTTAGTCTTAGAAGACTTAGTTTTCCTCCGGAAGCTCTTCAGACATAATGCTTCGGAAGATCTTTGACATAGCTGCGGAAGAGTAGTTTTGTCTTCGGAAGACTTCTTCAACTTGTACTCAAAATTGTTCTAAGTGTTGTTTTGGTTGCACCAGCCTCATATGATCCAACACAACCCATACCGACACGACCTGTTTTGACAATTGTTTAAAAGGACCTGTTCTGTCTCGAACTCATACGAACTGTTACCATGCCTCGACGGCCCACTTAGTTGCCGCATCTACTGTTCAACTAACTAACTGTAATTTCTCCTACTGTTTGTTATGTAATACATTTTTTCATGATTATTTTTTCCAGGATGGCAAATACGCCATTGTTACAGATAGGTGGCAGAAATTTAGTGATGTATATCTTGATGAGAAGATATTACATTTTCTTTCAGAGTATTCTGATGAGTTTTTGGTCCATGGTGTAGATGTTGAAGGGAAAAAGTTAGTACTCGGGTTTCGGCCCCCTTTTCTTCTATTGTTCATTTTTTACTAATTTTAAAATACAAACATGCAATTGCCAGCATACCAAGTTGTACTTTCTCTATCCCAAAAAATAAAACCATTGTCAAAGTGGGACATTTTTATTTTCTAGTACTGGTCAAAACGGTCTGAGCTAGGTTGACCCGCAGACACTTCTTGAACTTGTTAATTATGATAACAAAAATTGTATTATTCCAATGAAATATCTAAGTCTTTGAATAAGCATGATTTAGGAGATATGTTTCAAAATATATATTGGGCAACATTCAACCCGTTTGACCCATATGGCCATTTGATCGTTCCTTAAATTTGACAAACTTTTAATGAAAAACAACTTAAAGATTCATTCATAAGTAAATGGGTTGAAATTTCAACCTCCATTTTTCGTGTGCTTTTCTTATATCATTTTTCTCAAATAATATATGCTTTGGGCTGAAGTATTTCATCATTTTGGAATGTGTGCAGTATTGGTCTTGTATTGATAATTCCTTTTTTATCTATTTTAGACTGGGCATTGATGAAGAACTTGTAGAACTACTTGGCAAATACTCCCCGGTGTGTACTAAACTCTCTATTGTTCTTATTACATATTTAATTCTCCAAATAAAGATACCATAATTTTTTAGGTGCTATGAACATTTTTTTTTTGAATTTCTTAGAAAAAAGTAGATGGTTATCATAAAAAATTTAGGTGCTATATATATTGCAAAACTTAGACCGTTAACATAAGTTGGGTGGCTTTCAACTTATAATTGGGTGGCTTTAAACTTTTAATATGCCAGATGTGTTTGACCCATTTGATCTGTTAGTGTAAAACACCACCTAAGTCGACACATTTTCAAGCAAATAAGTTGGAATCACACACAAGCTTTTGATGCGTTAACCATGTCACCGTCATATAAACATTTGTTTTCTGGTGTATGTTTTGATGGACTCCAGATTCCAGTGACTTATGCTGGTGGTGTAACCGTGATTGATGACATGGAGCGAATAAAAGTTGCAGGCTCGGGACGTGTGGATGTGACGGTGGGTAGCGCGTTGGACATTTTTGGAGGGAAATTGGCTTATAAAGATGTTGTGGCTTGGCACTTTCAGCAACAAGCTCTACCAGTTTAGCCTCATGTTTTATTATTAGTGTTTGTCACCTTGTCCCATTTCAATTAATCAACATACTTCTCAGGTTATCATAATTTAAAATCTTATTGTTTGTTTTATTGTCCTTTTCTGTTATATTATTATTAAATAATCATTTTAAATTACACTTTCTTTATATTTAAGTACAGGTAAAAACAGTTATTATGTTAACCAGAGATCATCTGTTTAGTATGATTGGGCTACATCGAGTTGTCTTTGTTAGTTCGTACATCCATTTTCATCTCTAAACCCGAACGTCTGCTTGATTGCAGATCTGGAAGAAAATCATTACCTTTAAATACAAAATTTATAAATCTGCTTTCAATGGAACCTAAAGAAAATTACAGATCTTCTACTAATTGTACTAGAGAACAATTTATAGATCTACTTTTGGCGATGGTGGTTCGGAGGAGATGGTGGTGCCATGGTGGGGTTGTTAAATGTAACAGAAGACTTTTTTATGTTTTAATGATTATTACGAATATAGTTCTTGCACTTTATAGATTAACTTAAATAACTTTGCTAAATAGTATTTGAGCAAGTTAAAAAAATAATCCCTCAAAGGGTATTTTAGTCATTTCGATTTAATTTAACAGAACAATTAACGAAAGTTAGCCTTAATACTCAAACTTGTTACAAAATTAAAACCATAAGACTCTAACTTGTTACTTTAAAAAGTTAGCACCAAACTTGTTATTTTCCACAAACCATTCGGACTAGTTGTGTAATTAACTCTAATACTACGTGTAACAACCTCCATTTTTCCAAATAAAATAAAATAAGAAAAGTTTGAAAAATTAATTTCGATGTGGGCCGCATCGCAAGTTAGCATGATGAGGGCCGCATCCTGCTACGGATGCGGGCTGTAATAATGCGGATAAGGAAACTATGGATTAATAACATGTAAGTGATGACGAAAGAAGTCATGATTTGACATGTGCCTAATGACTAAAGGCTAGAAATTAACACATGGCTACGTTGCAGGTCGGATCAGATGAGGACGCGGGTCGCATCGGTAGAAGCAGATTAGGATTGATGGGTGATGACATGAGTCACCCACGCATCGCATTAAGGCGATGCGACCCACATCGTCTTGGTGTATGCGGGGCGCATCTACTTCCAAATAAGTCTATTCTCTCTCCCAATCTTTCTCAAATTAAACCTCTCTTACATTAGATTTATTCTAAAGCAATCCCGAGAGACTGCACGACGAGTTTTTATCAAAACGAGAAGCCGAAAGACGTTAAAGACAAAGTATTGTTTATGTAGGAACTACCTTCTTGATCCCAAATTGTTATTGTGACCTCTCGTATTTCTATTTAACGTTTGTTTAACGTCTTGTCTCTTGTAAGGGTGTTCTTTTGTTATTAATACGAATACGAGAACTTATTTGAAATAGTTATAATTTAATTGTAATTAAATAATTCAATAATTAACGATGATCATTGTAATAATACTAATAATAATAAAAATAATAATATGCATAAAAGAAAATATCAACAATTATAATAATGAAAATAATAATAAAAATAATGCTAGTAATTTCAAATAAGCTTATGAGGTGTTTAATCATGAAAATAAATGAAAAACAAACATAGTTTAATAGGTTAAAACTTGTAATTAAAGGTTTGTGCATAAAATATTAACATTTAAACCACATGGACTAAATTGTAAATTTATTTTTAAACTAAAACTTAAACTTTAGAATTAAAAAGATATAACCCTGAACTACAGGGACCAATCTTGCCAAGACTTGGAACTTTCTTTCCCTTTCTTATCTTTCCCGATTTTCCGGCCATTCTCTGGCCACATCCCGGCCGAACTCCGGCCAAGCATAAACCATGAGTTTTATGACACCAAATTGTGGAATATGAACCGTGAATCAGTTTCGAACTCGTTTACACCCATCAATTTGATGTTAAACGCGGTTTCACCAACCAATTAAACCTGTAACCGAATGTCATCAAAACCCCAAATCAATTCTACACTTAAAGTCTATCATTAATGAAATTAATCGATCATACACACTCGTTTAATCATTTAGAACTTAATAGGGTGGTTAATTTCACCTGAAACGATCAATTAAACATCCCCAATCAATGATAACGATCGACATAAATCGTGTAGCTGTTGGGTAATTAATCGATCAAATTGACCCTATAAAACAGAGGGCAAATGGCCTCGACACTTTCTTTTCACTACATGTGCTCTCAATTTCATAAAAACACACCCACAACAAACATTTGATTCAAGAACACATCGTGGCTCTGTTCGAACATTAAATCAACGACCTCAACATCAAAACAGGTAATTAAAGGCGTCTTTTGATTCAATTTTACATGGGAAACAAAAGCCCCATGATTAATTTGAGTTTAAACAACGGATTCATGTTCAATTGAATCGATTGAGAATCTAGGGTTTCGAATGAATTTGGGGATTTTACTGAAAAAGGTTTTTAAAGATTGTTTTCTAAAACTTAACACCAAACAGGGCTCAACCCAATTGGTTTAATCATAACTGTTAGGCGGGAAGTCCCGGGTTCGACCTGGCCCCTGCCATATATTTTCTAAAAAGGTTTTTTTATTAGTTCTCTTTTTACAGAAAATATTTAAATGTTGTTTCTATTCATAAAAAAAATCATTTTAATCAGAAATTAAATAAAATTAATTTCTATTAAATTGTTTTAGAAATTCAATTAATAACTCCTTAATCTTATATTTTAAAAATTATAAATTGCTACAAATTACAAATTGTTATTATTTTTAAATTGTAATAAATCTCCCTTATTTTTCCAAGAATTTAAATTTAATAAAATATATTTACAAATCTAATTATATATTTAAAAGAAGATAAATATATAAATGCACATCTTTTGGGTTTAAAAGAATTATTTTGAACATGTAAATCTACAAATTTACTATTTTAAATAGTAAATGATAATACTTTGATAAAGAAAGTTTAGCTTTTATAAATGGTTTTACGCACTAAAATCCTTATTTAAAAATTTATACATTAAATCAATTATAAATGGTATCTATCTTTTAATTTAAAATCATGGTCAAATGATTTACAAATAATATCATTGTCATTCAAATGCACCAATTTAAACCGTGAATACCCATGAACTGTTAACTTTATAATAATCGTTATTGATGTAATACGTCGTTCATTTAGGTTGAACTTTAACCAATCTTTGGCGTTTAATACAAGACTTTCTTATTTGTTTATCCTTATAATCCATGTGAGTTTTTTCATACCTCTTTTATATATTTTCACACTTTGGGGTGAAACATGTTAACCTTATGATAAATGCACTTGTAAACTCGTTTGAATCTTGTAAACACTTGGGCAATTCTTCTTATTTGTCGTGGTTAGTTGAACTCTTGTAATTACCATGTGATGACTATAATATGTACAATCATTAACTATTGCTAGCCTAGCGACGTCATAGATCTATGGGCCTGACAAGCCTACTTGGTGTTAAACCAAGTACACTTAACTAATCGTTTAATCTTGTAATCTTGTAATCTGTCAAGGTTTGATTTTTACATTTGTTCATCCATCCCTAGTTACTTTATTCAATAACCTATGACATGAATTGCCATCTTTTATATATATTTATGTATGAAAACTACGAAAAACTCACCAACATTATGTTGACCTTTTATTTTTAACATGTTTCAGGAAATGATACTGTTTAGCATGCCTTGAAGACTTACATACATCTAGGATTGGACCTAGACTAAAATAAAAGACATTGATCATTTTGTGACTTTGAATTTCTTATATATTGTTAGATGTTTGAACTTGCTCTATTTCTTTATTGTATGTCATGAATATTGATCTTTAATAATATTGTCATTTTAAAATTAGCGTTGTGTGACATGAACAATCTTAACCCTCACATCTCGACGTTTCCGCCGTCAAGGTTGGGGTGTGACAGATTGGTATCAGAGCCCATAACTATAGGGATTTAGGTTATTAGAAATGGTGGCCTAGACTATGGTTAAATTAGGGACCCCTCTACATGGCTTTTGCTATAATCTTATAAGGATACTTATATGCCTAGCACGTGTTGTTACATGTTACATGATCAATACCTTTATGTGCTATTTGTTTACATTTAGAAAATAGTGCCTTAGGAATATGTCTTAGACCTTGTTTACCCCAGCTTCCTAATCCTCTTCTTATGCCTCTACGTTCTACCGCGTCTAATCCTTTCTAAATCTTATTCTCGACTACGTGTGGAAATCTACGCATCTTATCGAATGGAGAAATTCTTTAGACGATATGTCTAAATCTTGAAAATCTCATTGAGGTTTTAATTCTAGTAGCCTTTAGGGAAGTGTGACTCATAAACACCTGTATCCTGGATTTCCTAGCAAAAGGCCCTCGGGTTAAGGCAAGCATTTCGTATAAATCTCATTGCGAGACCTGTTATGCTTACCTGGGGATTTCCGGGATGAGTGCAAAACTATGGTCAACACACACATCTTCCTCAAGGTAATTGGGATTAAGTCACCTCGACGTGTCATGTTCCTATTGGCTATGTGGTACCAAATGGAACCATCTGGTTTATATTTAAAAATATCAAAAAAATTCTTGATTTTTTGAACTGGTTTATTACTGAATTCCAAAATTTTCTTTATTTCTATCTTATCGAATGTTCTTGTTATTGCTGAACTCGTTTTACTCCTCAATTCCTATGTTTAAACATTATTATACGTCATGTGCCTCATGTAACTATCTCTATACCTCGATCAACGTGTACATAAATTTTAATATATGTTTAAATGCATCGTGTGCCTAAATCGAATGGTTTCCAAAACTTTAAATTGTTATTTATGGTTTTCAAATCTCCTTAAAGTGTGTCTCGTAACTGAATTCATGCAATGCTGAAAAGTGGGATACCTGTATCTCGGGATATTTTGTCTAGACAAGGTATACACATTAATCCGATTCGATCGTTGGATCCGTTTACCTGACCTGGAACCCATGAGATGAGTGTCCGCTTATAGGTACACGTGTCTTCAATAAGGATGTGGTTGACTTAACACTTTGAGAAGTCAACGTATTCCCTTTTTATTGCAAACCGAACGTTTACATCTCATTGTTGTATTGAATCATTTTTGTCATTGACCTTGTTTCCCTGATTTAAACCATTCAAGATTTGAAAACCTATCACCATTCATCCTGTTATCCCGAGCTGTAACCTTAATCATGGCAAGCATGATTTTCCTCTTGTTAATGTTACATTGAAGTAATTTGAATTTTTTTTTCTAAAATTTTAACCGATAGTTTTCTTTTCGTTTGCTAAGTCGAGCTTTGTAATATAGTTTTCATTTCGTTTGTTAAGTCGAGCTTTGTAATAACATTGTGTGATAAAATCTTTTAACCGTTTTGCACCGTAGGAAATACAAGAGTTTGCAAGTCGACTTATGACTAAGGACACTCGTATCTTCTAAAGGAAACTATCTCATCAAACAGGAGTGATTCTCTTACTTTGGTGATAACTTTTCATTCACTATTATTGTTCTTATGAAATTTTATCATCAAGACAGAAGTGAATCTCTTACCCTGATGACCATTTCTTCTTCTTGATTATATGAATTCGTATTTTACCAATAAAACTACCTCATTAAAATGGGAGTAAATGTTGTACCTCGATGAGGGGTTTCAAAATTTTCTATTGTTTGTTGGTTTTTTTTTATGAAATTCCATCCTCTAGATAGGGGTGATTTCCTTATCTTGAGGACAAATTTCACTCACTTTCTCATGAACTCGTATTCCACGAATGAAATGACCTCACCAAAATAGGAGTGAATTCCTTACTTTGGTGGCAAATTTCAATTCTTGATTGTTTTTTTTATTATGATGGAATTCAATCATCAAGATATGAGTGAATTCCATACCTTGATGATAATTTCACCCATCTATATCTTATGGATTCGTATTCCCTTAAATGAAATGACTTCATCAAAGTAGAAGTGAATTCTGTACTTTAATGAAATTTTCATTTTACTGTATTTTGTTTTCACCTCTAAGATAGGAGTGATTTTCCTTACCTTAATGGTAATTTATCTCATCTTATTCCTGTGGATCCTTAACAATGAGTTAGGATCAAGCTTTCGTTTTGATAGTTAAAAGTCATGTTTTGAGAAGTACACCACCAAGCTAGGAGTGATATCCATACCTTGGTGACCATTCTCATTCATTGATTTCTATTTTTACTAAGGTTTTAAGACTTCAATTGACAAGAAACATGTAGTAACTTGAAGGGTGAACACCGTTAACTGATTTATCGACGATAGTGTTCCGACCTATCAAGCCAAAGCATGATTCCTGAACTCAAAAGAAGTCCTGACCACTTTAGGTTAATCTTAGTTCCAAGACTGGAACATTTAAATCGATTTCTTTTCTCACGCCTTTATGTTTCAATTTGTCGTTTGATCTAGCTTTATGAAACCTTTTATTTCTTACTTATCGACCTTCATTTTGAGTTATCATCAAAACTTAATTGCACGATGATAGCACTCCTAAAACAATCTTTCTTACAAAATAAAATCATTATCAATTTATGTTCATGCCTTTCTAGTCATAGGAATGTTTCGGCTGTGTTTATGGGTTTGATGAACCGCGTGTGCAAGCCGTACTTGAAAATTAATTGTGATTGTTTCTATCGACGATATCTTCAATTATTCAAATTTTTATCCCGACCATGAACGACATTTTTGGTTTCATCTTTTAACCATAATTAAGAATGCAGTTCCCATTATTTACGTCACTTCTTGGATCGTCTTTGAATTCCTAATCTTGTAAATCTCTAAATCTCTATCATGATTGTGACTTACAAGACTCGTTATTACATCCATCCCGATGAGGGTCAAAAGGTTCATGAATTTTTGCGATTTGTATTCTTGGGTTGGCATGAAGGAAAAGAAGGCATAGCTTGGTATATGTCCAAGTGCCTCACCTCTTAAAAGTCAAAGCCAAACATCAGCATTCCTTTGAAACCTTTGTTTAACTTGAAGTTTCTGTGTGTAGACGGAAAACATCCATCGATGAAGTTCATCACCATTTGCCTCTTATTTCTAGTCATCATAATCACAATTGGTTCATCGTTGAATGAATGACTAAACCGGTGAAATTCTTATCGATTCTTGAGAAATATCGGGTCAAGAAATTTACTCGTATCTACATCGACGAAGGAGTCAACCACCGTGGTGTGTCTTAAAAATCTTTGATCGGGATGGTCTACTCATCTTTAGTTCTAGCCGAATCTTTAAATCATCTTCGAAAACATGAGACAATCTTGGTACGATTCATCATTTGCAAACTGAAGCTGAAAGAACGATACAACCTCTCCAGATATGCGTTGAGCTTGTGTCATTTCATTTAGTAGCCTTGGGATTCCCAATTATTTCGTTGATCAAGCTTTCTTACAATTACAGGTCTTTCCATCAGCATCAAGATGTCATCTCATTTTGTAAGTTCATTCAAAATGCTTGAACGTATTGAGAAAGTGGCTTAAAAGCTTAAGCTGCCTTAAGAACTTAGCATTTTTTATCCAACATTTCATGTGTCAAATCTCAAAAATTTATCTTGTCAATGATAATATTTCGCCTGTTTTGGAGGAAATCCAAATTGACGAATCCTTACATTTCATTGAGAAACTTGTCGTGATTATGGACCGAACGCTGAAGAAGACCCGAACATCTACCACACCAATCGTCAAGGCTCGTTGGGTGAGCAAGCGTGGAGCTGAATTCATTTGGGAACGCGAGGATCACATGACGAAGAAATATCCCTATCTTTTCGCTTAGTCTTGTCTTTAATTTTGGGACGAAATTTCTTAAAGTTAGGGAGACTGTGACCTCTCGTATTTCTATTTAACGTTTGTTTAACGTCTTGTCTCTTGTAAGGGTGTTCTTGTGTTATTAATACGAATACGAGAACTTATTTGAAATCGTTATAATTTAATTGTAATTAAATAATTCAATAATTAATGATGATCATTGTAATAATACTAATAATAATAAAAATAATAATATGCATAAAAGAAAATATCAACAATTATAATAATGAAAATAATAATAAAAATAATGCTAGTAATTGCAAATAACCTTAAGAGGTGTTTAATCATGAAAATAAATGAAAAAAAACATAGTTTAATAGGTTAAAACTTTTAATTAAAGGTTTGTGCATAAAATATTAACATTTAAACCACATGGACTAAATTGTAAATTTATTTTTAAACTAAAACTTAAACTTTAGAATTAAAAAGATATAACCCTAAACTACAGGGACCAATCTTGCCAAGACTTGGAACTTTCTTTCCCTTTCTTATCTTTCTCGATTTTCCGGCCATTCTCCGGCCACATCCCGGCCGAACTCTGGCCAAGCATAAACCATGAGTTTTATGACACCAAATTGTGGAATATGAACCGTGAATCAGTTTCGAACTCGTTTACACCCATCAATTTGATGTTAAACGCGGTTTTACCAACCAATTAAACCTGTAACCGAATGTCATCAAAACCCCAAATCAATTCTACACTTAAAGTCTATCATTAATGAAATTAATCGATCATACACACTCGTTTAATCATTTAGAACTTAATAGGGTGGTTAATTTCACCTGAAACGATCAATTAAACATCCCCAATCAATGATAACGACCGACATAAATCGTGTAGCCGTTGGGTAATTAATCGATCAAATTGACCCTATAAAACAGAGGGCAAATGGCCTCGACACTTTCTTTTCACTACATGTGCATTCAATTTCATAAAAACACACCCACAACAAGCGTTTGATTCAAGAACACATCGTGGCTCTGTTCGAACATTAAATCAACGACCTCAACATCAAAACAGGTAATTAAAGGCGTCTTTTGATTCAATTTTACATGGGGAACAAAAGCCCCATGATTAATTTGAGTTTAAACAACGGATTCATGTTCAATTGAATTGATTGAGAATCTAGGGTTTCGAATGAATTTGGGGATTTTACTGAAAAAGGTTTTTAAAGATTGTTTTCTAAAACTTGAAACCAAACAGGGCTCAGCCCAATTGGTTTAATCATAACTGTTGGACAGGAAGTCCCGGGTTCGACCCGGGCCCCTGCCATATATTTTTTAAAAAGGTTTTTTTACTAGTTCTCTTTTTACAGAAAATGTTTAAATGTTGTTTCTAGTCATAAAAAAAATCATTTTAATAAGAAATTAAATAAAATTAATTTCTATTAAATTGTTTTAGAAATTCAATTAATAACTCCTTAATCTTATATTTTAAAAATTATAAATTGCTACAAATTACAAATTGTTATTATTTTTAAATTGTAATAAATCTCCCTTATTTTTCCAAGAATTTAAATTTAATAAAATATATTTACAAATCTAATTATATATTTAAAAGAAGATAAATATATAAATGCACATCTTTTGGGTTTAAAAGAATTATTTTGAATATGTAAATCTATAAATTTACTATTTTAAATAGTAAATGATAATACTTTGATAAAGAAAGTTTAGCTTTTATAAATGGTTTTACGTACTAAAATCCTTATTTAAAAATTTATACATTAAATCAATTATAAATGGTATCTATCTTTTAATTTAAAATCATGGTCAAATGATTTACGAATAATATCATTGGCATTCAAATGCACCAATTTAAACCGTGAATACCCATGAACCGTTAACTTTATAATAATCGTTATTGATGTAATACGTCGTTCATTTAGGTTGAACTTTAACCAATCTTCGGTGTTTAATACAAGACTTTCTTATTTGTTTATCCTTATAATCCATGTGAGTTTTTCCATACCCCTTTTATATATTTTTACACTTTGGGGTGAAAATGTTAACCTTATGATAAATGCACTTGTAAACTCGTTTGAATCTTGTAAACACTTGGGCAATTCTTCTTATTTGTCGTGGTTAGTTGAACTCTTGTAATTACCATGTGATGACTATAATATGTACAATCATTAACTATTGCTAACATGGCGACGTCATAGATCTATGGGCCTGACAAGCCTACTTGGTGTTAAACCAAGTACACTTAGCTAATAGTTTAATCTTGTAATCTGTCAAGATTTGATTGTTACATTTATTCATCCATCCCTGGTTACTTTATTCAATAACCTATGACATGAATTGCCATCTTTTATATATATTTATGTATGAAAACTATGGAAAGCTCACCAATATTATATTGACCTTTTATTTTTAACATGTTTCAGGAAATGTTACTGTTTAGCATGCCTTGAAGACTTACATACATCTAGGATTGGACCTAGACTAAAATAAAAGACATTGATCATTTTGTGACTTTGAATTTCTTATGTATTGTTGGATGTTTGAACTTGCTCTATTTCTTTATTGTACGTCATGAATATTGATCTTTAATAATATTGTCTTTTTAAAATTAGCGTTGTGTGGCATGAACAATCTTAACCCTCACATCTCGACGTTTCCGCCGTTAAGGTTGGGGTGTGACAGTTATTTGGCTCAAACCAAAAGGTGAATATGTTTAATACATTTAAACTCAATAAATGATTTGAAATCTTTGAAAATGGCATTATGTTAAACACGTTTAATGCGCAAAGGTACCACCGAAGGTAACATTTAGACGAGAAATATATGTATAGTTTGGTCAAGTTATATCTTGAGTATGGATGAAAATTCTATACCGGTGTTGGTTCGGATATAGTACAAATTACAATGATTCGGGTGGTCCTTCTAACCTGATTTCTTAACTCAATGTTTAACTTGTTCGTGTATACATTTAACATAACTCAATTCGTTCAACATTATGAATACTAGTGTGACACCCGCACGTTGCTGCGGGATGACATGAATAGTTAGCGCACATAATAAAATGTTACAGAAAACTTGGTTACAGTCACATGATATTACATTTAGTTTAGTATCTAAACTTCTTACAGCTTGTTAACTGAACCTCTAAATCCTACAACAACAAATTGCAGTACCTCATCGGCTAATCCTTGGACGTCAGCTACGACCTAAGCCTTCTCAACTTTTATAGAGCTGAGGGTGATTTTCTAAAATTCAGCTTTATAATTTCTTGCTAGATACCTTGAGCTGCCTCCTTTAATACATACATCAACTATGCTTCTAGGTGTCTTTATTGGATCATATGCAACCCAATGGGCAAATGAATTTATGTCACAAAAGTAGAATTCAGGTTTAAATGTACGAACTTTAGATCAATAATCATATGATAGCACACATGCTAAATACAACTCTACAGAATATAATAACACAAGAAAGGCAATCTTTAATCAATACCCACAAGAAACCCCCAAATTACAATCCAAAACACTGAGCATATGGGTTTAACTTGACACACATCATATATTTAATTGAACTTAGAAATTAAAAGATAAATCATTGATCGAAGCATTCATATCTCAATATGGATGTTTCCTTTATTGCACCAAGAAATGTAACTTTATAAAATACTACTAATCATCCAACAGAAATTATTATAATCATCCATGGAATATACTTTCTTGGCATAAAAAAGATTAAAAAATGAAAAAATAATGAACTAATGAAAGATAAAAGGATTGAACCATACCATTAGCTATTGACCAACAATACTTAATCTACCCCGCGGTCGTAAAGACGCTAAGCGCATAAAAATCCTTCAAAAGATTAAAATTAAAGAACAACACAAACGGTGATTATGATAGTATGTTTATGGCTATTGATTACATTACACGGCCTGCAGAATAGTTCATGCATATATATAACTATTAATCACATTATACGAACTACAGAACTAATTCATTTTGAAACACAGTTTCTGTTTTGTAACTGGGAATAAAAAGAAACAATAGTTTTACGATTGAGAACATAAGATAAAACTTGGGATCAATGTCTTGTTGAAAATAAACTCTCTGCTCTATTTTATTCAACCCACCATGATGCTTAAATACAAACACTCTACAACTGTAAATAATCAAAATAAAAACAATCTTACTAACCACATCAAACTCAGTAAGCTTCTTAACACTTATTTTGGTAATGGATTAGTTAAAAATAAAAGAAAATGAAAAAACACCCATTTTGATAATTATTTTTTAAAACACCCATTTTGATAATTATTTTTCAAAACACCCATTTTGGTAATTATTTTTTCCACCAACACCTTTTTAGGAAAAAACTCTACTGAATACCCTTTTGCCCATCTTCAACATTAATGGTATATAATGCTTTAAAGCATTCTCCCGTTGCTGCATAGTTAGGGAGGTTCAAACCTCTATAATTTAAATAGCTATTTTTAATGCAACTCAAATATTCTAAAATATAACAAATACATGTGTGTATTGCAAAACCGAGGTAGCTTATTGTAGGACTGTATCATATACAAAACACCATAAATAATAGTTTGAAGTCCTCAAAATATAAGCAATACCATATTACAGTAGGGAACTTCACTACAACAATTTAGCTCTGTCCCGACGACATCTATAGCGACGACATACGTCGCTGGTATAGTTTGGTCTATAGCGACGACATGTCGTCGCTATATAGTAATAGGTATTTTTGACTGGTCAAACTCTATACCGACGACTTGTCGTCGGTATAGAGTTGGCGGGCTTCAAAATAATACGCGGGATTTATGAAAATACTTATGCCGACGACATGTCGTCGCCGTAGGTGAGGTTATTTAATTTTTTATTTTTTCCTACCTCAAATTACAGATTTAAAAAAAAAAAATTAAAATCCACTTTTCCCGACGACATGTCGTCGGGATAGATAAAAAATATAAAAAAATAATTTCTCTGTGCCGACGACATGTCGTCGGAACAGGTTTTTTTTAATTTTTTTAATTTTGACTCTATAGGGACGCTTTTTTTACTCTATAGGGACGACATGTCGTCGCTATAGAGTGCAGACCATTTAAATCGCATTTCAAACCTTCTGCCCTTTTTTCACCCAAAAAAAACCCAATTTTTCTCACGATTTTCATCTCGGTTTATATGCGTATTTGGTATGAAATTGAAGTGTTTGAAGGTAAGGATGATGTTATTTTACTATAATGAAGTTATATAATCTTGTTTTTATAAGTTTTATCTAAATTTTATGTTTTAGGTGGGATTAAAGTTTAAAGCTTGAAATTAAAGGATTTGAAGATTTGAAGGTATGAAATTCGTTTAAAGCTTATGATTTAAGTGTTGTTTAGTGAATATGTTTGTGATTAGGTTTGTATGATTGTAAAAGTGTATATATATGTTAGTGTATGTAAGTTTGATGGTAGATTAGGTTATGCACACCAAGTGTTTGATGAAATGCCACTATATATATTTTCATGGTTTTAAGTTTGTATGTATTTTTATATGTGTTAATTTATATGTATATGGTTTGATGTATTTAGTTGTTTATGTATATGTTTATATGTATGTAATTATGTAAATTTTGTATGTGAATGTTTGTATGTATTTATGTTTATATGTTTGTTCATTAGTATATTATATGTTTGTTTTTTGTAATTGTGTATGTAAGTATGTTGTATACTTGTATGTTTTTTGTATACTTGTAAGTGTGTATGTAAGTATGTTGTATACTTGTATGTAAGTATGTTTGTATTTTTGTAATTGTGTATGTAGGTATGCTGTATATTTGTATGTTTGTATACTTGTAAGTGATTATGTATTGTGATTATGCTTGTATGTATGTATATGTAAGTGTATATGAATTTAATGTTAGTACATCTTTGTGTATATGTTAATTGATAAAGTTGTATTTCCATGTTTTATTGTCTATTTTTGTTGAAGCATGTCAACATATATTGCTCGAGGACATGGTGGGGATGGCGGGGATCTACCTCCGCATGGGGATCCAAATAGGATCCCAACAGGTTGCGAGTCTTGTAAGTTATTTGTTAAAGTTAAAAAATACATATTTATGTTGAACATAATCTATGTTTCCTAACTTTTCAATTGCATATATTAATGTAGCATAACCCGCGAGAAAAAGAAGATCAAAAGGAAAAAACATTAAATTATTTAAAAAATTTGAGCAAAACAAAGGCCAACCACTACCGATCGAAGTTGAAAGCAAGGGGGGCCAATATAAGTTTGTTGGAGAAAACAGCTCGGATTTTATAAGGTTAATCTCTAATGAGATTAGTAAGGTTGTTCCTTTCCATTATCCCAGTTGGCAAGCTGTTCCCGATGAGTTTAAGAGAGCCATATATCCTACACTTTTTGTAAGTATACAATGTTGTGTTTTTATCGTATTTTAATCATATAAGTATTACATGTTTTCTAATTACATGTTTTGTAGGAATATTTTGACCTTGCTAGATGGAGGGAATCCGAACAGTGGGAAGGCGTAAGGCTCGGAATCAATGCCGAGTGTCAAAGAGCCTATAAAGATCGAAAGCAAGATCTAAAATCTCATTTTGATGATGTGGGTGGTTATGATGACGTGGAAACAGCGTTAACTTGTCTTCCTGAGGGAACTGACCCGCAAGCATGGGCTCAGGTGATTAATGAGTTGTTCTTAGATCCTGCTTATAGGAGCCGATCTGAGGCAAACAAATTAAACAGAGGTAAACAACGCTATCCGAGTTTCCATGGGAGCCAATCATATGCACAGAAGAGACATATGGAGGTAAAAGTATAATTGTTATTATAAAAATAAGTATTAACTGTCGGAAGATGCATTTCTTAGAATTTTTATTATTCACAGGGGAGTGGAC
The DNA here is from genome assembly GCA_025506505.1 of Flaveria sonorensis. Classification (NCBI taxonomy): domain Eukaryota; kingdom Viridiplantae; phylum Streptophyta; class Magnoliopsida; order Asterales; family Asteraceae; genus Flaveria; species Flaveria sonorensis. The sequence goes on along the minus strand of CM046433.1, from coordinate 71,837,790 downwards.
CGATTGATCTCTTTCAAAAGATGCATTTCAGAGAAGGCACGGGATGGGTGAATGCAACTGCAGAATCGGACTGGGTAAGTTTAAGTGTGTTTGGGTCAAAATGACCCATTTGAACTAACTTTTATGTGATTCTAGTATGTTTAAGTGTGTTTGGGTCAGAATGACCCGTTTGAACTAGCTTTTGATTGATTCTAGTATGCTTAAATGTGTTTGGGTGAAAATGGCCCGTTTGAACTAACTCTTGTGTGATTCTAGTATGTTTGGGTCGACATGACCCGTTTGAACTAGCTTTTGATCGATTCTAGTATGCTTAAATGTGTTTGGGTGAAAATGACCCGTTTGAACTAATTCTTGTGTGATTCTAGTATGTTTAAGTGTGTGTGCGCCAAAATGACTCATTTGAACTAACTTTTGATTGATTCTAATATGTTTAAGTGTGTTTGGGTCAAAATGACCCATTTGAACTAACTTTTGTGTGATTCTAGTATGTTTAAGTGTGTTTGGGTCAAAATGACCCATTTGAACTAACTCTTGTGTGATTCTAGTATGTTTAAGTGTGTTTGGGTCAAAATGACTCGTTTGAACTAACTTTTGATTGATTCTAGTATGCTTAAATGTGTTTGGGTGAAAATGACCCGTTTGAACTAACTCTTGTGTGATTCTAGTATGTTTAAGTGTGTTTGGGTCAAAATGACCCGTTTGAACTATCTTTTGATCGATTCTAGTATGCTTAAATGTGTTTGGGTGAAAATGACCCGTTTGAACTAACTCTTGTGTGATTCTAGTATGTTTAAGTGTGTTTTGGTCAAAATGACCCGTTTGACAAATATTCAATATGTTTAATGCAGGAAAGGATTCAAGAGGAGTATGTGAGATCCTCTAGCGAGACCGGTGGAGACTCATCTGCTGTTGATGAGATTCAATGCATTGAGCGTGCCTTAGGTCAAAGGCGAGGACATATACGGGGTGTTGGTCGCGTGGTGAGACATCCCACCCCTGATTTTTGTAGCTCGCAACCTCCTCCAACACAACATTTGCATGATGAAGTTGCAGAACTTAGACAACAACAACAACAAAATCAAGAAACTATACAACAACAACAACAAATCCAACAACAACAACAACAACAAATACAAGAAATGCAACGATTACTTCAAGAGCAGATGGAAATGATGCGCTACTGGCAGCAGCAACGACCACCTGGTGGTCATTAGCGTTTGTATTTTTGTTAGATTTTGTTGAATTTTAAACTAATTGTATGAATTATCTGTTTGTTAAACTTATATTTGAAGTTGTATGAATTATTAGTTTGTTAAACTTGTATTGAATTTTTCTTGATTATATGTTTGTTAAATTTTTTAAAAAAATAAGGTTCTGCTTAAAAAAAAAAAATAAAAAAAAAAAATAAGATCAATAGCGACGACATGTCGTCGCTATAGAGTATTTTCCTTTTTTTAAAAAAAATTAAAAAATACCTATAGCGACGACATGTCGTCGCTATAGGTGTCTTCCTTTTTTAAAAAAAATTAAAAAACACCTATAGCGACGACATGTCGTCGCTATTGATCTTATTTTTTTTTTTATTTTTTTTTATTCGATAAAATCAGAAACCACGACACTTATAGGAACGATTTGTCGTTCCTATAGAAAAAGTTATGCCGACGACCTCTATCCCGACGACATATCAGTCTATTACAACTAACTTTTACGAACGAACTCTATAGCGACGACATGTCGTCGCTATAGGTAAAAATTAGCTATAGCGACGACATGTCGTTGCTATAAGGTGTCATATTTTCGTTGCTATAGACCCATTTTCTTATAGTGCTTGGGGCTCATTTGGCCAAAAAGGTATACATTTGTAATTTATTAATTCATTTAATCTACAATTCAATGAGTATTAATAATAGGTAGGCTATTATATGAGATACAAGTGCTATGAGATACAAGTGCTAGTGAAAGCTCACAACTAATGTTGTTAAGTGTATCACTGCCCACTAACAGCATCATAACGTTGAGCTATTCCTAACGCGTCACTCGAATAGTCAGCAACAGGCCCTGTTTACATTCAACTACCTTGCTTCTCAGTAATAGTTGCAGTCAAATGAGAACAATGATTGAGAATTTTTACTGAAAAACCAAGATGTAAACTAACTAAAAACTTAACACATTTAGAAGGATTTTTACATTTTACATGTATTAATTTTAACAATGTAAAAATAACTTAACACCAAGACACTTAATACCAATTGTATAAAGAGGAGCGCTTCCTTTAAGGTGCATAGAAACTAGAGAAGATGGAGATGTTCTGCAAAAATCTAAAGAACCATATAATAAATAATGAAGAAAGATATATAAACTCTTAACATGAAAGTAAAACACTCTAACAGTATTGGAATCATCTTAAACTTCTGTATCAAGGAAGCAAAATAGTAGTATCCATTGCTAAAAGTCAGCAGACACATTTAATGATAAACTTTAAATTGCATAAATATTGAGTAATCACTAACATTGTAAGCAGCCAAATTTCAAGCTTTTGTAATTAACAAACTATAAGTACCATTTAACTTATATATCTACTAATGAATATATATAGTGTTGTAGTGGGAACTTTGATCTTCACCTTAAATACTTGATTATGGAGCTTAATCGGTAGAGTTTTTGTATATCATTAACTAATAATTATATAATTATATTTAATCTGAGGTCTATTTTCTTTCTTCCCAACTGTGTTGTATATTAATTTGATATGTAAAAGAATTGAAAATAACTGTATCTTTTGAGAGAGGAAACTTACTTAATTTTATCATTAACTGAAATTGTTGTCATATGAAATTTGAAATGAACATTGATGACGTACTTACTTGACTCGGGCAATCCACATCTCATTTAGGTAGCTACAGATAATAAAACTTAGAATCATGAATCAACAAAGTGTATGCATAGCTTTAAATTTACATATCATATTTTTACTTCTAAAAAAGGGTTCATTTGTTACCCTATTTGAGAACTTTCACCTAACAGAAGCCACTTCATCTACTTTAGCTGCAAACCTCCTCAAAGCTAACTTTTTTTTCGTCACTCTGAGGCAGTGTTTGATGTGAAGTTTGAACTTCACAGTTTAACTTTATAAACTAAGAATTTGTCTCTGATATTGTGAACATAAATGGATAAAGATGATACCTTAAATATTCCACCCCTTGCTTTGCTTTGCTTTGCTTTGCTTTGGGAAGCTATTAGAATTCTTATGAAAATTCTTCATGATGTATTAGCTTCCATTTTTAATCTTTTGATGTCAAGTATCCCATGCCTTTTATCATCTAAAGGTAAGAACACATATGATTAAAATCCTGAGATGGAAAAGATAATCATAAGAACTTTGATATAATCATATAAATAAAAAAGTTGAAGTTTGTAGTGCAACTGCTCTGCATTCATTTGCAACAAACCAAAAGCTTTGTCATTCAATCTTTGTAGGACTATGGAATATACCTGATGAAATAATACAGTTAAGTTGGTGTTGGAAATGCAATATAAATCAAAGTAACTTTGATATTTCACTTGAAGATATTCATGGTATGAAAAAATGGTACTAAATTAACATCAAAATACATTGCAATGGCAATGCGATCCCTCATCTTTGCAAGCTAATAAAATTATGTATCAATACAAAAAAGCATAATTAGTATACTTATAGGCTATATAGTCCTAAAATCAATAAAGTTATACAATTCATCTGCATAATACAAAGATAAAAGATTACGACACTTGGTTGTCTAATGTTGGTAGTTATTAGGATTATACTCTTTACACATCGCTCTCCCCTTTACTATTTCCAGCAATACCATCGCTTCCCACAGTAATCAAAACTTAAAATGAAAACACACTTCGATTACGCAAAAATAAGCTTGTTCATTCCCTCGACCAACGATCTCCGCCCGACAACTTTACCACCACGTCAACCACCACTGCCACACCCTCCTAACCATGGCTTCCAGACAATCACCTTCCTTTATACACCTGGGAAGAACACATAAATTCCACTACACTTAATTAATAGAAATAATTACAAACGATTAAAAAACAACAAAAGACTTTTGTAACCAAAACAATGTGAAAGACAATCAATCAATACAAAACAATATATGCCTTTTGTTGATGCAATGATACTAAAGCTCAATACAATTTGATTCAAGGAAAACAAATGAAATAGCAAAAATTATTGCACACAATCACAAAAGAGTGAACGACTTTTTCAACTTAATGATCAATAACTAAAAACATTAAACGTCTTGTGGATGCAATGTAACCAAAACCGTAATCTGAAAACAATTTCATTTAAGTAAACGCTCGCCTAAAAATCAAATAATGTACTTATTGATGGACGAACTGCATTCCCCAAACAATACCAAAAAACAATCTTAGTTTATGTATAAAACAGAAAAGGCATACTTTGACTTTATACGGCGTTGTCTTGGGTACAACACACCTCATTCTTCTATATTTGGTCAGCGAAACCCACTCACCCCAACCCATCTTGAACATTTTGTAATTCTTAGTAGAGGATAAAAAAATGTATATAACTTAATCAGATCATCAAAGCTAATAACTATGCATGCATAATCGGGGATCTAAGCAAACCTTTGGATGAAAAAACAATGTAAAATAAGATACACAAGCTCATAAAGAGAAAAAGGTTGTAATAATACGAGAACATCTAATCAATGATACATACCTTAACATGAACTTGCAAGTGATATTACCTAAAAATTAAATCAAACTTCATCAATTGCGATGCAATTAACAACTTCAACAAAATTTAGAGAAAACTTTACTCGAATCAAGCGACGTTAGGGCATTAGTCTTCGCAAAAATTGCAGGTAATTACTCATATTAATATTTAATCATCTTCGAAGATTTGAGACCTTGAAGCCCATCCTTATTGAGAACCTTAACATCAACAAGCAAAGATTTGCGACCAACCCTAACATTCAAGTCGAAGCCATGACAATTTATATTGCCAACGGGAGAAAAAGAGTCATCACTGAATGCATTGCGTGATTTTGAGATGAAACCCAATGGTCCCACTGATTGGAATTGAGTGACCTAGAATAGAATGAATGTGAACTGAGGCGTTGTGTGACCAGAAATTGAACGAAGGTGGAGAGTCTCTGGTATCTTAGGGCTTTAGGAAATTCCATTGAAGAGGGATAAGATGAATGAATGCACGCATCTTAAAAAAAACATATGAATTTCCAATTTTGCCCCACATGTATGTATTATATAGTGTCTCTGTATCTACTACTGTATTACTGCTGTATAATACATAAATAGTATGGTAATTTCATTATTATTGTAAGAAGCGCCTCTCCCTATCCCTATTCATTCCGTTTCACCAGCGTCTCCTCCATTCACTCCGGCGACCGGTACGCGTTCCCATAGACGATGCCCTTTATGGTGAACTCCACCTCCATTCAATTGTTCCTTGATGGCTACACTCCCTATCCTATTCACTCTGTTTTAATGCATAGTGTCGTCTCCCCATTCACTCCGCCTCCACTCAATTGCTACTTGATGGCGATATTGAAGTCGATACTATTTTTAATTTGTGAATTATATTGATATTTAAAACACGTTAACTTGTGTTAATTGTTTTGTAAATTACACATTTACTTTTATTAATCGTAAATTGCTAAAATATATCATTGTTTTAGGTTTCTTATAAATTTTATTTTATAAAAGTCTTGGAGTCTTAAAATGTCATTTTAGTCAAGTTAGTTTGTCACAACGTTTAGTTAGTTTTAGGTAAGGTCTTAAGGTTTTCTACTTATTTTTGTCAATCAAATCTTTTCCCTTATGTGAAGTTTTTCTAACGTGTTTTTAGTGCCGATTTTGTATGAATAATCCAACTTAGTCATCTAACCTAAACATCTTTCTATTTTGTCCAACAATCCTCATTTATTCAAGAGTTCTTATTATGTCCAACCTTGTTAATCCATCCATAACTTCTAACCTATCATCCTTATGATATATATTAGACCAATCTTTCCATCTACACATACGACATACATACGCAATCATAAACATACATCTATACACATTCTCATAAGCACAAACCATACGTAAAACAAGATTTCATCAAACTAAAGCTATTTCAACATGTTTTTTCAGATTATAACTCATTTCAAAACCCATTTTCATTAAAACGTAAATTTTCATGAACATCTAAGCGGGTGAACTAGGGTTCATCAAGATCTCCATCTTGATCTCCCATGCATGAAGTGATAAAGACAAGTTAACCCAAACAAGTATACCTTAAGCCTAAACCAACGATCTCTAGTCCTAGCACACGAATCTTCAAAACCCAGTTACACCTTCAAGCTCCTACCTCAACTTTACTCGAAAACTCTCTCGTTCTTGACTCGAATGGAACAAAAGAAAGGTTCCTTATAGTGGTGGTGGTGGTGTGATTTCGAAAAAAGAGGGTAGTGGTGATGTTCGTGGTGGTCGAAGGGGTGGGGGTTGGGCGACCTATGGTGGTGGGGTAACGGGTTGATGGTGGTCACGGTGAGGTGCAGTCACAGTGGTGTGGCTATGGTGTAGCTGGCGGTTGCAGTGATGGTGCGATGGCAGGTGGCAGTCGGCAGATGTGGGGATGGTGGTGGCTGCTGGTGGTCTCGACGGTGGAAGGGGGGCGGTGGATGGTGGCTTCGATGGTGAATGGCGGCTGCGGTTGGTGATGGAAGACGGTGGTGCGGCGGCGGTTGGTGGCTGTGGTGGTCTCCGGCGGTTGGTGGCTGTGGTGGTCTCCGGCGGTGGATGGGAGGGTGGCAGTGGAGTGATTCTCGGTTGGGGGAGCCGATGGGGGAGGGGGGGAGAGGGAAGGGGTAGAAGGTGAAGAGTTGTGTTAGTGTGTGTGTGTAAAGAGTGTGTGTGTAGTGTGTTTTTAAACACTCATGCTAGCATGAGTTGTCATTCATGCATAAGACTCACCTATTATTATTATTATTAACATTATTATTATTAATGTTACTATTATTATTATTATTATTTGTCTCAAACGGTTAACTGACAACGAGGTTTGGCAGAAACGTCGATCTGAGTTTCAAATGGTTAATCGCAACAGATAATAATAAATAAATATTATTATTAGACTGAGTCGAACTGGTGTTGACCTGATTTTGACCAGGTGCCACAGTCTCCCCTTGTTTAAGAAATTTCGTCCCGAAATTTACGTTGCTGAATCTATATTAGGCTCGGATTTAAACAGATGGGGATACTTCTATTGCATTTGGTCCTTATGTTCCCATGTAAATTCAGGGCCTCTCTTGGAATTCCATCTTACTTTAAACAACTTAATTTGACTTCGTCTGAGCTTTTGAATTTTTCAATCCAAAATTTCTATAGGCTCTTCGATAAAATGAAATTTATCGTCAATACAAACTTCTTCTGGTGGAATGACTAGTGATTCATCTGACATACATTTCTTAAGATTGGACACGTGAAATACATTATGCACATTTCCAAGTTCACTTGGTAGATCAAGACGATATGCAACTGGTCCAATTCGTTCTACAATCTCAAACGGTCCAATAAATCAAGGATTAAGCTTTCCTCATTTACCAAATCTCACAATACCCTTCCATGGAGATACTTTCAGAAATACTCTATCACCAACTTGAAATTCCAATGGTTTTCTTAGAGTATCTGCGCAGTTCTTTTTTCTGCTTCTAGCAGCTTCGAGTCTCTTTCTGATCTGACCAATCTTGTCTGTCATCTCTTGGATGATTTCTGGCCCAGTTAATTGTCTTTCACCAATATCTGCCTAACACAGAGGTGAACGACACTTTCTTCCATACAGTGCTTCAAATGGAGCAGCTTTAATACTAGTGTGATAACTATTATAATATGAGAACTCAGCTAATGGTAGATGGGTGTCCTAATTTCCACCAAAGTCTATCACACATGCTCTCAATAGATCCTCCAGTGTCTGAATGGTCCTTTCACTTTGGGCGTCTGTTTGTGGATGATACGATGTACTCATGTCTAACCGACTACCCATGGCTTCATGCAAGGACTGCCAAAATCTCGAGGTGAATCGACTATCTCTGTCAGAAATAATCGAGATTGGTACACCGTGGCGAGATACCACCTCTTTGATGTATAAGTCGGCTAGCTTATTATGCCATACGTCTCTTTCATGGGTAGGAAGTGTGCGGATTTTGTTAAACGATCGACTATTACCCAAATAGTGTAGTAACCACTTGACGTTCAAGGTAATTTCGTCACAAAATCTATGGTGATACACTCCCATTTCCATTTTGGGATCACAGGTTGTTGTAGGAGTCCAGACGGTTTCTGATATTCCGCCTTCACCTTGGAGCAAGTCATACATTTGTTCATATACAAAGCTATATCACCTTTCATATTAGGCCACCGGTAAAATTCTTTTACATCATGATACATTTTGTCGGATCCTGGGTGGATTGAATATCTTGACCTATGAGCCTCTTCTAAAATCATTCTACGCAAGTCTCCGTGCCTTGGAACCCATACTCGGTTTGCAAAATGCATCAAGTTATTGGAGTCAGGTATTTTGATCATTCCTTGCAGGCCTTCATTCTCCAAATTTTTGTCCTTTAATGCTTCAATTTGAGCGTCACGAATCCGAGTAATGAGATTCGAGTTTATGGTTAATTCTAACGCTCGTACTTGTAGAGGTTTTTCTCTTTCCTTTCTGCTGAAAGCATCTGTAACTACGTTGGCTTTGCCCGGGTGATATCTAATATCACAATCATAATCATTTAATAATTCAACCCAACGTCATTGTCTCATATTTAAATCCTTCTAATTAAAGATATGTTGTAGACTCTTGTGATCAGTGTATACAACACACTTGGTTCCATAGAGATAATGTCTCCAGATTTTTAGAGCGAAAATTACCGCTCCTAATTATAGGTCATGGGTGGTATAATTCTTTTCATGCACTTTTAATTGTCTTGACGCGTAGGCAATCGCTTTATCTTTTTGCATTAATACACATCCAAGACCTGATCGGGAGGCATCACAATACACTACGAATCCATCCGTTCCGTCGGGTAATGATAGAATGGGCGCACTACACAGTTTTTGTTTTAACAATTGGAATGCTTCTTCTTGATCGACACTCCACTCGTATTTTCTATCTTTACGAGTTAATAGAGTAAATGGTTGTGCTATTTTTGAAAAATTTTCAATAAATCTATGATAGTAACCGGCTAACCCTAAAAATTGTCGCTTGCTTCGATCTTAGTCGGATCCACGTGGATACTCTTTTCGTTAATAACATGTCCGAGGAATCAAACTTCTCGAAGCCAAAACTCACACTTGGAGAATTTTGCATACAACTTATCTTTCCTTAGAATGCTTAAAATGAGTCAAAGATGATGCTCATGTTCTTCCTTGGACTGTGAATATATTAGGATGTTGTCAATAAATACTATCACAAACTTATCCAAGTAGGGTTTGCAGACCCTAGTTGCGTTGGTTAGACCAAACGACATTACCAAAAACTCATAATGACCATAGCGCGTTCTAAAGGCTGTCTTCGGGACATCTTCCTCTGCTATCAGCATGGTAACCGGATCGCAAATTGATTTTTGAGTAGTAGCTAGATCCTTGCAACTGATCAAACAGATCATCAATTCTTGGTAATGGGTACCGATTTTTAATGGTAAGTTTATTTAATTCTCGGTAATCAATACACATTCTAAATGATCTGTCTTTCTTTTTAACAAATAGGACCGGTGCTCCCCAAGGAGAAAAACTTGGTCGGATAAATCCTTTGTCTAATAACTCTTGCAATTGTTTCGACAATTCTTGCATCTCAGAAGGTGCTAACCGATACGGCGATTGAGCTACAGGTGCAACTCTGGGCACTAGATCAATTTGAATCTTAATCTGCCTCTGTGAAGGTAAACCCGGTAAGTCTTCAGGAAATACTTCTGGGTACTCTCGCACAATCAGAATATCTTCAACTTTCTTCTCCTCATTCTTGATGTCAACAGCTTTTACTAGGAAAGCTGGATGTCCTTTACTTAAGTATCCATAAGCTTTCATAACATTAATAATATTTAAGGAAGGCTTTCCTTTGTCTCCTTAGATAATTAAAACTCCACTGTTGAGTGTTGGTAAGCATATAATCTTCTCGTAGCATATTACTTCAGCATGGTTCCGAGAAAGCCAATCCATTCCGATTACATCGAAACTTCTAAGCTCGATAGGTAATAAATCGATGCTAAAAAGACAATCATTAAGTTGTAAAGTGCAATTCTTAATTACTTCACTAGATTCCATTTTCATCATGTTAGCTAGTTCAATGATGTACTTCTTATTTAGCTTACAAGGTTTTATACCCAATAATGGCTCAAATTCTTTTGACACGAAACTTAAATCGGCACCGGTGTCAAATAAAATGGAGGCATACTGATTATTAACAAGAAACGTACCTTTAACCACTAACGGCTCCTGACGCGCATTCCTAGCATTCATTTCAAAGGCTCTCCCTCTGGCCTTGGGCCCATTCAACTTTGGACAATCCCTCTTGAAATGCCCTACGACGCCACATTCAAAGCAGGCACGATCATTCCCTGTTGCTTTAACATCAAGCTTAGTCCGGCAATTTTGACCAAAGTGTCTAAATTTATGACAACTAGTGCAAACTTTACATTCACCACTGTGAAGATATCCACACTTGTTACATTCCCCTTGAAATTCTTTGTTTAGTTTGCTATTGCCAGAAGTCGCAACATACGCCAGTTCAAATCCTTGACTGAAACCTTTCTTGTTATTCATTTTCTTCTTGGAACTTCCGAACCACTTTCTTTTCCCATCGAATGTCCTTCTCTCCATCTTGACAGTCTTCCTTTCAACTCCCAACACTCCTTTTCCATAATCGTCTTTCTTGATTAGGGTTCCACTACGTATTGCACATCAGTCAATGAATGTGCAATAGCTATAGCACTCTGAATAGTGGCAGGGTTTGAGGCTATAACATTGCTTCTTATCTGGGGTGCCAATCCCCAAATATACCTCTCGATTCGAACATATTCAGGTGTAGCCATTCGTGGCACTAATCTGGCAAGATCGTTGAACCTAGAAGTGTAGGCTCGTATATCAGCATCACCCATTGTGAGGTTCCAAAATTCTGTCTCAATTTTTTGCAATTCTTTTCGAGGGCAATATTCTCGAAGCAACATCTCCTTCAGCTGTTCCCAAGTGAGTTCATAAGCATTGGCATCCCCTAAGATTTGGCGTTGAGAGTTCCACCATGAAAATGCTGCATCTTGGAAGGAACAGGTTGCGTACTTGACCTTTTGATCATCAGAACAGTTACTTATGGCTATAACAGCTTCCATTTTCTAAATCCACCAAACAATATCTAGTGGTCCTTCAGCACCAGTAAAAGTTCTTGGATTGCACCCTTGGAATGTCTTATATGAACATCCTTGAAGTTGTCCGCCTAATGAACTGCCTGGGTTTCCGTTCATACCAGAACCATTGTTTGCACCAACACCAGAACCTATGTTAGAGCCGTTTCCCATTCCACTACCAGCAATTCCATGTCCTCCTCCTGGTCCAGCAGCTATGTTAGCATTATGTTGTTCCAGGGCCGATTTGACATGTTGGGCTACTAACTGGGCTAATTCGTCGGCGGTAGTTGGTAAATTGGCATTTTCGCTTGATGATGTATTTCACGTTCTAGGTGGCATGTTTTAAATTCTGCTATACAGGTAGGGAAAGAAGGGTGGTTTAGTTATTGTATGACGTTTGTAACTTATTATAGCTGAATAGTTCATTAGACCAAATCACACATTTATCAACATTTTTATAATTCAATAATCATAATTTTTATAATATTAAAATAGCATCAAAATAACATGTTGTTCATTCGTACATTAAGTGCCCACAATTCATAAGTCAAGTCAACCACCAAAAGATAATTAGTTTAGTGACTTACATAATTTACCATACCAAAACAAGTTTTCAGTTAATCAAAATACTCAAGCACTCCGGCTTGAACCCGTCCTCTATCCTAGAAATGGTGCTCCACTGCCAATATGCATCAGGTAAGAAATCATCATCGTACAGAATGTGGCCACTGCCATGGCAGTCTCATCTCTCTCTCCCATCAGTACTGTCTGCTGCTGGGCCACCACTAACGCTGCTTCGGCAGCATCAGCCCTCTGCTCTGCCCGAGTCAGTCTGTTTCTAGTCTCTGAAAGACTAGTCTCCAGATCTGATACTCGAAAGTGGATCTGACTTAGAGCACTTTCCTCTAGTAACCTCTCCTCCTCGATCGTCATCAATCTCTCGTCCATAGCTTGGCCCACTTCATCCTGCACTCTCAGTTTTTTCCTCATCACAAGTAGCTCCTTCTCGTAACGAATGCATTGAGCTGTTAGGGTAGCCACCACATGCTCAATGGGCTCACCGTCAATAGAAATCCCGCGAGGAGTGGTAGATGATTCCCCCACCTCGAAGGTGGAAGGGATCCCATCTCTCGAGGCCCATCCTCGCATAGCGTCCATAATCCAGCCCCACTGCTCATTGAGCAGTCTGGCCCGTTTGGGAGCAAGGGCTCCATCCATAACCCCATCATCATCAATCTCTCTCCCTGACTCCCTCTGCTTCCTCCGCTCGTACACCAACCGAATTTTCGGTGGGTGCTGCATGGAAGTGATGGGTGCGACGGGAGTCACTGCCATTAGAATCTCACTCTCCTCACCTGGCTAATCATCACCCTGAGACTGACCCTCCGGCTCATCATCAGCCTGAGCCTCAGGAATTGGCTCAAGAGCAGCTGCAACGGGTACAGGATCCTCATCGTCGGACTCAGATATCCAACCATTTCCCGAGTCCCCCATGCCCGGGTAAAAGGTAGCCGCAAATAAAGGCTGAGAAGGGTGGTACCAAGGCATGGTGGATACTAGTAACGATGGACCCTTGGTAATGCTGCTAATGTCTGGTATATCCTTCCTGTTCACACGATCAGACATCTACAGAAGAATAATACACTTGTACTTATTAATCTAACATAATGCGCTAACTTAATCTAAACCAAATAAATAATCGAAGTCTTAGCATTAGTTATAATTAAGTCAACTACGCTTTTACCTGGTGTAACACTCGGGAGATGGAAATGTCTTTGGAATCATAAAAACTTCTAAAGGTTATAGTCTAGATTTTTCTCTTTTTAGAAATTTTTTCTAGTTCGCTATAACCATTGGCTATGATACCAACTTCTGTCACACCCCGAATATCGCAGCGGAAAGTCACGTGGCGTGGTGTTAACGGAAGTTGGATTTATTCCAACGATCATAATCAAATGTTAATATTTAATAAGTTGACTACTCTTATATAGCAAAAAATTCAAGCTTAATTACAATAACATGTTTAGTTTATGAAACGATAAGTTTTGTTATTACAAATTCTAAACAGCAGTCAACCCAAAACATTTGGCCTTCCTAGCACATTTTCATCATTTCTAACCGAGTGTACCTACAACCCTGAAAAGCATGAAAAATGCTGGTCAACATAAAGTTGGTGAGCAATCGGGTTTTACAACATTTGATTTTTCCAAGAAAAATGATATGATGTAGCGAGATATAATATACTCAACATAGACTAGCTAGGTACTATGATTAATTCAGGTCATAAGTCCATAATCAAGCCAAGAAACACGTCGTTGCCCCACAACATTCCAAACATATAAACTCCCTCGCTACAACCTGACCAGCGCGACTGGTCGCGAGAGCGGGCCCTTCTAACCCGATAGATCTACCAATATAGTTTGCGGCCTCCCCGAGGTTAATGATTATGGGGGGATTTAGAGCTCAATAGTATACATCTATACTATTGACTCAACTTATATCATCATAACATATATTAATCTCGTTTTACCCATCATATATAAAAATAATTGAACAATCATGCTTTTCCCCCAAAACAGTTTAAATAAAACAATATTTAAAATAGGGCTGAAGAACTCACCTTCGTATGCGATCAAATATCAGATCTAAAGCGTCTTGCACCGATCTATCAAGATCCTAAACGTGAAAGACTTAATTTAATAATCGAAAAGCTTGTTTATAAAAATGCTGTTCACCCAACTTATTTGACTTTAATGGTAAAAACGTACTTAAAACTATTGCAAGAGTTTTTAAGAAATCTTTTTATGTTTTGCAAGGGTTATTATTTATTAAACATTTTTCTTATAGGAAAGAAAATTAATTATGTTTAATAAGTCATTTAACACGCATAATTTAACTTACTAATACCTAATAATACCATTAGTCCATTCCTAATTCTATATTCGTTTCTTACGAAAACTATCACAATTTCTTAAACTAACAATTTATGTCGTGAAACTCTAATTAATTATCTATCGGTATTCTAGCGATTTTACTCAAGACTTTCACCATCCTATATATATATATATATATATATATATATATCTGAAATATATTATCTTTTTTTCGTTACAAATATAGAATATATATATATATATATATATATATATATATATATATATTCTTTTTTGAATAAGTCGATACTATTTTTAATTTGTGAATTATATTGATAAATTTTAAAACACGTTAACTTGTGTTAATTGTTTTGTAAATTACATATTTACTTTTATTAATCGTAAATTGCTAAAATATATCGTTGTTTTAGGTTTCTTATAAATTTTATTTTATAAAAGTCTTGGAGTCTTAAAATGTCATTTTAGTCAAGTTAGTTTGTCACAACTTTCCGTTAGTTTTAGGTAAGGTCTTAAGGTTCTCTACTTATTTTGTCAATCAAATCTTTTCCCTTATGTGAAGTTTTTCTAACGTGTTTTTAGTGCCGATTTTGTATCAATAATCCAACTTAGTCATCTAACCTAAACATCTTTCTATTTTGTCCAACAATCCTCATTTATTCAAGAGTTCTTATTATGTCCAACCTTGTTAATCCATCCATAACTTCTAACCTATCATCCTTATGATATATATTAGACCAATTCTTCCATCTACACATACGACATACATACGCAATCATAAACATACATCTATACACATTCTCATAAGCCCAAACCATACGTAAAACAAGATTTCATCAAACTAAAGCTATTTCAACATGCATTTTCACATTATAACTCATTTCAAAACCCATTTTCATCAAAACATAAATTTTCATGAACATCTAAGCGGGTGAACTAGGATTCATCAAGATCTCCATCTTGATCACCCATGCATGAAGTGATAAAGACAAGTTAACCCACACAAGTATACCTTAAGCCTAAACCAACGATCTCTAGTGCTAGCACACGAATCTTCGAAACCTGGTTACACCTTCAAGCTCCTACATCAACTTTACTCGAAAACTCTCTCATTCTTGACTCGAATGGAACAAAAGAAAGGTTCCTTATAGTGGTGGTGGTGGTGTGATTTCGAAAAAAGAGGGTATTAGTGGTGATGTTCGCGGTGGCCGAAGGGGTGGGGGTTGGGCGACCTACGATGGTGGGGTGACGGGTTGATGGTGGTCACGGTGAGGTGCAGTCAAGGTGGAGTGGATGCGGTGTAGCTGGCAGTTGCGGTGATAGTGCGGTGGCAGGTGGTAGTTGGTGGCTGCTGGTGGTCTCGGCGGTGGAAGGGGGGCGGTGGATGGTGGCTTCGATGGTGAATGGTAGTTGCGGTTGGTGATGGCAGAAGGTGGTGCGGTGGCGGTTGGTGGCTGTGGTGGTCTCCGGCGGTGGATGGGAGGGTGGCGGTGGAGTGATTCTCGGTTGGGGGAGCCGATGGGGGAGGGGGGGGGGGAGAGGGAAGGGGTAGAAGGTGAAGAGTTGTGTTAGTGTGTGTGTGTGTAATGAGTGTGTGTGTAGTGTGTTTTTAAACACTCATGCTAGCATGAGTTGTCATTCATGCATAAGACCCACCTATTATTATTATTATTAACATTATTATTATTAATGTTACTATTATTATTATTATTATTATTATTATTTGTCTCAAACGGTTAACTGACAACGAGGTTTGACAGAAACATCGATCTGAGTTTCAGATGGTTAATCGCTACAGATAATAATAAATAAATATTATTATTAGACTGAGTCGAACTGGTGTTGACCTAATTTTGACCAGGTGCCACAACAGTGAGCTTTAAATTTGATGTGTGAGTATTATATATCTGTATGTTTGATGTATGCCTATCTGTTTGATTACAGTGAGGCCTAAATCAGATATGTGAGTATGTATATATCTATATGTTTGATGTATGTGTAGAGTTGTTGTAATCTGAGGTGTATTTTGTTCATGTTAAGATGCCAATGATATAGTAGTTGTAAGAGTTTTTTTTCTTGCTTGATGTTCTTATTTTATTTGGGTTTATAATGAATTAGAGTATTTGAGTCGTGCCAATCCATACAAGCATCTTGCTACACATCCTTGAGTCAAGTTTTAGGTTGACTAATTGACCTGATATAGAGTTCTCTTTAGTTAATTTGTTTAAATGGTGGATTGGTTGCATACTATAGTACACTTACATTATTTTATGTCAATAATAGGTATACTTACATTTCATTGATCATGTTTTCTTAAAGGCCTACAATATATGTTTTGCCATATTATTCATGCTTGTGATGTGGCAGTACCTGATAAGAACGCATCTGTGGATGTTTTACAAAAAGCCAACTCAATATTGCCTCAAGTAGTTATTGCTACTACAATATTAACTCTTCTCTACCCACCCTTTTTCACATGGTTTACTATTAGCTTAATAAACACTTCCCTATTTCCGAAATGTCATTTCTTTGATATAAACATACTTATTATTGAAAATATAAAAATATGACATCTTGTGGCTTTTGGTCCCAATAGGTTGGTGAAGAAGACCAAATGACTTAATACTAAGGAAATTATTTGGGACAAAACACGTAATTTCTCAAAGAAATAACTAAAAGTTAAATAATCACATAGACCATCTGTATGATTTACTCTTTTATATGTTTGTTTCCGTTATTTGGGGTGGGAGTTTAGTGGGTCAAAATGGGTTTAAATATCAAATCAAGTATTTTTTTCTTGTATGGTCGGGGTTACGTTAACTTGAGTGTTGGTACTCCATCCCTACTAAGTTAATATGTAACTTAAATGATTGCAATACTTTTAAGATTCATTTATGCAAAAATTACTTGGTGGTTTATGACAAGCTTTTGCATGATCAACCAACAGAATAGGAGGAGATTTAACCTTACATTTAGATATATGTTGTTAGTTATGCAAGACTTTGCAAGCTTTTGTAGTATTGTCATGTTGGTCTATTAGTGTATAATCAGTGTTACATTGTAATTTATATACATGTTGGTTTAATATTTATGCCCTTAATCACTTGGTTTCTCGATTTCTATACTTGCCCCTTGATGGTATTCTTTCTATCTTGAAAGTTTCCATATGATATACATGCCCTTGAATTCTATATAGATGTATTTTGCTTAATAAATTCCCTATTCTTTTTTAAAACCAAGTTGCTTTTTTATGCTTAATTTTACTTAAGAAAACTATAATCAAATGTCAAATGTAAGAATATGTTAACCAAATAAGGCTAATTGCTTGTATAAACATAGTCTTGCGTGAACACTATCTTGAATTAGAATGTAGGAAGTGTTTGGAAGTTTATTGGAAAGGGATTACGTGATATGGAATAACTAGAATCGATTAAATGTAAGAATACAATCCGAATAAGGCCAATTGCTTGCGCAATTGTAGTTTTGCGTGGTACTATCCCAATTAGAATGGAGGGGGTATTATACAAGTAAATTTATATTGATGCAAAAACATTGCATTTCTTTTTAAGTCCGTATATTTTTCTTCTTTAACACTAACACATGTCACCATAACAAATTACCCACAAACACAGTCGCACACCACATTGCCAAACAACAACTACGATACGACAAAACAACCACACCCGCTGCAACGCGTGGGCATTTCCACTAGTATAGTAGTAAAAATAAAGATTATTGAGTACACTACAATTGATGATAAATGTTAAAGTAAGGATAAAATTTTACAAATTAGCTACTAAATTACATTTCTAACGACTAGAGGTGCATATCGATCCCCGGGTTCAACTCGGTAGTTCCTCAACCTAGTTACCAACCGATACAACCCGTCGATTTCAATAGTGGCGAATCTAGAAGACGAGTTCAGGGGTAAAGTAAAAAATTTTTTACCGTACATGTAGTGGCGGAACCCGGAATTATTTCCTACAGGGTCACTAATTTTTAATAATTAGCTTCTAACGAAACAACATAAAAATTTTGGGTTTTTCGATTGAGTCGAGTCGGATTGGGTCGGAATAGACGTAATTAAATTGCATTGTAAATTTTTTTTACATTTTATAGTGTTCCGTCTGCGTCTTCATCTTTTGATACTTTCTTTTCATAGTAAAACGATTCATGTTCTCTAAATTTCAAGTTTAAACAATGACTAGAATTATTAAATTAAACATAAAATGTCCGTGATAAACAAATAACTAGGGGTGCGCAATAAACCGAAATAACCGAACTGCAACAGAAATAACCGACGCAACCGAACTGAAAAAACCGAAACCAATAAGAAACCGACGGTTTGGTTTGTTGATTTTTTAAAACCGAATTTTTCGGTTTGGTTTCGGTTTTGCTTGTAAAAGAAACCGAAAAAACGAACCAAAACCATAAAGCCAAACTTGTAAATTTAGAGGTGTATTCATATATATATATATATATATATATATATATATATATATATATGACTAGCCTATAAATTACTTATTTAACTTATGCTATCTAAAATAGATAGATATTTACGTTTCGAGAATAATCTTTAAACTTTTTTGTTTGGTAGAATAAATTTGTTTTATTGAATTTTTTATTATTATATTATATTAATTGCAATTAATTTTAATATTAGGTAATTTGTAAGAATATATAGATTATGTTTAAAAATCAACAAAATGATTTAAGTCTAAACTATCTAGCTTAAAATCATTACTTTAGATAATTTTATTTTAAAAACATGAAGCACAAACACAAACCGAAAAAACCAAAACCGAACCGAAACCAAAGTGAAAACCGAAACCAAAAACCGAAAAAACCGAAACCGAACGGTTTTAAAATCTTAGAAACCGAAATATAGGTTTTTGGTTTTGGTTTTAGGCTAAAACCGAACCAAACCGACCATGCACACTCCTACAAATACCATATAATAGCATTCATAGCAGATTCATACACTATTTACATTATCTATTTTATTTTATTGTTATTTACTTTTAAAATTAAGTTTTAATAAATTTTTATAGAAGTTTGAATATGAGTCATACTTTCATCATTCTAACAACATTCCTAAGGTTTCGATACAAATTTTCAAGATTTTTATAAACAAGAAACAAAATAAACATCAATTATTTTATTTTCTTTCTTTTTTTTTTTTACATAAATAAATAAAATGTGTATGACCATTAAAAAAAAAGGTATTGTTTTGTTATGTTATATACTAGTATTAAGCTCACTTGCGTTGCAACGGAAGACGTAAAACCATACCAAGTAATATTAATGGCACACCACGGCTAGTGATCACCAAGACTGAAAAAACCAACAAAACGAAAAAAAATAAATCGAATGAAAAGTAGAGGTAAAAACATTAAACCATACACTTACGCAAGCAAAAAATAAAACAATAAGTAAATTGATATAGGACCAGCGCGTTATGGCGTGACCGCTAAACTAGGAAAAATAAGTGAAAAACGTTGAACCACACACGCACGTTGCGGTGTGTTAACTCGTAAAATTTAGACCGAAACGTATAACGGAAAATTTATAAAATTTGAAAAGTATAGAAGACCAAAGTTGAAAGTAAAAGAAAATATTGAGGCTAAATTATAAAAGACAGTAAAAATATTGGGTTAAAATAAAAAAGATTAAAGATTAAAGAAAAAAGTGGGTACATCCTATAAAGCACGTTACAATTTACAATGCATACAAATAATTAGTATATATATAATTTTTTTTGGGTTTATTATTGTATTGGGTTGGGTAATGGGTATTTTGGGTTTTTATGTCATTTGGTAATGAGTAATGGGTAATGGTTATTTATAGAATGTATTGTTTTTTTATAACTTATTAGACTTTTATTTATAAAATTTAAACCTTTTTATGAAGTGTTGAGTTTAATTTTTTTTAGGGGTAACGTAATTTCTTCTCGAGGGTAACGTAAAACCGAAACTTTCTTTTTACATAAAAGCGTAAATTTTTTTTTACACTATCCGTAACAAGTTGAGGGTTAACGGAGGCTACCCCTTAATTATACATATGTTCGCCCCTGGGTTTCAACCAGGTTCAACTTGGGTTCTCCCAAACCTGACCCGGTTCAAAACATTCCCCTTTTTTTTATTACTATTTTGCCCTCTTGAAACCATCTTATTCTTTGACCATAACCGGACCCGGTTGCAAATTGAAATTGGTTTGTGCACCTCTACCAGCGACTAACACTATTTGTATTTGTTAACATATAAAGATTGGCATAAAGCCAAAAATACATGAGAGAGCGTTGATTTCTGAAGTCCCATTAGAATTGTGTGATACCATCCATTTTTATGTAAAATGGGAGCCCAATAATCATCAAATTAATTAATGGTTTACTCTTTACCCCCATGATTAATAGTCCATAATATAGAAATGAAAACAACTATTAACTTAAGAGGATATGGATGTATATTGAAGTCGATTATTACGAACTTAAATGTAGCTTTTGTCATAACACCCCTAGTTATTATTGAAGCTATGTCATTTAGTCATAGCTTATGTTACCAAAAGTGTAGCTTTTGAGTTTTGTCATTGAATCTTCAGTTGTTGTCATTTTGTTATCACATTCGTAAATTATGCCATTATGGTGTGACAATCATGGCTCATGTTGTGATACCCGCAAAGTAACCTTGTAACACCACTTCCATTCCGATGCAGTGTTGTACCCTTTTACCTCGTATTTTGTTCTTTGAGTCGTTCATCTTTATGTTCAAGCGGGTTTCTCAGTTGGATTTATCTCTCTTATTGACAAGTGAGATGCAACCACCTATACTATTTGTTTTGGAACCCTTCTATGAACCAACCTTAATAAGCTCATTCCAACATGCCATTCACCACTTTACACGTCGGGGCCCAGATGACTCTCCTTTAGATACAACTATCATCTCTTTTGGCTTAGACAGATCATTTTGGCCTTGAATTATTTAATCTAACATCATCCATCATTGACAGCCCCTAGACAACATCACCAATTATCACGCTCAGATCATTTTGGCCTTGAATCATTTAATCTAACATCATCCATCATTGACAGCCCCTAGACAACATCACCAATTATCACGCTCAAAAACCTACGTCAACCCAACTATTTGGGGTTACAACCTCTTCAATCGACCTCTACAATTCTTATTTATATTCTATTATCTTATTTTTTAGAAAAAGTCTATTTTCTCTTCATTACTTTTTTAATATGAGTGTTCATCCTTCTCTTGTTTGTTTATGTGAAAGTATAGGTTAGAATAAATAGTTTAAAGTTTGGTCTAATTGGTTCAACCTCATTGTATATTTCTATGAAATCATAAATTACATGTCTTTAGAGAACTAACCGTTGATTATATGAGATATGAGACGATACACTAAAGGATAAGAACATTGATTATATAATATAATGGTTACAAAAAAGGATCCACTTTTAGGTGTCCAACTTCTAGGGATACCAATGTAAAAAGCATCTTTCGACAATTCAAAAGGTGTTGGATATTTTTCAAACTTATTATACTCATTGTATTATTACACTTTTTTTTTCTTAATTTTTATGACATTTGTTCTAACAAATAACAATGGACCACCCCACCTTCTAGAACAGTGTGGTTTAACAAATTTAAGTATGAATTTAAGATAAAAATATTTATTTGAAAAACGCCACAATATGCATAATATTAATCTAAAAAATATATAGTTTATAATACATGTGAGATAAATATAAAAACATAAATCAACGAGTATAGTTTGCATCCTTTGTAACGACTGTTAGGGTAAAACTTGAGGCTTATTTGGATCTTAATTCTTAGATATGAGAATCATAGTTTTTGAGTATCACATGTTTGATGAAGTTGTCTATTTGTTCAACCTCAACTTCAAATTTACATATCAATATAATTAATCATTTATATAATCATACCGACATATTTGACCAAATTAATTAAACTATAATGAAATAAAAGTCACATAGAAAACGTGAGATAAATATTAGGAATCAAGAAAATGACACATCTCCCACTTCCTACAAGCCATGGAATTTTTACAAACGATTTTATCTGTCATGAACATTTCTTTTCGGTGTAATGTCCGACGTATGAACCCTAACACCAATCTTCGACAATCAAGTGATCAGTACATGGTGGAGGTGGTTCAACCCGAGGAAAAAGCTTAGACGTATAAAGATATCTTATTATAAATCGATCTTGTCAATTCATATTCAACTAGACAACAACTGCCTCTAGCGTATGTGTGCCAATAATATTTTTGGTATATATGAGTTGATTTTAAAAGGTGTTGAAAGTGGAACTTTAATTCCGTCACCATCTATAGGGAAAGAGAATATGATAAAACATGTGTTGAAGTCGACACGTACCCACAAAATATATGTGTTGCGTGGCAAATTTATTGCCAATATATCATGGTGTCCTTATTTGTAATAGACTGTTATTTAATTTTATTAATGCCAAACAAACATAATAATAGATTAGATTGTGGGGTGATGATATTAACTTTCTGGTTGTAGATAAAACAAATAAAGATAAAATTTCCTATTTAATTAATTCAAATTACAAATAAAATAAACATCTGCTTATAATAATTTATTAAGCAATGGGTACAAATGTTTACGTACAAGATTATATGCTCCGACTTACATTATAGACATTCGGTGATCATTTGTTATACACTTAAGTTAAAGAGACCATATTAACTCTTATATTTTATATGTCACTTCTAATTAGCTAAACTTTTCATACGCGTACAATGCATGAGTCAACCAAATCTCAACCTGTTAAATGAATCTATCTTTGAGTAGGGTCATATGTTACTTCAGTCACTAGTATCCATTACCGAGGGCCCAAAAATATCCCTCTAATCTTTGAGATCGATGTAAATCACATCTTAGTGAAGAAGAATTCGGTACCATAACTTGTGGATAACAACTAAAACTGAAAAAAAAAAAACTAAAGGACTCCATCCTTAATCTCTACTAAGTATCGCGAGAATTTGGAAAAGAATTGTTTAAGAAATTAACTTATTAAGTTTGGTCGACGCTTTGTTAACCTTTCCATCTATAGTTCACTTCTTAGAATGACATAACGTTATGGTGTTACTATTACTTGCATATTTGATTCTATTTTAAAAAGGGTTGAAAATGAAATTTTCTGTCAACATCATCTAGTGCCAAAAAATGTACATAGAGAAAACATGTGCTTGAAGTCGACACACACCCACAAAATATATGTGTCGCGTGGCAAGTATATTACCAATCATGGTGTTTGTCTTTATTGTGAAAGTATGAAGAGGCCCGACAATCTCAGCAATATCTTAGTTGGTTATAGTGTGTGGATATTAACTAAATGGTTGTAGATATAATGAACGAACAAAAAAATTATAGGTACGCCTCTTGTTATTTTTTATATTTCCCTCCTTAAAAAGTAGTTTTAAAACTTGTTATATTTTACTCCGTGAATAATCTTTTAGTTTTAGGAAAAAAAATTTCTTCTTACTAAAAGGTTAGAAGACACTTGTTATTAAACGATATAAAACGTAATTAGAAAAATAAGGAAACTCCTGTAAAAACTTAATACAAAACTTTAAATTTTTTTAAATTTCTAATAAAGAATTAAAAATGTTTTTATAAAAAATGATTAATAATGTTTCCCTTTTTAAAATAAAACCTTATTTTAAATAAAAAAACACTATTTCTAAAATCCGTAATAATTGTTTTTTTAATATGTTGAAGTAAATTAAAAAATACTTTCTCTAAAATTTCATATATAAGCTCAACTTAAGCTTTTTCCAAACCAATCCCAAGTAACTCACGAGCCGGCTTAACTGGTTTACACCCTAATACCATATATATATATATATATATATATATATATATATATATATATATATATATATATATATATATATATATATATGTGTGTGTGTGTGTGTGTGTGTGTGTATGTGTGTGTGTGTGTTACGAATAAAAATAAATCAATAAAATACAATATAAATAAAAAAAAACCAAAAGACAAACTATATAAATAAAACTTAAAAATCTTTAGTTTAACATATGGTAATATGATAAAAAAAATTAACTATTTTAAAAAGTTAAAAGGGATGGGTAAGAAGGGTGATTGATGTGTGAAAATCAATCTAAAATTATTATGAAAATAATTTCACTGATTCAAGTTTTAAAAATGAAATCACTAACTAAACTCCACACAATCGACAAGTATTAGTATAGTTTCGTAAGTCCGGTATCGAACCCTAAAGACACTTTTGGTGACTTTCATTACTAAACCTCTATCAACTTCTACTGAATTTATCAAAGTGAGATTTGAACACATAAAATTAGGAATTATTTAAATACAACTTCTAATTATGAAGAATACTTACGTAGATAAACTAAAGACAAACTTTGATAGGAAAAAAACAACTATCTAGACAAAAAATCCTATTGGTGATACAATGCTCTCGGGCTATGATCATCTGATTGGTGCCTGAATCTAATAATATATCAAATTAAGAATATAAAGATATGCTAGATCTTCTTTCGGTCTCACCAACAACTTGTAATAAATCTTAAATAAATGTGTGAAGCTCACTGGGATATAGGTTAGTTCTTCTCTCGATCTCACTAACATAATAAAATGCTCACGTGCTCTAACAATTGATAATTTCTTGACCTCACAATTCACAATGCATCTGGGAGTGTAAGGGAATGCAAGAAACAAGTTAGAATTACTAAATAATGACTAGATTAACAGTATCAATAGATTAATAGGGTTAATTCACTTTCATGCAATTAAAGCCTAAAACATAATAATCAAGACTAATCTATAATCCTTCCCCTCTTGGCCAGTCAAGCTCATGTTTTAAATCAATTATGTTATCTATTTCTATGGTGATCTACGTCTAGAATCAATCATTCTTAATCAAAACACAAACTAAATTATTAAAAACGTATATTATAACCGAATAGCACAAAACTAATCAACCAAAGCATATGAGAAACATGATAAATGTAATCATCCCAAAATGCAAAAACTACTTAACATCAAAATCAGTAATAACTAGCCTTTAACGTGAACACTATCCAATCAAAGTCAACAATACCCGAAAATAAACAAAATCAACCAACAATCAACACAAGTCTATATAGTTTATGTGTATAGCTACTCATAATCATAACAAACGTATAGAATCCAGAAATAATACTAAACATGATTGAACAAGTTCTGAAAACAATAAAGAACATGCAATATCCGTTAATCGAAAGGTTTACAAACCGAATGGCCTTAAATTATTTAAAACAAAGCCTCAAACTCTCTCCGGAAGCTCCAATTCCTTGCCTTCTGCCGCTCCAGTGAGTAATAAGTCGTAACACCCTAAGAATTATGGTCCAAGATTCTTTAAATAACAAAAACTAGGGTTTTGGGAGTCGAGGGACGTCAGACACCGCAATAGATAGGCATTGCGGTCCGTAATGGCTTGTGGAGATTAAAATTTTAAATGGCGTCAGAATTTCACGCGCGCTGTCGTTGTGGACCACACAGGAAACGCGTTGCGGTCCGCAATATCTCCTAGTGTCTAATTTCTTCTTTTTCAAGCTTCTAAACTTTACAATATTCTAACTCAAGGTTCGGTTTCTGCTCTATTTTGCAACCATGCTTAGAAAGACCTACAAATCCACAATTATATGTAATTAGCCTCAAAACCTTGTGAATTTAAATAAAACTCATTTAAAATGTGTAGAATCAAATATTAAAACTACATATGTGTTACAACACATCAGTGATGGTGTTTGTGGTAACGGTGGATGGTGGCAGTGATGGCGATGGTGGTTTTATAACATGTTGTCGGTGATAGTGGTGGTGAGGCTTGTGTTCACGATGTTATAGATGGCTTAATATAACTTTATGTATGTTTATTTTTAGTTAATAAAGTGGGCTCCACAGATTATTTTTATTCTATCTATTAAAATTGTAAGGGATACTTTAGTCATTTTATACAAAGTTAACGACTAAAGTAACGACCACCATTTAGGGACCAAATGTGTTACAACTTGACAGACTTTTAGGACTAAATTCGTAATTTCTTAAAATACGGGACTAAAACCGTAGTTTGGCCAAATCTCAAGAACTATTCGTGTAATTCATTCTTTATTATTTATTTATATTTTATTTTACTTAAATAGCTAAATATACCATATTAAAATACAAATTTCTTTATTTCTTCACTGGTAGAATCTCACCACTTCATGGTAATTTCTTTATTTCTTCACTGGTTGAATCTCACCACTTCAAACCTGAGGGTTGACTTTAAATCCTTTTATGTACTCTTGGGCCGTAAACCAATCAAGCCGAGACGAGCCGAGCCAGCTCTGCTCATTTAGAAACCGAGCTGACGCGGCTCGGCTCGTTAATTTAGGTATAAATTTAAACGAGCTAATGAGCGAGCCAACAAGTCAGCCACGAGCCGAGCGGACCTTGGCTTGGGCTTGGCTCGTTTACAAACAGAGCCAAGCTGGATCGGATCGTTTATAAACGAGCCGATTTCGAGCGAGCTTTTTTCGAGTGAGTCCCGATCTTTTTGAACTACCCTATTCTTTTTATATTTTTTTTCAATCTTTATTGAAAAAATAAAAGAGAGAGGTTTTAGGTGAGAATAAAGGGAAACCTAAGCCAAAAACTTTTAATATAGTTTCTATTTAACTTTGATTTAGATAATAATAAGTGTTTTTATTTTTAATTTAGTTAATAGTTTTTGTTTATTATCAGTGGTAGCTGTTAGAACTAGATCAAATGTATAGGTTTAGTTGACTTGTCAACTCTTGTAATTAATCATTGTAATTCTTTTTTTGATAATATAATGTAATGCATGAATTATATGGTAACACATATTATTGTGTGTGTTAGTTTATGCTATTACAGGAAACATCAGACTTGGTCAATTTGGAAAAATTGACTAAGTGTTTAAACAACCTACGGATGAATAAGTGTTATTCCGTAGATGTTCACAGGAGCATAACTGAAGTTTGTGCTTCCGTAGATCTCCTACGGAAGAACAACAACTGCTGAACAAGACCAAAGATCAAGTGGATCTGCTGAAGGAGAGCTTGCTGCTGAAGAACAAGTACAAGAACTCCTGCGGAAGCACAACCACTGAATAACAAATGCTGAAGACAAAGTGTTGCTGCGGAAGACTAATTGCTGCGGAAGAAGAACTTCCTACGGAAGACCAATTCCTACGGAAACAAACTTGTATTGTTTCAAATCATCAAGTACGTAACAAAAAGTCGACAAGTCAACACGTCAGAGCAATATCATCAAATCAATGACGGCAAAGGATAATTAAGTCAATAGAATATTCCACGTCACATCAACAACATTCTTTATGTAATTTATAATTTCCTATGTAAATTGTGAACTCCTATGCCGATAAACAAGGCAAGGATTAGCACATATAGAAACAAAATATCAAAACAGAATAGCGATATATTAGCTAGAAAATAGAAATAGAATAGCAATATATACACAATTAGGTGTATATATTGATCGATGAACATTGATCAGAAAGAACATTAACAAGATAGCAATATCAAGCGTCAAGAACATATAGCATTATAATCAATTGTAATCGATTGATTGTGAATGAAGAGCAATTGAAAACAATCTGTGTATTGCATTATTACGTTTAGTTTTTCTAGTTGTTCTTCTTTGTTCATCGATTTCAATTTTTGATAAACAATCCATAAAATAGCAAGTATTGATAATTCCGCGATCAATACTTGTTAAAATCAAATTGATAATTCCTGCAACGATCCTTGGATTATCAGGTGGTATCAGAGCCACATGCTCATTGATCTAGATCAATTGATCTATCAGTTTGATTTGTTTAATTGGTGTTTATTTAATCAAGTTAATTAACATGAGCAATTCAGTGGTTGGCGCTTATCAACCTCCGAAGTTGGAAAATAAATCTGATTTTAAAACTTGGAAAATCATATTTAGAAATCATGTTAATTACACAGATTCTGATTTATGGGTGTCGATTACTGAAGGTCCTTATATTCCACCTGCTTTAGGACCGGACTATAAAGACAACAATTAACCCGTAAGTTTAAAAAATCTATCACCTGATGATGCCAAGAGAGTCAAGATTGACATTAAAGCATATAGTATGCTTACTATGGCTTTGCCTGAAGATCTCTTGATAAGGTGTGAATCATATAAAATAGCAAACTCGTTATGGAAAATCCTGCACATTTTGTGTGAAGGAAGTGACGTGATAAGGAGCATAAAAATGGATACACTTCACTCACAATATGAGACTTTTCATCATATTATGGGTGAGTCTGTTCCTCACAACTCCACAGGTTTATGCAACTTGTTACAGAGATGAATATCTTTGAACTGAATTACGGCAACGAGGAGTTAAACAAGAAGATGCTTCATTCATTACCAGAAAGCTAGACACACACTGTGTCCATGTTCAAGAATACTATTGATCTGAAGGCAATTGGGCTGGACAATCTGGTTGCAAAGGTAGAAGCTTTGGAATTAGATGAGAAAACCAGAAACAAGAGTGTTAAAGCACCTATAGCACCGTACCAATTCAAAGAAACTAAGGGTGTTGGAAGTGCCTTCATCTCCAATGAAGATAAAGATAACTCTTGTGTTGAAAGTGATACTAAAGAGGAAACTGGCTTTTATGCTGCCAAGCCCTCCAAGTTGAACTCTCAAAACAATAAAAACAGAAAAGCAAAAGGAAAGTCAGATGACTCCAAATCCAACAAAGCCAGAAATCAAACAGAACCAATTACTGTGGTTCTAGAATCAAAAGAACAGAATACAGCCTTTGCAGCTTTCAGTTCAAGCTTTCAAACCAACTTGGGAAGTATCTTGACTCCTGCCTACTTTTGTCAGCAAGACCTTGAAGAACTCCATCCAGATGAAGTAGAAGAGATGGATCTGCAATGGCAAATGGCCATGATTGCTTATAGAGCCAAAATGTACATGAAAAGAAACAAGGGATTGTCAGTGGGAGGCAGAACAACAAACATTGGTGTTGACAAATCAAAGGTGAGGTGTTACAAATATAATCTGTATGGTCACTTCTCCAGGGAATGCAACAACAATCAGCAATCAACAACAGATGCAAGACAAGCCAATCAGAGGAGCTTCAAGCAACCACAGTTAACAAACTCATCCCCACCAGCCAAAAGCTCTTCAACAGGTACTAATAATTCTAAAGAAACTGGTTTGATTATTTTGCAGGATGATACTTGTGAGTGGAGCATGTACGAGAAGGAAGTACTAGAAGAAAATCAGGCTTTGATGGCTAATATGGAAAACAAAGTTCCACCAATGGCCAGAGAGGTAAGAGAAAGGTTATGTTCTTCCTTAAGTGTTGATGAGGTTGAGAGATACAGGGCTCATGCTCAACAATTGGCTGATAAAGTCAAAGAAACTATGCTTTTAAATGAATCTCATGAAAGAGAACATAAACTTTATCAAGTCAAAATAAATTCACTACAAAAGGATTTAGACAAACTTATGTCTGAAAATTATAATTTGAAAGCACAAGTTGCGCATTTGACCAACTCATTAACCAAGTCCATGTCAGATCATGCATCATCTGAAGTAAAACTTCA
Organism: Flaveria sonorensis; assembly: GCA_025506505.1. NCBI lineage: Eukaryota > Viridiplantae > Streptophyta > Magnoliopsida > Asterales > Asteraceae > Flaveria > Flaveria sonorensis. Next base: position 71,807,800 of record CM046433.1, on the reverse strand, counting down.
GAAATTCCAACTATCATCACAGCAGTATGAGAAACTGTTAAATCTCATATTGAATCAAAGAACAAGTCTGGGTTGGGTTATCATAATGTTGCTCCACCAATTAATGATAATTACACCACCCTACCTGAGTCCATGACCAACAGTTTGACAAATCATTTTGTGTCTAACACCAAAACTGAGTCAAAAGTTGAAAATAATGAAGTGATAAATGACAAGGATTCTGAATACATTGAAACTGATTCATCTGAATCAAAATTCTCAAAACAAAATGACTCAGGGTAAGGGAAAATGTGTGATAATTGATTTTATAACTCCCAAAATCCTTGATGAGATCAAGTTGCCCTATCCACCAAAACAAAGAAATCTGCTGAAGACCATTTACTCAAGGATTGGCCAGTTAAATGAAGGCGTTCATGAACTCAACAAATAGCATAAAAGTCAGGGAACAAAAAGAACTACGAAGGAAGAAGATAGTCTCACTTCAGCAGATCACCAGCGAAAGAAGAAGACAGGTTCTCACACATCTGTAGAAAAGCAAAGGAAAAATGTGTCAGCTGTAGAAGATCTACGGAAGAAGACAAAACAGTCTTCCGTAGAACATCCGCGGAAGAAGAAATCATCAGAACCTAAACATTCATTCGTAGAAGATCTACGGAAGAAGAAAATACCCTAGGATTCAACTGTTAACCAAAAAGGTAAACAAAAGGATCTTTCAGACGCAAAGATTGAGAAAGAACTAAAGAAGCAAAAGAAGATACTGATGAAGAAACTGACAAAGATAGAAGCTGACTCTGACAGTGAAGATGAAGAGAAGTATTGCAAATGGTGTGATATGCACAACCACAACACAAAAGAGTGTTACTTCAACAACTATTGCTTCATCTGCAATATGAACAATCATATGACCTAGATTGCTACTTCAACAAGCATTGTACCATCTGCAACAAGCACAACCATTCCACTCAAGAATGTTTCTTCAACAAAAAGAACAAATTAAAGGTCCCCAAGAAGAAAAAAGCTGAGACTTCTGAATCAAATTCAGAATCTTCAAAGAATGATGAATCAAAAATACCAAAGCAAAAGAATCAGCAACAAAAGCAGAAGAATGTAAAGAAAAAAAAACATCTGCTGATAATTCATCAAAGAAAAAAGAGATACAACTATCTCAAAGTAAGACACCTCATAAAAAGGTAGTGTTACAAGAAGATGATACCTTCTTTGATCACTTTGAAAAAGGTAATCATGTACCACAGTCAAGGACAAAGGATACAGAAACCTTTTCAAAAAGAGCCTCAGCCTCTAGTTCAAAGAAAAAGTTAATAAAAGAAGAAGTGAAAGAGGAAGTGAGTGTGAATCAAGATAATAGTGCTTCTTCTTCATCATCAAAAGAATCATCCTCACCCAAAACAAAACATAATGAATTAATGGAATCTAAAACCAATCTAGAGTCATCTAGGCTCATTCATGAGAAAATAACAATATTAGATAACAATGGCAAGCCCAAGACCATCAAGGCTTGGGCTCCAGGGTCTAACTGATTTCATTATTTTTGCATGAACATCCACAGAGGACTGACAACAAGTGGTATGTTGACTGTGGCTGTTCCAGGCACATGACGGGAAACTGTTCTCTCCTCCATAACTTCAAACATAAACATGCTTCCTATGTAGCATTTGGTAGGGATAAGAAGGGAGGCAAAATCATTGGTGAAGGAATGGTAACCAATGGTGTTCTAAAATTTGAGAAAGTTAACTTCTGTGAAAATTTACAATTCAAATTATTAAGTGTTTCTCAAATTTGTGATCAAAACTATACTACTTTCTTTGATACTAACTATTGTTACATTCTTAAGCCAAGTTTTCAAATTTTAGAAGACTAGATCCTTCTTAAAGCACCAAGAAAAGGCAACACATATGTTTTGGATATGAACAACACATCTATAACAAGCAATGAAACATGCCTAATTTCTAAGTCATCAGAAGATGAATCTCAACTATGGCATAGAAGAATGGTTTACTCTAACTTGAAGAACATGAATAAGTTGGTCAAAAATGACTTAGTTATTGGCCTTCCAAAGAAAGAATTTTATTATTCTATTCACTGCTCATCATGTTTCAAAGGAAAACAACATAGAGTGCTCATAAATCAAAAACAATTAACACAAACACTACACCACTCAAACTGGTGCACATGGATCTTTTCGGTCCAGCCAATGTCATGAGCATTGGAAAAAGATAATACTATTTGGTGATTGTTGATGATTTCACTAGATTCACATGGGTCTTTTTCTTAAAACATAAAAGTGAAACATCAGAAACATTGATAGAGTTTATCACTAAGATTGAAAATCAACTTGATCTAAAAATCAAAATCTTAAGAAGTGATAATGGAACTGAATTTGTTAATCTTATTTTAGATTCCTTTTGCAGGGACAAAGGCATATCAAGACAATTCAGTGCACCAAGAACACCACAACAGAATGGAGTTACTAAAAGAAGAAATAGAACTCTTATTGAAGCAGCAAGAACAATGCTTGCTGATTCACAGTTGCCAATCACATTCTGGGCAGAAGCTATGAACACATCATGCAATGTTCAAAACAGGACATTAATTGTCAAAGAACATAATAAAACACCATATGAGCTTTTGTTTAAAAGAAAACCTTTCATAGGATATTTTAGAGCTTTTGGGTGTCATGTGTCCATCTTAAACACAAAAGATCAACTAGGAAAGTTTGCAGAAAAATCCTATGATGGTTTCTTTGTTGGTTACTCATCAACATCTAAATCATACAGAGTCTATGCTCCATATGAAAACATTGTGGAAGAAACTCCTAATGTATCTATTAATGAATCTTTGTTTCTAAAATATGTAAAAGGATCATCTTGGTTGTTTGATATAGATGCATTAACAAACTTATTTAACACGGGTTATTTGAATGTGACAGGTCCTACGAATACATGTTATCCTTATATTCCTCCAAACATGGGTGAAGTGCCATTGACAGCTGATCCACCAAGAGTAGTCCAGTCACTTACTCAAAATGCTACTGATATTGGTCCAATTCAAACAAGCAAAGATCATCCTGATGGAAACAATAGGTCTACATCCACAGAATTTCCTTCTAATCCGCAGAAGTTCCCTCTACATCCGTAGATATTACTACTTCCGGAGATGACCCATTGTATTGAGTTGTTCACAAGTCAACAGAAAACATTCAACAACCACCACTCACACTTGCAGTTCAACAAACTACATCATCTGTAGTTGTCCCTGTAGCTGCTGCGGATGCTATGCCTACATCTGCAGAAATACAAGCTGATATAGATAAACATAATTCAGCATCAAAAGATCAGCCACATGAGAATTTTGACTACTTTGTGGATTCCCCATCCCAGCTAACTCCATCCCCATCAACCAACATCACTAACTTGGATTCATCCATTCAAGTTGAATCAATACCAACATCCAGAATTCACAAGTATCATCCCATTGAAAACATGATAGTTGTTCTCTTGCTTTCTTTCATAAAATTCCTACCTTGTTGCATAACAAACCTAGATTAAAATCATACTGTTTTAGGTGTGATAAAGATGACCATGTAGTTAAGTATTGTCCCGAGCTTCATCATAGACATGTTAACAGGAATTCATTTGGAAGTAGATTAACCCATTTGGTTAATAATTTCTTTTGCAAGAAATCATCTACATCACAACCTAAAGTTGTTCAATCATGGGTTCCAGTTTCACCTGGTTAATCTGTCCTTTGTATTCTTGCAGGAGTCATCCACTAAAGCTGTAAATAGTGTATGGCATGTTGATAGTGGATGCTCCAGACACATGATGGGGCTGAAGGATTTATTGACAAATTATCGAATAATCAATGGAGGATATGTCGCGTTTGCCGATGAAAAGAAAGGAGGAAAAATGATTGGCCAAGGAGATGTTTCCAACGACTCTCTTACTCTGGAGAAAGTGAATTATGTGCCAAAGCTAGCTTTCAATCTGTTGAGTGTCTCTCAGATTTGCGATAAGGATATTCATGTCTTGTTCAAGTCCAATGAATGTCTCTTTCTGAAATCAGAGATTGATATTCCAGAGGAGATGGTGCTTATGCGGGCTCCGAGAAAGAATGACACATATCTTCTTGACATGGCTTCAAGAGAATCAACGTCTACGGTTACCTGTCTTCTATCAAAAGCCTCCACATCTGAGTCTTTCCTATGGCATCACAGATTGGGTCATGTTAATTTCAAAAATATAAACAAATTAGTTAAAAACAATCTTGTTAGGGGATTACCTTTAAAAGACTTTTCAATGGTTGAGAAATGTTTGGCATGTGCCAAAGGAAAACAACATAAGAAACCACATAAACCAAAACTTGAAAATAGCATATCTAATCCCCTCGAGTTGTTACATGTTGATTTGTTTGGCCCAATAAGCGTTAAATCAATTGCTAAGAAATCTTTCTGTCTTGTGGTTACAGATGATTTTTCCAGGTATTCCTGGGTGAGTTTTCTTTCCCATAAAGGAAAGGCTGCTAAGGAGCTGTAGAAGTTGATTCTTTCTATTGAGATGATAAGCAAGAGGAAGGTTATGGCGATTCAAAGTGACAATGGTACCGAATTCAGAAATCAAATTTTTGATTCATTCTGTGCTGGTAAAGGTATTCTGAGATAGTTCAGTGTAGCAAGAACACCTCAGCAAAATGGTGTTGCTGAAAGAAAGAATCGCACCCTCATTGAAGTAGCTCGTACTATGCTGATTGAGTCCACTTTACCCATCATCTTCTGGGCAGAGGCAGTGAATTGTGCTTCATATGTTCTTAACAGGGTGTTGATCGTCAAAGATAAAATGAAGACTCCATATGAACTGTTCCATAAGAGGAAGCCTTTGATTGATTTCTTTCAGCCATTCGGATGATCGTGCACTTTACTAAATACCCAGGCACAGAAGACGAAATTCGGTGCTGTGTCTGATGAATGTTACTTTGTTGGCTATTCATCCTCTCAGAAAGCTTATCGGGTGTATAACAAGAGAACCTGTATTGTTCAAGAGTCTTTCTATATTGATTGGCAGGAATCTAATTCCTCTGATGTCCGATCCAAACCAGCATGGTTCTTTGACTCCAATACGGTTTTCAACTCATTTAATCTTTCAGTTTTTGATGATGATGCGTCCACTTCTACTGTTCAAACAAACATCATTCCTCCAGATCCATTACCCATCGTTACTCCCATTAATCAACCTGTTCCTCATTCATCACCTGACAATGTTACATCTGTTGACATTGCATCTTCTTCATCATCCTTTGACATTCCACCTCCACCTGTTTCTGCTTCTCTTCCCTCGTCACCTACATCTACCTCATCTCAGCCTGTTCCATCCACATCACCAGTTGACTCTAATCAACCATCTTCAAATACCTTACCTTTAACAACTGATTTCAAAACCTTGAAAGACCACCCCTATGATAACATTATAGGTTCCATTACCTATGGAGTGCGGATGCGAAGTCAATCTGGTTTGATTACTGTATGCCAATTCTCTTGTTTTATATCCTAAATCGTACCGAAGAATGTTCATGCAGCCCTTCAGGATCCTTGTTGGGTTGAGTCGATGAAATTGGAGCTATAACAATTCAGGAAGCTCAAGGTATGGACCCTGGTTGATCTCCCACCAAAAAAATGCCCAATAGGCATGAAATGGGTGTTCAAGAACAAACTCGATGATCTTGGTATTATGGTTAGAAACATGTCAAGATTGGTGGTTCAAGGATTTGCTCAAGAAGAGGGGATTGATTACTCGGAAGTCTTTGCTCCCGTAGCCCATCTTGAAGCTATTAGGATTTTTCTGGCTCATGCCACCAACAAGCAGTTCAAAGTCTATCAAATGGATGTCAAATGTGCATTTCTCTATGGAGACATTGACGAAGAGATATACATGTGTCAACCACCAGGGTTTGAGGATCCCGACTTCCCCGACAAAGTCTACAAGCTTGATAAGTCTCTTTATGGCATTCATCAAGCTCCTCAGATCTGGTACGAGACTCTAACACAGTATCTTTTAAGTAATGGTTTTTCTCATGGCACCATTGATATGACGTTATTCAAGAAGGAAGTGGATGGTGAGATGCTGATTGTACAAGTCTAAGTGGATGATATTATTTTTGGCTCCACCAATCCAAAGCTGTGTTGGGAGTTTGAGGAAGTTATGCGTAGCCGTTTTGAAATGAGCATGATGGGGGAGATGTGCTTTTTCCTAGGGTTGCAGGTTGAACAAAAACCAGAGGGAATTCTCATTCATCAGGAGAAGTATATCAAAGACATTCTAAAGAAATTCAAGATGGATGATGCTTCTCCTGAACTCACTCCATTCACTGCTCAAACTTGCCTCACTCCAGACGAGAGTGGGAAACCTGTTGATCCTCATCTTTACAGATCTATGATCAGTTCCCTTATGTATCTTACAGCAAGCCGTCCTGACATAACCTTTGTTGTAGGATACTATGCTCGATACCAATCTGCCCCGAAGGAGTCTCATGAAAAGGCAGTCAAACGGATCTTTTGTTATCTTAAAGGCTCTTCTCGTTTAGGGCTTTGGTATCCTTATGGTGGGAATTTTGACTTACATGCTTATTCTGACAGTGATTCAAATGGTTGCAGGTTAAACAGAAAATCGGTTACTGGAGGATGTCAGTACCTAGGAAATTGTCTTGTATCATGGCAGAGCAAGAAACAGACTACTGTCTCTCTTTCCACGGGGGAGGCAGAGTACATTGCTACTTCAAGCTGCTGCTCATAAGTGCTCTGGATACAACATCAGATGATTGACTACGACATCAACTTTCTCCACACACCGTTGTTCTGTGACAACGAAGCAGCCATTGGCATCGTAAAGAATCCTATCCATCATTCCCGAACCAAGCACATCGAGACACGGATTCATGCAATCCGTGATGCTCAGGAGAAGGGTTTTATTGATATTATTCCCATTGATACTAAAAATCAAAAAGCAGATCTTTTCACTAAAACATTTGATTAACCTAGTTTTTATGAATTGATCTCTATACTAGGGTTAATATCATTTTAAAATCCATTTTTTCTTTAAATCTAGGTCATGTGAAGATTGTTTATACTTCTTTGGTTTTCTTTTTCATCTTTTTGGTAAGCCCCATAGCTCTTTCTCATTTCACATAAAAAAATAGTATTGTGTTGGGATATGCTTGATAGGTTCAGCCAGAAAGCGAAGTAGACAGTAATCTCGTGGCTAAACTAACAGAATAAGAAACTTGGTGATTCGGATAATTTCCTTGACATTTTTGGCCTTCACAAAGTTATTATTCCTTGTTCAAAATGGGTTGAGAACGTGATATTTCTGTTTTGATTTATTTTTTAACAGAAGTATCCTTATTCTTCTTTGCCATCCTATCTCAAAAGCTATATGCTTGTTCATCTTTGTTTCTAAGAAGCTCATGTCTGTATTCTTCCTCGTGCTTATCTCCTCTGCTATGTGTGAACATTGACCTGGAGTGATGATCTCCTTTGCTATACGATAGTACTGACCTGGAGCTCTCATCGACACAATTTGATGATCTTCTTTATTATACATAAGTATAGACCTGAAGCTCTCATCTGAAAGACTCAATTGATCAACTCCTCTGTTATACGTGAGTATAGACCTGGAGCTCTCATCATTTGATGTCTATAAGGAATGTGCTTCTTTTGTAAAAGGATATTTGTTACTTTTAAAAAGGAAATAGTCAAACAGGATGTGTCATTTGTTCAATATATCATGAGGACAGGATAAGTTTCTTTACCAAATGTCTGTGGGGACTGAGTCATTCAAGTGTTCTTTAAATGAACCAAAACATGATAACTGTAGTTGCGGTTTACTTGTTGAAAAGAAGAAGGCATGGACTTAAAAGGACAAGTATATCATTAATTTCGCCGAACTATGACTCTCCAGAAGATCTCTTTAGCTTCTCGTTCCTCTCTTTCCTTTTTTTTTCTTCTTTTATTATGTTAAAAATATGTGAAGTTTGGTGAGGTCTTGTGGGGCAAATTCTTTAATTCTTTTTCTAAATATTTTATTTTATATGATTTTTAAAAGGTAAATATATTTTTTAAATTTTATGTTTCCAGCGAAATTATACTTTCGCTGATAGTTTTGCAGAGTGATATTGTAGATTCGCCAGCTCTTTCGCTGCAGCGAAACTATAGTCTATATATCGCTTCTTGCGAAACTAAGACTTCTTTTTTGCTCTATCGAGGTTTTAGGTATTTGAGAGTATACCGTGTCCATCTCGAACGATTCTGAGATTCTGAGTGTTTGTTACATGTTTGATGGTTGTTTAAGCACCTAATGTGAGTTTCGAACCTTGGACAATAATTTAATCTAGGTTTAATCAGCTCGTTTTGAACCGATTAGGCTGAGACTCTTCGGTACCTTCGCAGTTCTTACTGCGAAAGTATCGATAGTCCAGCGAAACTGAACGAAAGTTCAAAGGTTTTTTAGCGAAACTGTGAAGTCATGCTGTCCGAGAGAACTTAACAGTTTCGCTGGTCATGTTTCAGTTTCGCTGTGCCGAATTTATAGTTTCGGCGTGCCGAATCTATTGCTCTGGCATGCCGAAACTGCTTCATGCTTGTTGCCGAAATTACATTTTCGCCTGCCGAAACTACTGTTTCGGCTAGCGAAACTATACTTTCGCCTAGCAAATTTAAATTGTTTTTTCTACATTTTTATTCTTTTTAATTATTTTTCTTTATTATTCATTTTAATATATCTTTCTAATGTGTTTCATCTGCTTTTCAGATTATATGGCTAATCTAAAGTTTGACGAGAGGAATAACATCATGGCCATCTTGGATGATACACATCCCAAAGCTACGGGATTTAGAGACTGTATCCATTGGCTTCAGAGATCACCCATTGCATATGCGGTCACTCATTCTCCCACCATCTACGATCTACAGATCAGAGATTTCTGGCGTACTGCCGAGTACGACACCAGAGCCAATCCTCAGAGGATTGTTGCAAGAGTACTAGAGAACGACATTGTTATTAATCCTGAGATCATTTCACGCGTGTTGAGACTCCAAGAGGATAGTGGGGATGAGGTCGTGTTGACAGACCAGGAAGTTTTTGATGCATTCAGGAGTATTTGATACGAGGGCCCTCCTTTTGGCACTAGAAAGGAGATCAAGAAGTCCTTTCTGTCCAAGGAGTGGAGATATGTCGCCCATGTCTTCATCATGTGCTTAGATCACCGAAAAGGTGGATCCGATGGGCTAAATCTTGACTGGGCCAAAGCTATAGTTATATTTTGTAGAGGGCAGAAGGCCAATATAGCCCAACTCATCTTTGACTGCATGGCAGAGAATGTAATGGCCCTAAAGAAAGATAAATGGCTGTTGTATCCTCGATTTTTGCAGATGATTATTGATGATCTTATTCCTAATGTACCGAGGCACGGGGAGATAAAGAGGTTAGTGCAGATGAACACTCGCATTTTTGCAGACTGCTGTGCGATAAGGCACGATTTCAGTGGGAAGATTACACATCTGCTGGAAAATATGTACCCTCCTGAAAGATGGAATTATATTCGGAGGGTGGTTGAGTCAGAGGATAAGAGGGCTGAAGAGACGAGACATAAGCAAGCTGAGTCAATGAAGAAAAGAAAGAGGTATGCTAAAGAGAAGGATTATGACTTTGAAGATGAGATTCATGAGGCTGAACAAGAAGTGAGGGCAGAGAAGGAAAGAAGGTCAAAGAAAAAGGCTGAGGAGGGGGAGTCCGAGAGGAGGACTAAGCACAAACATCAAGCATTCACTGAGCCCTAGAGAAGGGAGGAGAGAGCTGTTCTGGATGAGGATGTTATTAGGTACCTCAACTCCTCTTTAGCTAATGAACTGAGTATGATTAAGACCAAGCTGCCCAATCAAGAGCTGAGAGAGAAACAGAAGGATGAGATGCTTGAGGGGATGACCAGGATGCTGTTAGATCATCAAAAGTTGATAAAGAGATTACTGACAGAGGTCAATGAACTTAAGGCAACAGCTGGCCTACCCAATCAGCTAACTCAATCTGAGTTAGATGATATGACTGATACTGCTAATTACCAATTTCTCAATGTGGGTACATCCTCCATGGCAGGAGAGGGTACTTCTGATGCAGGAGCTGAGGAGGCTGGGTGTTTAGGTGTGAGAAAGGATGTTGAGACTGAGAATGTGATGGGGAGGTCTAAGAACGTAGAAGAGGTGATTGAGGCTTGGTTTGTGAATTTGGACTTTGACATAGAGAAGGATCTGGTGGGAGAGGAGGTTATGATAGATAATCCAGTGGAAAGTGCTGACAAGAGATTAATAGATAAGGAGGAAGAGGAAGAACAGTTAATTGACTATGATTCTAAGCCTGACTACTATAAGGTCGACGAGAGACCATTGACTTATGTTGCCAAGAAGGCCGAGGATGAAGGAGACGTTTTTGAGATGACAAAAGAAGAATGGTTTGTGAGAGAGAAGGAGTCTGAGGAGCTAACTCCTCTATTTCAAAATATGTCAGGGATGAGCAAAAAGGAAGCTGATAAGAAGATCATAAGCTAGAAATACAACCCCGGCCTCAAGATGTTCATGATCAAGAGAAGAGGGGGAGGGGTTACATATCTGTACAAGAGTAAGGCATTTAAGACCTTGCCTAAGTGGGACTTAAGAAGGTTAGCTGTGTTACCATTGCTTGATGCTAATCTTAGTGAGAGGGCCAAGATGCTGGAGGAGGAGATCACGAATGGAATGAATGACAACTTTGAGGCATTCGGAATTATGAAGGCGGAGAGAAGGAGGTCAAAGAAGGACAAAGATTGGGAAACTGGAAAAGGAAGGATTGTGCTGAGGGTGAAACCCCTAAAGTCTATGAGCAGAGTTAGAGTGCCGGATCCCCTTCCGTAACAGCTTCAGAGTTCTGAGAAATGGTTTTATGATAACAATACTGGGGAAGCAGTGATTAGACTAAAGAATGGAGGAGAATTTAGGCTGTTTGACCCGATGGAGATATTTTCCTTGTGTGATGAAGATCTACTTGTCCTGTGTGAGAATCATATAAAAGTAGGAGCTGGAGCTGAAACGAGAAAAGAAGCTAGATTGTTCATGTCTGTGGCTAACAAGGTGAGGGGAGTGAGGGCTAAGGTGAAGAAGTTGGCTAAGAAGGTTAGAGCAGAAGATGAGCTGAGGATGGATGTGCAGGACTTAACAAAGAAATTTTCTGAGGCAAGTGCACATGTTGAGGATGTTACTGCAGGAGCTACTGAAGAAATATCAGAGGCAGCTGGAGAGATTGGAGCTAAGAAGTCAAATCAAGAGTGATGAAGACGGTGAGGTCCAACCTAGGGGGAGTATTGAAGATCATGTATATGTTGGACTCACCTTAGATTAGGTTATGTTTATATTTCTTTGTAATAGGCTTAATGTTAGTTTACTTTTGTATGTTGGTTAATTAGTTTAGTTTTGCTGTCACAACGAAACTATGAGCGAAACTGTAGTTTCGCTCATAGTCAGCTGCTAGTTTCACCTGGAGAAACTGTTAATCTCGCTGGGCGAAACTGTGACTTTAGCAGAATAGTTTCGCTAACAGTGAAACTGTCAGCGAAACTATCATTACTATATAGTTTTGATCTTGTTCATTGTTGGGGATCCTTGCAAAACCCTAATCGTTTACTCTTGTTGCAAGTGTCTATAGTAGGCTGAATTTTCACAAAAATATATTGAGCCTTTGTTCTTTTATTGTATTGGTTCATTAATTGCTTTATGTTGAATACTTTTGAATTCTTCTTCTTCATCATAGTGTTTGTTGTTTGTTATTATTGTTGATATTAAACGAATCAACCTCTCAAGTGTACTGAAATTCGATCAAATGGACCAACAATCTGTATGAAGATTGTAAGGCCCCGTTCCCGGGACGCTTACAGCTGGACCGTCATTGCATAAAATATTTAAAACATACATTACTTTTGCATCGGAATTTAAAAACGTTCATTAGTAATTAAAAACATGTCATCACATTACATTATTGTTACATTTCAAAATATGACATTATAACAAAACGTGGATTCCAGTCTCAAAACGTCCCTAGTAGCGTATGCATCCATGCCTGCAACTCCTCCGCATCAACAAAATACATGCCAACTATCATGCATACAAAAAGTCAGTGACGCTAAGTGAGTTCTTGTTTTATAAATAAAATACTTTACTTTCGTTAAATCATAACCTTCACAATCGTACGCGATCACACATCATACGTACACATTGATAATAATTATTATTATCTTCATCATCATTCATTCATTCGTTCGTTACATCTTTTACCATTGATCAGATCCTGTCTCATGCAATACCCCGACTCATGTCTGAAGACCGATACTATGCCGGGGCCTGTAAACAAACCCCCGACTCATGTTCGAAGACCGACACAGTACCGGGGTACGCGTCAAGGATCCCGTCTCTGTTTGCAACACCCCCGACTCATGTCCGAAGACTGGTACTGTGCCGGGGCCTGTAAACAAACCCCCGACTCATGTCCGAAGACCGACACAGTACCAGGGTGAGCATCACGACCTCATTCGGGTCAATCTTAAGGATTAGACCCCCATACGAGTCATTATTAGACTCCCTGTGTGCATCCTTCGGGTGAGCTAAACCGCACACAGTTGAGCTAACAACAACATGTTCGTGCACCTCCATTCAATTTGCTTGCAAGACTTTCATTCATTCGTTACGTTCCACTTTTCATTAACGTTATCTTTCACTTCGTTACATAATACTTTACGTATGCTCATTCATACATCATACCACGTAAAGTCATAACATCATACATAACGTATAATATAACATAATACATACGCTTTGAAAACCGTTTAACGAAGAAAGATAACACATCACACAGACACATCATAAACCTCATCACAACGTCATGCATACATCAAGCATAAGCTGTCATATCACAATGGAACCTATCTCAACCATCTACCTCTTAAAACCCCTTAGAAAATCCTAAGTCCAAAATAAGGCACATGGAACATTTCAGGCCCATGAGCATGAAAATTCTAAGTATAAAACATTCTGGGTGCATTAGCACTATGCAGACGCATGAGCCCTGCTTAGGCGCTTCACAACTATGCAGGCGTATGAGCCCTGCTCAGGCGCTTCAACAGTTAGCCGCAGGAGCAATTTTGGGCGCATGGGCACTATTTGGGCGCATGACCAACACTTAGGCGCATCAACACTTATTCTGGGCGCATGAATTACTGTTCAGGCGCATGTCCACTATTTGGGCGCATGAGGACAGTTAGGCGCATGAGATAAGTTGGGCGCATGGGAACTTTCTGAACATTTCTAAACTACCAAAAACACCAGATTAACATTCTAACACCACCCAAACACAGATCTAACATACTAAGGCCCTTAAAACATACTAACAACCATTCTAACCACCAAAACAACATCAAAACATAAATCACAGAACATCATTCGAACAAATTGCAGAATTAAAACTTTTATTCGGTATGCATAATAGCCCCCAGAAGTTGAAAATCAGTAAAAGAGGGGTCCTAGAAACTCAATTGAAGCAACCTTCAAGCAAAACACTTCGGGTCTGAAGCTCCCCCATGATTTCAGCACTAAAAATCCCGAAAACAACCACTGAACACCAAGAACTTTGGTCAAAGCTTGTGAATTCGATTAAAACTGAACATATACTTAAGAGACTTACCTTTTGTAGCTTCTTCCTCCTCTCTCTCTCTAGAACCGAGAGTTCTTCTTCTTTCTTTCTTTTCAGCCGAAAATAGTGGTGTGGAAGAAGAAGTGGGCGGCCATTCCTTTAAATCCTTAAAATAATAAAGTTTTGTCCTTTTTACAACTTTAGCCCCTCAACTTTGTGTTCATTTTCCTTTCTTTCTAGATACTTTCCTTTTCTCTTCTTTTAAATAAAATTCGGGGTGTTACAAAGATCAAAAGAATACTATGGGATACTTCAATACAAAAATTTTGACAAGAGTTCAAGAATTGAGAGACTTGAATAGCTGATTACAAGAGGCTAAACCTATAGGGGGAGTATTGTTAGAACTAGATCAAATGTATAGGTTTAGTTGACTTGTCAACTCTTGTAATTAATCATTGTAATTCTCTTTTTGATAATATAATGTAATGCATGAATTATATGGTAACCCATATTATTATGTGTGTTAGTTTATATTATTACAGGAAACATGAGACTTGGCCAATTTGGAAAAAATGACTAAGTGTTTGAACAACCTACGGTTGAATAAGTGTTCTTCCGTAGATGTTCTCAGGAGCATAACTGAAGTTTGTGCTTCCGTAGATCTCCTACGGAATAACAACAACTGCTGAATAAGACCAAAGATCAAGTGGAGCTGCTGAAGGAGAGCTTGCTGCTGAAGAACAAGTACAAGAACTCCTGCGGAAGCACAACCACCGAAGAACAAATGTGAAGACAAAGTGTGTTGCGGAAGAAGAACTTCCTACGGAAGACCAATTCCTACGGAAGATTAACAAACTTGTATTGTTTCAAATCATCAAGTACGTAACAAAAAGTCAACAAGTCAACATGTCAGAGCAATATCATCAAATCAATGACGGCGAAGGATAATTAAGTCAACAGAATATTCCACGTCACATCAACAACATTCTTTATGTAATTTATAATTTCCTATGTAAATTGTGAACTCCTATGCCGATAAACAAGGCAAGGTGTTGGACCAAAAGAACCAATGAGCCTGATCAGAAAAACCTTTAAGTCCCACAGACATTACAACAACTGAAGTAGTCTGCAACAGCTGAAGACATCAACTGATAACAAGGTCTGAAGTGAAAGAGCTGAAGACAAAGTCTGAAGCTAAAGAACTGAAGACAAAGTCTGAAGACAAAAGCTGAAGACAAAGTCTGAAGCTAAAGAACTGAAGACAAAGTCTGAAGACAAAAGCTGAAGACAAAGACTGAAGACCAAGTTTCAGATGTTGTCACAACAGCTGAAGAAGACCTCTTCAGTAGTTGTGATGGTTTCCTTTTAGTAGTTATATTTTCCTTTCAGTACTTGTAGTTTCAGTAGTTTTAGTTTCATCTTGTACTTAGCATACTCTGAGATGTTCTCAGTTGTTGTGAACATTCTCAGTAGTTTGCTTACTTTTAGTTGTTTGTAATAATTCTGTTAGATATCACTATCAAGTGACATCAGCAGACGTCACATTCCTTTATATAAGGAATGTTGACCTAATTGTAAGGTGCGAAGCTTAGCGCAGCTTAATGAAGCTTAGCGGCCGCCATACCGAAGCATTTGTGCATGAATGATATTATCCATTTTGCAGAAAACCCTCTTTCTCTATAACTGTGTACTGTTCCATTGAATATCTATTGTGTTCTTGCTATATTTGTCTAATTCTTGTTCTAATTCCGCTGCGATTCAACTCTAATTGATCAAACTTAGATCACTGATCCTCTCAAATGGTATCAGAGCAGGTTAATCATTGATCGGTTTAACAATTGATCATTGAAACTGCTATTTCGATATCTAAAGTTTGATTGAATTAGCATATTTGCAAGAATTGGTTATAGAGATTGGTCTTCTGCTGCTTCTGGTTATTCAATTTGAGTTTCTTCTTGGTTCATACTGAGTTTGTTGTGTTTTTGTGCTAAATCTGTTGAAACTTGATTGAATTGGTTTGAATCTGAGAATGACTACTCCATCTAATGACCCTCACAATACTGGCTCCTCAACCAAGCCTCCGATGCTGGTTAGGAGTGAGTATAACATATGGCAACGAAGAATGCTCCATCACCTGTCTGTTAACAGTTCAGGTTGTTGGACATCTGTGGTTCACGGTCCACACAAGCCTATGGTGAACAATCCAAAGACCAACCAAATGGTTCCGAAGAAGAAGGAGCAATACTCAGATGAAGATCGTAAACTGTTTGAGATTGATGCTAAAGCCCATGGAATTCTGGCCATGGCACTGCCTAATGAAATCTATTCTGGGCTTATGCATCATGAAACTGCTCATGACCTCTGGAATGCTTTGAAGGAACAATTCGGAGGAACTGATGAGGTCTTAGCAAACAACAGAGAAATCCTCGCCCAACAATATGAGACATTCTCTCATAGGAAGGGTGAGACACTGACTCAACAGTTTGAGCGTTTCTCCTACTTGATCTCTGAGCTGAAAATGGTCAAGCATAAGTATACTAACAGCCAGATGAACAACAGATTCCTCAGATCACTGCCTGAGAGATGGGAAACATACACCATTGTCCTACGCTCCAGTGCAAATCTGGATAGCCTATCTCTCACCCAACTCCATGGGAAACTGCTTACATTTGAAAGAGAGATAGAGCAGAAAAGGAAACTGGCATCATCAGGAAAGCTCACTGATGACTTTGTACCAGGGAACACTGCCTTGGTCGGTCATGAGTCAGAATATGCTGGATCAGAAAGCCATTATGATGAGCATATAGATTTCTCTTCAAACAGTTCTGATCATGCATTTGTTGGTGTTGACAGTCATTCTGGGTGTAATAGTGATAATTTATGCTTTATCATGGATGATTTGATGGGTATTGCTGATGATGATTTAGAAGAGATGGATATTTTGAGCCAAATGGCCTTGATCAATATCAGATCTCAAAAGTTCTACAAGAGAACTGGTAGGAAATTTCCAGGACTCTCTGGCAAAACCAAAGTTGGTTTTGACAAGAGTAAGTTGAGGTGTCACAAATGCCACAGGCTTGGGCACTTTACAAGAGAGTGTAGATCAACTGGATCTAACTCCTCTGCACCCTTTGTGACCTTTCCAAGCAATAGTTCACAAAACTAAGGGCAACATCCTGCTAGTTCTGGTCATCACTCACAACCTCAATCTCCCGCATATTTTGTCCCTCAGGGTCCAATGCCATATCCATATCCCTGCTATTACATGCCACAGCCAAATCCAGTTCAAGTTCCTATAGCACAACAACCTCAAGCCTTACCTGAGCCTCAACCATCTCCATCACAATCTCAACCTCATCACAGCTTCTTCACACCAGGAGTTGTTAACTGGAGCAGCTCACCAGATGATCTTTCTGGTTTCAATGAGCAATTATTTGCTGGTGCTGGTCAACATGGTGGTGAACATCCTTTTGGGAATCTTGCTCTCATGGCTCCAATGCATCATCTTCACAGGTAACCCAGGTATCTTCTGAGGCTAAAGCCAAGTTATGTTCTGAATCATGCATAGCTGCCTTTGTCTCTATTAGAGAGGCAAATGTAGATTTAATCAATCAAAATCTTGAGCTTGAGAAAACTATTTCCAAAAGAAAAGCTGAGTATGAGTCTGCTCTTAATGACAAAGATGATGAGATTTACAAGCTTAAATGCCAACTTAATGATGAAAAGGCTAAGGTAGAGGTCATACTTGAGAACCATAGAAGTCTCAAAGAGACACTTGCAGCTACCCAAGTTGAGTGTGACCGCTGGGTAACATCCTGCAAGGGATTTGAAATGCTTCTCAGCAAGCAAACAGCTTCAAATGTGAAGTTTGGAATAGGTTACAATCATACTGCACCACCTACTGATTTTACTTCAAAATCAATAGTAAAATCTGAAGGTGAAAGTAATTTCCAAACCACATCATCATGTGATTCATCCTCAAATGATAATACAAAATTAGAGGATGAAGTCAGTGTTAAGATCTAGCAAATCAATTGCCTGATGGTTTAAATGCTGATAAACACATGAAGCTGAGCAATTCAGATGTTGTCCCTCAAAGTACTCCAAGTACTGAAGGGCAAGTCACAACATCTGAAAAGCATTTCAAATCTGCTGAAATAAAAGGATTAACAACTGCTGAGGAATCTATCATACGGTCTTTCAGGACGGATAGAGAACAGCTGAAGAACAAGTCTTCAGTTGTTACCGATCCTTCAGTACTTAACACAAGTACTGAAAGGAGGAAAGTACTGAAGATCACACCTTCAGTAGTTTCCACTTCAGCAGTTGATCAATCCAAGATGAAGAATAAGCCATGTGAAATATGTGGTAAATTCAATCATCTATCTGATGAATGCTGGTACAAAAAGGGTTCCAAACTCAACAGAGATAAGCTCATTAAAGAAGAGATTAATAAAATGAAAAATGAGTTTGAGACCAAGTTTGTACCACAGTCATCTCAAACTGATAAACCCAAGGCCTCACCAAAATCCAAAAAGAAGGATGGGGTTTATCAGAAAACAGCTGATAGTGTTCCTCATGATAAACATCAGACTAAGTCTGTGAATTTCAAGAAGGAGGAAATGGTGGGTCACAGGAACTCATCAAAAACAAGTACTGATGTGTCAAATGAGCTGAAGGCTTTAGCAACAAATCAGACACAACTTGTTATGATGGTTCAGCATTTGTTGGGGAGAGTTAACCAACTAGATGCACCTGTGATCAAACCACTGAAAAGGAAATCCAAGCCCAAATCTAAGAAATCCATTTCAGCACCATCTCCACCTTCATCAGCTGTTAATCATGAGAAACAAGTTATGGTTAAATCTGTTGATGAAAACAGACCCAAAACAAAAAGGTTTGGGTCTCTAAAGCTAACTAGTTTCTTATGATAAATGCAGGGTTCTTCAGCATGCCAAAGAAGCATCTGGTATGTAGACAGTGGAGGATCTATGCATATGACTGGGAGCAGTTCTCTTCTTAATGACTACTCTCAAGGAAAGAAGGGATTTGTCTCATTTGGAAATGATGCTAAGGGTTACATCATCGGGAAAGGATTTGTGTCAAATGGAGAAATCAGATTTGATGATGTTAACCATGTGGAGAATCTCAAGTATAATCTACTGAGTGTCAGTCAGATGTGTGATAAAGGGCATGTTGCACTTTTCACAAGCCAGAACTGCCGGATTCTGTCTTCCAAAGTTCTGAGGCTGATTGACAAGGTATTGGATGAACATACTCTCCTGAAGGCCAACAGGATAGGAAGAGTATATGCCTTGGATTTGTCAAAGAAGATTGATTTAAAAGGTCATCCTTGCCTGTTCTCCAAGGCCTCTCCTCAGGAATCTAAACTGTGGCATAGAAGGCTGGGTCATGTTAATCTCAAAAACATGAATCAGCTGATCCACAATAGTTTAGTGAGAGGTCTACCAATAAAGGAGTTCCACTGTGATGAAACCTGCACTGCTTGTTTAAAAGGAAAACAACACAAAGTTTCATTCCCTCCTATAGAAGAACCAAAGTCCACTGCCTGCTTGCAATTACTGCACATGGATCTCTTTGGTCCTGTGAGAGTAATGAGCATGGCAAAGAAGAAATACTGTCTGGTAATTGTGGATGATTACTCCAGATTTGTATGGACCTTCTTCTTGCATTCAAAGGATGAGGCTGCTCAGACAATTATTAACTTTGTGTTGTATGTTGAGAAGCAGTATTCCCTATCAGTCAAGTGTATAAGAAGTGATAATGGAACTGAATTTAGAAACCATACACTTGATGATTTCTACCTTTCAAAAGGAATCAAGAGGCAGTATAGCATCCCAAGGACTCCAGAACAAAATGGAGTAGTGGAGAGAAAGAACAGGACCCTAATTGAAGCTGCAAGGTCCATGTTGGCTGACTCTGGTTTGCCACTGACCTTTTGGGCTGAAGCTGTCAACACAGCATGCTATGTGCAAAATAGAGCTTTAGTGAATCAGAGGTTGATGAAGACTCCTTATGAAGTTCTACATCATTTGGCTCCTCTAATTTCATTCTTCAGAGCATTTGGGTGTCCTTGTTACATTCTCAACACAAAGGATCAACTCCAAAAGTTTGATTCTAAGGTGGATGCAGGGTATTTTGTTGGGTATTCATCCACTTGCAAGGCTTACAGAGTGTTCAACTGCAGAACAAAGATGGTTGAAGAAACCTTGCATGTGAAGTTCAATGAATCTCCTAAGGACAAAATCCCACAAAACCCTGTGGAGTTGTTTGATCTGGACATACTGCAATATGTTCCTTATCAGCCTCCAGCTGTTGCAGATCATGTGAATTCATCACCTTCTGCAGCTAGTCATCCATCTGGTGGTACTGATGTTGATGATGATCCCAGTACTCACCTATTCAAGTTTAGTGATCAACTGCCTGAGTCTACTAAACTTGATGTTCCTGTAGCTTCAGTAGCACCATCCACAACAAATGCTGATGAGATTTCTGAATCCTCTACTTCATTTGACTTGCCATCTAATACTTGGTTTCAAGAATCTGGATCAACATCTGTTGCTGCTGAGCGTGCTACAAACACTTGCACAGATCTCATAGTGTACCAAGAGCTGAAGAATCACCCAATGTCTCAAATCATTGGTGATATCAATGCTGGTGTCTCAACTAGAAGTCAATTGTCCAACTTCTGCTTCTATGCTCTCTTCATCAGTCAGCAAGAGCCAAAGAACTATCATATTGCATTAAGAGACAATGGATGGGTTGATGCCATGCAGCTTGAGCTTCTTCAGTTCAAAAAGCAGCAAGTGTGGGAACTGGTTCCTCTACCCCCAGGTAAGTGTGCAATAGGCACTAAATGGGTGTTTAGGAATAAAACAGATGAAAATGGGCAAATTGTCAAGAACAAGGCCAGACTGGTTGTCCAGGGGTTTTCACAAGAAGAAGGTATTGATTATGATGAAACCTTTGCCCCTGTAGCCAGACTGGAGGCAATTAGATTGTTCTTAGCCTATGCTGCATTCCACAATCTTAAAGTTTTTCAAATGGATGTCAAAAGTGCATTTTTATATGGTAAAATAAAAGAAGAGGTTTATGTGTGTCAACCACCAGGTTTTGAGGATAATAAACATCCTGATTGGGTGTATAAACTTGATAAGGCTCTTTATGGGTTGAAACAAGCTCCTAGAGCCTGGTATGAAACACTGTCAAATTTTCTTCTTCAGAATAATTTCACTAGAGGCTCCATAGATAAAACTTTGTTCATTAAGAAAGTGGGTCAGCATAAGCTCCTTGTTCAAATTTATGTTGATGATATTATTTTTGCATCCTCTGATCCACAGTTGTGTGATGCATTTACAAAGTTGATGCAACAAAAATTCGAAATGAGTGCCATGGGAGAATTACAGTTCTTTCTAGGTTTGCAAATCAAACAAAAGGCTGATGGAACTTTCATTCATCAGTCAAAATACACAAAGAGTCTTTTGGAAAAGTTTGATTTACAAAACTGTAAGCCCTGTTCTACTCCCATGTGCAGCACCACACAACTGGATGCAGATCAGAAAGGTAAAGCTGTTGATGAAACACTTTACAGATGTATGATTGGGTCCTTGATGTACTTAACAGCTTCTAGACCAGATATTATGTTTGCAACTTGTGTTTGTGCTAGATTTCAGGCTGCTCCTAAAGAGTCTCATTTGATTGCAGTCAAGAGGATCTTTAGATATCTGCAAGGTACTCAATCTCTAGGTCTTTGGTATTCCACTGGGCACTCTTGCAAATTAGTTGCTTTTTCTGATAGTGACTATGCAGGGTGTAAATTAACTAGAAAATCAACTTCTGGTGGATGTCAATTCCTAGGCAACTGTTTGGTTTCTTGGCAGAGTAAGAAACAAACATCTGTTGCTACATCCACTGCTGAAGCCGAGTACATTGCTGCTGCAAGTTGTACATCTCAGGTACTCTGGCTTCAGAATCAATTATTGGATTATGGCATTACAGAGACTAAGACTCCATTACTAATGGATAGTGCTTCAGCTCTTTGTATTGTCAAGAATCCAGTCCAGCACTCTAGGACCAAACATATTGAGATCAGACACCATTTTATTAGGGATTGTTTTGAAAAAGGTCTGATTGATCCAAAGTTTGTTCCTAGTGCTGATGAGCTTGCAGACATATTTACTAAGCCTTTGGACAGTTCAACTTTCCAAAACCTAGTGTTAAGGCTTGGTATGCTGCAGCTAGAATAAGTGACAACTACTGATGATCTCAGTCAACAAGTACTGATGAGCATTCGTATACTATTGTCACAAATAAGTACTGATAAGTTCTTTTATCCTCAGTAGTTTTCATAACTACTGAAGACTAAATTACTTAAAAGTACTGAAGTACTCTATCTGTTGAAAAGAACTGATGTGGTTACAACTACTGATGTAGTTACAACTACTGATGTCAGTATAACAGATAAGTACTGATGACCAATGAAACGTCTGAAAATCAGACAAAAAGTCTGATAAGTGTTGAGGTCAGAATGAAACAGCTGATGAGCTAAGAATTGACGACAACAGCTGATGAGAAACTTTTCTCTTCAGTTGTTTCTACAACTGCTGTTTCACTTCATACAACTGAAGCCAAAACCATGTCTTCAGTAGTTTTACAACTACTGATGACTAACACCAAATCTTCAGTTGTTTACAACACCTGAAGCCAAAACCATGTCTTCAGTAGTTTCACAACTACTGATGACTAATACCAAGTCTTCAGTTGTTACAACTTCTGAAAGTTAAAACCAGGTCTTCAGTTGTTTTCAAACAACTGATGACAGCACCAACACTTTCAGTCGTTTTATATCAGCCTTTTCTTACCCTATAAATACCTAAACCTACTTTCAAACGTTTCATTAGCCGTTTTATGTCCTTCACTCTCTCAACAATGGCGACCATGAAACTCAAACCCAGACACAACTGTGTTGCCTACCTCTCGAAATCGGCCTTTTGGAACAAATTTGATAATGCCATCGATCTTATGGTAGATTCCCAGTACCGAACCGCTTTTCTTCTGAATCCTACCATATACCCCGATTCCCTAAGCCAATTCTGGACCAACGTCTCTGTGCAAACTGGTGAGAATGATAGCCAAATCACTCTCCAGTCGTTGGTTAACCAGAAACAGGTGGTCATCACTCCAGACATCATTCGACAAACCCTAAATCTACATGATGCCACCTGTGTCACAGAATACCCGAAAGGCACAACTGATATGTCTTTCATCAATAACGGGTATGAAGGAGACTTAAGTGCTACCACCATTCTGAAGAAGCACTTCCATGATGCTGAACGTCTTATATTCCACATGGTGAATGTCTGCCTTGCATCAAAAACCTCCTCATGGGATCAGATGTCCTCCCGATGGCAACAGGTATTATACTCTATCTTTGAACGACAAAATCTAAATTTTTCTGAGATAGTTTTCATGGAACTAAAGGATCTGGCTTTGAAACCTGTGGCAAACAGATGGATATTATATCCCAGGTTTCTCATGGCCATAATTTTAAATCAGCTAAAATCAGACGGCCTTGTTGGCCTTGGAGTCCCTGCTCCGGCTGTATTGCCTGAAGTATACTCCAGGCACAACTCTGACCCTACACTGAAAGGGGCTGCCCGGCTGCTAAAACCCAAGCAGCGGGAACCCACAGCCTCCACTTCCAGATCCAAAGTCCCCACCAAACCCAACACCAAAAAGCCCAAAAAGGCTACTCAGGGAGATGAGTCCCCTGAGGATGCCCCTGTACCACCAATACAGGAAACACTTACTGGTTCTAACCCCCCAGTAGTGTCAAAGACTCCACCAGCCCTAGCCGCTCAGGCATCCTCTCAACAGGATCCTGATGCAACCATAATTGGGGATACCACAATGCTGGAACCTATCTCAATTGAGAAGGTTACCATTGAAGAGCACCAGTCACCCCGGGTGCAATCTGCTTCAAACCTATCTCCAAATGCAACCGCCCCTCAAAGCCCAACCATTATAGTTGCACAAGTGCTGAGTCAGCTGCATTCCTCTCCTCCTCCCCAGAAACCAATTACAATGGGGAGAACCTCAACAGCTGAGGAAGAGGACCAAAATGCTGCTGATAACCCACAGCACAGGGGTTATAATGTTCAATCTCCCCGTGTAGAGGAGGAGGTTAGAACATCTGGTGAGGCTGCCACTTCTACTGATTCAGCAAATGAACAGGATGCAGTTGGTAACATCTCTAAGACCTCACCAGAGGCAACTGCCGATGAAGGACTCAGTCCTGAGGCAGGAAGTCCCCAGAACCAAGAACAAGGGGCACATGCTACAACTGATCTACACTCAGGGCATGTACATCCTGATTCAATCAGGAGGTCAGGTGATTCAGCAAAGACTGATGATGACCTGGGCTTTTTCTTCGATGTCTTAGCCCATAACACAATCCTTGAGGCTGAGGTGAGCAGACTCAAAGAACTGCTTGCCAAAATGTCTCAGGATCAAAGTCCATCTGCCCCAATAAACCCACAGATGGCACCTTCATCTGAAGGTTCACCAAACACTCAGCCACTACACTCAACTGAGCCACCAGCCACTGCTTTTGGCACCACCTCTCAGGGACAGAACCCCTCTGAGCAGATGGTTGCTACCTTTCAACATTCCTTACCTCTCATCACTCCCATCATCAATGAGATTGTGCATAAAGCCATTGATGAGAGGATCTCCTCAAATCTACAAACACTTGTTGATGATGCTGTGCAAAAGAAGCTTTCTGCCATTCAAACCCCTGAACCCAATGCACCCAAAAAGGGGGAGTCTAAGGCAGTGAAAGAAAGAAAGAGAAAGAGAGTGGAAGATGAGAAACAACAAGAGAAAGAAAAGGAGTTAGAAAAGGAAAAACAGCTGATCACATACAAGAGAAAGAAAAGTGCTGAAACTCAAAAGCCTGATGAAGAGAAATCATTGGAAGATCTGATTAAAGAAGCTGATGAAGCTCACAGCAGATCAATGGACAGAATAATAGACCAACTCTTCAGACAAGGCTTTGATACAGCTACATTAGACACTGAGATCAGAAGGCTGGAGATTAAAGAGATACAAGAGAGATGGGCCAGTTACAGTGTGATGGAAAGGGAGAGGTTGGAGATAATGATCAGGTTTATTGCAAAATACTTGGGAAGATCATTAATTGAGATTAAATCATGGACCAGAGACAGTATTCTGGCAATAACCACCAGAATCTGTGCTTCTGAAGCATTCAATAAGGGGTTGATTATCGAAGCCTTAGATGAAGCAGGTGCTGGGAAGAGAACTGATATGGCCAAGCTTTCCAAAGCCAAACTTACCACAAAAATGCTAGATCAGCCTTCCCAAACTCCCACTCAAAAACAACCAACCCCACAACTCTCCAAACCAATCCCTAAACCTAAACTTAAACCAACTCAACCCTCAAAAACAACTCCCTTACCCCAAAAACCACCTCAAACCACATCCAATGATGCACCCAGAAGGAGGAGAAGGGTGTTGAGGATGGAAGAAGAAGAAGAAGAAGATGATGAAGAAGACAGTCTGCCAATCTCTGCTGTTCTAAAAATACCTGAGCCCAGAAGTCAACAAATGATCACACCAGACTTTCAGAGGCAAATGGTGAAAGTTAAGATTGAAGAAGAAGAACAGCAGAAACAGCACGATGAGCAACTTTTGAAGATGGTTGACAAAGAGTTTCCTCAGTCATCATCTATACAAGCCATGAAGAAACACGCTCAAAGGCTGTATGCTCTCAGGCATACCTTTCAATATCAAAAGGAGAGAGTAAGGATTTGGCCAGACCCCAGGGTTAGTTCTAGAATTCATAAGAAATCCATACCAAGTAGATACAATGGCCAAGTGAGAAAGACCATAGATGCTGTTATTATGTTGGCCATTGTAGTCTCACCCTGGGAGATACTTGAAGACTTCAAGAGAGCCTACAAGTCAAAGATGACCCCTCAAACTCTAATGGAGAACAAAATGGTCAAGAAGGGGTTGTTATACAAGAGGCTTGAAGAGATCAAGAAAAATGAACTCCAGTTGTTATTAGAAGGGACTCACCCAGATGAATTTGCTTACAGAGAGATAACAACTGTTGAGTTGAAAAATGGAAAGACAGTAAAGTACCTATCAGAGTACTATGGCCCAGAGTTCTTCTTCGAAGGAGAAGCAGAAGAACTCACTAAGGAGGAACAAGTTGTTCTCCTTGAGGCCTACGTCAGAGAGTCTTATAGACTCATCAATGGGAAGTAGGTTTCATGGTTGGGATAACAGCTCTGTGTCCAGTTCCCCAAGACAGAGTTCCCTTCCATCCTTTGACATTCACATCTACTGAAACCTGTTCCCTGGCCTGTGCTTATCTGATATCTCTGAAGCTGATCAAGAGAGTATTTCTGCCAAGAATAAGTGGGACCTCAATAAGCTTAAAGGTTTTGGCTGCATTGGTTCAGGGGGAGTTTGTTGGACCAAAAGAACCAATGAGCCTGATCAGAAAAACCTTTAAGTCCCACAGACATTACAACAACTGAAGTAGTCTGCAACAGCTGAAGACATCAACTGATAACAAGGTCTGAAGACAAAGTCTGAAGTGAAAGAGCTGAAGACAAAGTCTGAAGTAAAGAACTGAAGACAAAGTCTGAAGACAAAAGCTGAAGACAAAGTCTGAAGCTAAAGAACTGAAGACAAAGTCTGAAGACAAAAGCTGAAGACAAAGACTGAAGACCAAGTTTCAGATGTTGTCACAACAGCTGAAGAAGACCTCTTCAGTAGTTGTGATGGTTTCCTTTCAGTAGTTATTTCCTTTCAGTACTTGTAGTTTCAGTAGTTTTAGTTTCATCTTGTACTTAGCATACTCTGAGATGTTCTCAGTTGTTGTGAACATTCTCAGTAGTTTGCTTACTTTCAGTTGTTTGTAATAATTCTGTTAGATGTCACTATCAAGTGACATCAGCAGACATCACATTCCTTTATATAAGGAATGTTGACCTAATTGTAAGGTGCGAAGCTTAGCGCAGCTTAGTGAAGCTTAGCGGCCGCCATACCGAAGCATTTGTGCATGAATGATATTATCCATTTTGCAGAAAACCCTCTTTCTCTATAACCGTGTACTGTTCCATTGAATATCTATTGTGTTCTTGCTATATTTGTCTAATTCTTGTTCTAATTCCGTTGCGATTCAACTCTAATTGATCAAACTTAGATCACTGATCCTGTCACAAGGATTCGCACATATAGAAACAGAATATCAAAACAGAATAGCGATATATTAGCTAGAAAATAGGAACATAATAGGAAGATATCTATACACAATTAGGTGTATATATTGATTGATGAACATTGATCAGAAAGAACGCTAACAAGATAGCAATATCAAGCGTCAAGAACATATAGCATTATAATCAATTGTAATCAATTGATTGTGAATGAAGAGCAATTGAAAACAATCTGTGTATTGCATTATTACGTTTAATTTTTCTAGTTTTTATTCTTTGTTCATCGATTTTAATTTTTGATAAACAATCCATTAAACAGAAGGTATTGATAATTCCGCGATCAATACTTGTTAAAATCAAATTGACAATTCCTGTAACGATCCTTGGATTATCAGTATCTTTAACACTCATGTGTTACAATCTATTGATAATATAACAAATTTGATTTAGAAAAAATAAAATCAATCTATACTAATAAGTGATTACATTGGATGGACGCATTAATTTTACTATTTTTTTCCCGTCCAAATCATTTATTTATTTTTAAAAAGTCAAAATAATTAATTTTTAAATTCTCTCTCTCTCTCTCTCTCTCTCTCTCTCTCTCTCCCCCTCTCTCTCTCCCCATCTCTATCTTATTTTAATCGGTTCAAATTTTTTAAAATCAATAATTTTTATAAACATATTGTTAAATTAGTTAAAAACTAAATACTTTGATTTAATACACTTTTTTGAAATAAAAAAAGATTTTTGAAAACTATGAATTTTTTCAAACAACGTATCTATTTACACATATTAAATATTCTAAAGCCAATCTTTTTTAATAAAAGTTTTATATAAAACCGTTTTTCTAAAAACCTAAAAAAAAAACTGAAAGCCGGAGTTTTTAAACAAAGAGATATTTATAAAATGGTTTTTTGTCAAAGCAAACTTCTTTAAATATGAAGAATTATTTATAAACCAAAATAAAAAAACCATAGTTTTGAAATAATAATTTTTTTTTAGAAATGATATTTTTCAAAAACAATATTCTTAGAACAAAATGTTTCTTATCATATTTTCAAAACGAGAGTTTTATAAAACGCTTTTATAAAATGAAAGTTTCAAAAAAATAATAAAATATTTTATTAAATAAAATACTTACTCACATGTATAGTTATATCTTATATTAGAATAATGTTTTATATTTCCTAACTTTTCATTAATTTTTAACATTTTTAATTAACCCGTGTAATACACTGGGTTATAATCTATTCTTTATAAAAAGCAACATTTTTTAGGAATGCGTAATTATGAGTCAATAATATATTTAACTTTTTTTTATTAACAGTGGTTTTTAGTGAGGAGGATTGTGATGCTTAATTTAATAAAGAAACTATATTAATAGGAGAGACGATAAAATTTTATTGAGGAGGATTATGATGCTTTCATTTGTCATTTCTAGTTACTATTTTATTATATTAGAAAGATGTGGCACAATCATTTTTATTTATTATTTAACTAGCTTTAAGAAACTCGTGTATTACACATGTTAAATAAATAAAATATTAAATATAATAAAAAATTATTAATTTTAAAATGATATTTAAAATAAGATATAATTGAAATTACGTACGTATAAGACTATAATAAAACAGTGATATCAACTTTTTAAAAAAATATTAAACATTTTTTTAAAACAAATCATTTTTTAAAAAATGTCATTTTTAATTTTTTTTGTTATAACTCCCATTTTAATTATTTTTTATTTATAAAAAACTACATTTTTAAAACACCAAATTTAAAATATTTTTTATTAAATTTGATGTTTTAAAAAATATCTTATTTTATAGTAAGTTGTTTATTTAGAAATAACATTAACAAAAAAATTCTTTCTTAATTTATTAAAAAATAATTTTAATCTAAAAAAGAATTAGAATTATATTATTTGTATTTGATGTAATTATTTAATAGGAGGGAGAAATAAGAAAATTTTAATGAAAAAAATTTGATGTTGCACATGTCACCTTTAGTTACTCTTTTATTAGAATATTAACTTTAGTAAACCAATATAATACATGAGTTAAATAAATATAATAAAAAACTATTAATTATAAAACGAAGTTTATAAGATAATATATTACTAAAATTACGTATGAGTAAGGATTGTAAGTAATTAGACTTTTACTTTTAAACTTTTTTTTGGTTATTTCCAAAAAGTAGACATTTTGTAAAACAAATCGTTTTAAAAAGTGTCATTTTTAAAAAAATTCTTATTATAATTCTTAATTTTGAGTATTTTTGGTTTATAAAAATTTTACTTTATAAAAATACAAATTTAAAAATATTTCTTATTTTTAAAAAAGTTTGATATTTTAGAAAAAATTATTATTTTATAAAATTCTATTTATATAGAAATAAATATTAATAAAACATCACTTTCTTAATTTATTATAAACTATTTCTAATCTGAGTTAAATATTAGAGTTAATTACATAAAAGGTCTCTGTGTTTAGGCCTGTTTTCACTTTTGGTCCCCAGGTTTGAAAAACTACAACGTCCGTCCAAAGGTTCGTCAAAACGTAACACAAAAGGCCCCCAACTTGGATTTCCGTTAATTTTTAAAAAATACCCAAACTACCCTTATAATAAGAAACAAAACATAAATATAAAATAACATTTAATATTATAAAAATACCATATACCCATCATCTCCACCCATGACCCACCCCTCCCTTTCCACGACACAACTGTTCCCTGACCACCACCATCGCCCTACCGCTACCCTCAACTGGAAAGCCACCAGTCACCGCCACCCTCATCCTTCTTCTTCCTTATGTAAAATTCAATTGATGACACCACCTTCAGTTGAATCAGTCACGACCATCAACTGAATCGATCTCCCCCACCTTCGATTGAATCAGCCCGCACCACCATCGACTAAATCGACGTCCCCCACCATCGATTGAATCACCATTGGTGATGAACTTAAGATGAGCAACAAATCTGTAAGAATCTATGAGAAACGCATCGATTAAATCGGCCTATTTCAGGTGGTTGGTGGTTGCCTTTAGTGGCGTATCCATAGGTGGTCCGGTGGTTCGGTGAGGTGGTCTGATGGTGATGTTGAAATGCCCTGGTGGAGATTGTGAGGTGGTCTGGTGGTAGAGAAAAAGTGTTATTAAAATCTTCGATGGAGTTGGTGGTATGATGCGGAGGTCCGGTGACGAGTTGAAAGGTGGATGGTGGTTGGTTATTGACGAAAGGTTGGGCGAAAATATGGAGGGTGGTGGTGGGTTGGTGCTAATAGCGGTGTTGGGGCGATGGTGGTGAGGCAGCCGCCTATGGGAGACGATGATGGTTCACGGTGGTAGTGACGATGTCTAAGTGGGGCATACATAAATCCAACAGGTACAATGGTGATTTGCAAATGAATTAGTGGGTGGTGGTGGTGGTGAGAATTGGTGGCGGTGGTGAGAATTGGTGGTGGTGGTGGATTGGTAAAGTTAAAAACTTGAAGGTTGAAGATTAATTAGTGGGTGGGTCCTACCTTCTTTAATTAAGTATTTAAACCATTAAATTTTTTAATAGTTAGGGGTATTTTGGTCATTTACAGGTATTTAACGGAAAAAAGATAACGTACATCCAAGTTGGGACCCTTTGTGTTACGTTATGTTAAACCTGTGGACCGACCTTGTAATTTTTTAAACCTGGGGACCCAAAGTGAAAATAGACCTAAGCATAGGGACCTTTTATGTAATTAACTTTAAATATTATTATTAGTAATTAATGTAATTATTTAATAGGAAAGAGAAGTAGAAAATTTTTTGTGAGAAAGATTGTGGTGATGTCACGTGTTCACCTAGTTACTAGTTTATTACAATAGAAATATATATTATTATTGTAATATTATTATTATATTTAAACGATAGAAGATAGAATATATGGATTACAAACTTTTAGTTAATAGTTTTTAATGTTTTTCATCTAATATTTTTTAAAATACAACAAATTACTTCGCCGTGTAGCGCACAATACATATCTACTTTATATTAGGATTAATTCATTAAGCAACATGTACAAATATTTATATACAAGACTGAATAGGTAAGATCGATGAACCGATAACAAGGGTTGCTTGAAATCAACAATCGCCACTGGCACAAAATTGATCTTTAAAAGTGGTCAAATGTTATTTGTTGGAGCAGCTATAAAGAATATCGTCTCAAAAGAAAGTTTCAATTTCATAAACCACTTCAAAAAAAAACAAACTGTTTTAAAAGATACTTTTTTGAAGCGATTAATCTAAAGCGCTTCAAAAAATGTTTTTTTATTTGAAGCAGTTCACTAAGGTTATTATCTTATACCCATCTGATGATAAATTCATTCTATCTTTAATCAATCGATGAGATTAGATTTCTATATATACTCAAATTTCTAGTGATGTAATACTAGTAAAAGACTGACCTGTGGTTGCATGTTCTACAACTGTTCATTTTGTCAACATTGCAGATGAAAACCTGACACTTCGAAAGTTAGAGAAAGAAGAGGAGATTTGCGATGATGGTGGCAAAGTTTCAAGATTCAAGTTTAAAGCTTCCCACTTGGTTTCACAAGAATTGATTGAGAATCACATAGACATGATTTTAAAAAATTATTTGATTAAAGTGATAATTATGAAACAAACTTTTAAGTGTTACTCGTTCACACAATTAGCAAATCATTTATGAAAAAAAAATCACATACCAAACAAACTGCTCATGATACAAGAAAACCGAATGCGAATGAAAGCACACGAATACTTAAACAAAAACAAGTCCTTTAACTTTAAATAAACTCACAATTAGATTCTTTTGTCAAAGAAATATAACCCAAAACATCAATTCAAACTAAACCTAGTGCTTCACTTACAAGAACTCTCCTCCAGAAAGTGATTACGAACAAATTAACTGCTCATCTGCATGATTGGATCTTCAATGATTGATTAGAGGTTGTTGATGCTTGATTCAGGTGTAACCATGGTGAGAAAAACTCCCAAAATTGCCTCCAAAACATCTAAAATCTGTAGGGGAGAAGTCCCCTTCGAAAGCCTAATGATTGGGTTCAAATATGGGAGAAAATCCTCAAAAACTAGAGGTTGTTGTGGGTGACTGACGTATCATACACCCAACCCTTGCGTATCATACGTCAAGTGTGAAGTTGTACAGAGATTGTTCTCTGGATTCTTTCCAGGATATGATGACTGATACGGTGCTCAGCTTATGATACGGTGATGGATACGGTGGTGCCTGAATTGAATTGATTTGACTCTATCTTTTATGTAATTGCACATCCGGTCCTTCCACTTGTTTCAGTACTTCTATAAAACTCCAAAACATGTACTTTTGTCTTCTATCATCTGCAAACAATAACACACTCAAAGTAAACATGTTCGACACTAACATTCATATAAAATAACGTAATTAATCATTATAAATATCAAGCAAACACCCCACGGTCACATCCCCACACTTATTCTTTTGTTGTCCTCAAGTAAAGCTTTCTTGTAACACTTCAACAATAATCAATCAAAACCCTTAATGTTCCTCCTACACCGTGTGAGTTAAGGTCTTAAGGCATACCCAATTTTAAAGTTGACATCATTCAAGATTGACAACCCAACAAGCATATGTGATTTCTTGCTTTAAACCTAGAATCACCTAATCAAGTCAACTTTTTTTATGTTTGTAATACACATGCATTCACACATATAACAATCAATCTCTCCTCTTGGTTTGTTTTCTAGACTAGTGATAATGTACTAGTATGTCTGTAACTCTCAAAACCAATAATGTATTTTATTTTATAAGCTCGTATTCAAATCACATCTCCATCAACAAACACAAAACAATTCACAAATCAAAAGGGCCAAGGAAGACAAACCCCTAGGTTCATGTCAATTACGGTTTATTACATTATAGGTATGTGTTCAGGGTAAACGCTTATAGGGTGATGAATTTTATGGGTAAATGTAAATAACTTAGCATTGATGGCAGTTTTCCTCAGGCCATCATTAGATATAATAGAATCAGGAGAGCTTCATTTCTTTTCACAAGGCAAACACCTATCATTAAGAAATAAAAGTTGTCTTTTCAATGTTTAGACTTGTTAAGGGATTTTTTGACACAAGAGTCAATGTTTAATGACATTCAAAAGTACACTGATCGCATGAAAGGGAGAGACAATAGAAAGCACAAAAAAGGTAACATACGAAACTTCATCGTGTGAATGACAAGATATAATAACTCTTACACTGCTGAATTGCAACTTGAATTGAATAAAATACCGTTATCAGAATCTATAACCTTGATCCCTCCTTATGTCAGCGACCATCTTTGCCTCTTAAACAAATTTTCTTGGTTTCATTTGTGAACACAAAGTGTGAAGGATTGAGGATCGAAGTATTGTTGAGATTTTAAATGAGAATTGTCTTGGACCTAATGTTTAGTCAATACTTTATCAACCAATATCCATCCTTGGTTCACTTTTTTAATTAACATCATGTTATGGTAAGGGTGTCCAAAAGTTCGGTAACCAAAAAAACCAAAAACTAAACTGAATCTATAACCAAGAAATCCAAATCGAATTGCTTATTAGGTTATTCGGTTCCGTTCCTAACCGTATTCGAATTGCTTATTTGGTTATTGATTCAGTTATCGATCCTACAAATCTCGCTTACTGAATAATAAACGGTTTAGTAAGATAACAGGGAATGAATAAATAACTGATGAACCCTTCCTTCTTTCCCTTGTTATTTTTAGCCCTCTAGGTTTTAACGGTATTTACCAACCTTTGTAATTAAATTAAGTATTTTCTTTTACCTAAAACGAAATTGATATTTAAATCCTTAGGATAATTGTTTCTTAATTGTCAGGTATTGGCAATGGTCTTGTAACATAGTGACATTAATGATTAACACTCATAAATGTGATATAGATTAAATACTTGCAAATGTAAAATTAGATGACTTTTAAGAGAAAAAAATTGTTGTTAAAAAAGTTGCCAGGCATTACATCACCACCCAATAAGATATAATTTTATTAATCTTACAAAAAATCATAATGTAACGATGTGTCTATTAAATTCAATGTTATGGTTCGAGATGAATATAGGCAGGCTAAGCGATGCCTAACCTAACCACCTGAGATTACACCTCAATGTTTGGACCATCCACTATGCAAACATAAACAAACATCACCGAGGGCTATTTAGTGAATGGCCTATTGCTTGTATTATTTGATCTTGTTACGTCCTCTTGATATTTTATGGTTGTCTGATCAGTTATTGTGACCGATGTGCTGAAAACACTTGGTTCAACTCGATCTGTCCACCCTCTTTTAGCTAGGCTTCTCATTTTTAAAGTTCGGGTTGTTGTTTTGGCTTGGTAACAATTTGATTTTAGCCTTTACTGATATTTATGCTTTCGACCAGACCCCGACTTCTAAATATAAGATATATGACACGTTGTTGCCTTGATAGAAGTGGAAAACATACTTCCAAACTTGATTATAAGAGGCATTTTTATTATATATAATAGACATCATAAAATACAGATTTTATATATGCTCATGGATGTATAGCAAGACATTAAAAACATATAAGGCACAACAAGAGAACCTTCCTTCATCATATTAAATTAAAAAGTTGACTATTTTAACTTTTGTGCTAATTGATAAACAAAACATATTATGTTAACCAAATTCAAAACTTACAAACTTAGTTTACACGTTTTAAAAAACTTTATATTAGCAGGTGTAGAAAATTGGACTAAATGAAAAGTCAAGAGGTATGAAAGTTATGAAGGAAAAAACAATGCACTTTATTTTAAATTTTAAAAAAGCACATGTATTTTCACTTAAAAAAGGTCAAACTAGATATTATTCGAGTCAAATAGTAGGTATGGCTAGACCGAGGCTCCTACGGGACCAAGCGTTGAATCGGATATCGACTTGAATGGGTCTGGTCGGGCTGAATCTTATCGTGTCAAGAGTTTTATGTCTCGGGTCGAGTTGAGGTAAGGCTAGGCTTAGACATTGTTAGACATGCTCATCTTTAGTTTGTGGTTTAGATTGTCCAAATATTATATGCTTAAGGGTAAAATCAATCCATGTGATTAAAATTCTTACTTTTGTTATTGATTAGAAGTTGGTGTAATTTTTAAGCAATAACTAGTGTGTGAACCCGTGCTTTGCCGTGGTTTGTTAAAATTTATAACACTTGATTTCAATTACTTGTAAATTAGTATTCAATCTGTAGTTATGGATAAACGTTATATTGACAAATCTGTTTTGAAAAAAAAACATGTCGAAACGTTGATATAGTTTAGCACATTATAACTATAAATTTAGATTTTATAAATCATTATATATTTATGATCATAAGAGAAAAACTATACAAGATTCAGAATCTTAAAGCAGTTTTAAAAGCTTGTATATTTTTAGTTTGATGACTTGTATATATTACACATTATTACTTATTATTAAAATTATTTCTATTTTATAAATAACTATTATAATTACTTAATACTATTACTATTATTATTGTTGTTGTTGTTATTATTATTAAATTCAATGAATTCATATGGATTAAAAGAATTAAATTAAAGTCCATCATAATATTACCATACTAACCCTATATTGTCTTAAGGTCAAGATGAAATTATTATTTTGACATCCTAAAATGATTTATAAATAGTATAGATAATATAAATATTCATTATTACTTTCTATATGTTACGTATAATGAATTGGCTCACGTGATGCGCGGATGCTACTAAGTCTATTTTCCGACCAGCCTAAAATACTGGTTACATTATTATTATTATTATTATTATTATTATTATTATTATTATTATTATTATTATTATTATTATAACTATATAAATATTTGGTAAATAGTATTTAGTTAATAATATAATAATTAATTTAAATACTAAAATTATAAATGAAAAATATAAATATAATGTTAAGTTAAATTATTATAAATAAGTTAATACTTAGTGAATTAAATCATATGCATTATGTATTAATTAGAATAAGTTTATTAAATGATGGTACTTTAGGAATATTTGTATAAAACACTTATACCATATGCTTAAATAGTTGTTCTAGGCATCTTACAAAAAATAAAAAATTACCAATCTACCCATAGGTTTTATATTATATGGTAGTAAAAATAAATATAAAGATAAAAATAAATAAATGTGTGAGTTGTCATTCTATAAAAATAATTATTTTTATTCAAACCAAACATCTAAACGCCCCAATGGTCTATTTGTCTTTTAATATCAAGTAATGGATCTCTTAACGGCCATGGACAATGTCAAACATGCCATCACTTATTAAGATTTTAGAGAATTCTCTAAGTTTCAACAAGTATAAATATGAAAATGGAATATACCATTTTAGGTAGATCTTTTATATGATATTTTTATAATAAACCTTTTTAGTATATTTTCTTTGAAATTCAAGTTACAAGTTCACACATTATATTTATTTTCAAATAAATAATTTGATTGAAGATGAAAAATTAGAATTTCAAACCGTAAACTAAATCCTACTATTTCCAACTGCTTTCGCATATAACCGTGAACCAATCTGTTTGAAATGACTAAAAATTCTTGTACTAAAAAAAACCCGAGTTGTCTAACTTTTATTGGTTTTATTAGAATGGTAACGAGTAAGTGAACAAACGAAAATAACTTAATAATCTATAAATAAGATTATATTTGATTAAAATTAATTAGTTAAAAATATTTAAGATAATTTTTTTAACAATAGAAGTGGTTATAAAGAAAAGTATATATAAAAGAATAAACAATACATAGTGAAAATAAAAAATAAAAACTACACATTTCATCATTTTAAGGGATAAGAACAAAGTGATCATTAACTATAACTAACAAAAAAGGTTAACTTCTATTATTGCTACAAAGAATCGTATGGTACAATTAAAATTATTAATTACATATTTTATCAAGCTTCAAAATCAATTAAATATGTCCCTTTACTAAAATATATGTTACATATTTATTTATTTTATTAAAATCAACTTATAAAATGAAACACATATATTACATATTTATTATTGAGTAACTATTTTACTCTTATGTTTAGTATGAGATTGTTACATATTTCTCTTACTTGGTTTGAAACCCATATATACATAGGTTTCAAAATTAAAAAACTGATACAATTCAAATGTGTAAAAATTTCTTATGATTAAATTACGTATAACAATAATAAAAAGTCCCATCTATAATTTAAAATCTATGAATACATATTTAAATAATGTAACATACAGTTGACTTGTGTAAAATTAAAAGCGGTTGTCTTAAAATCACACTAACCTAAAATATATAAATCTATCAATAATTTTTTTCTTTTTAATTATTTTATCTAAATTCTATTCTACAACAAAGTATATAATTCAAAACAATATGATTAAGAAATTTAGTTGATGACAAACAAAATATTAAATTAAAAAATCTATAGATAAAAACTAAAATGAATAATTATTATAGTTCTTTAAAATAACGTAGTTAACTAAAATAATAAATTAATTTAGGCGGAAAAAGAGTTTAAGAAGGAATATGAGAGAGTCATGTTTCATTTATAGTTACTCATTTATTATATAGTATAGATTGAGATCACTAATTACATATTTCATCAAGTTCCAGCTTTTTGTATAGATTAAAACAATAAAGCTACATCTTCAAATACAAAAGTTTAAATCTTTATTTCAAAACAACAATCACCGATAATCCTTACATCTCTGGATACGAGTAAACAATTGTTAAAGTTTGAAACAATTACAATACCAAAAAATTAATATATAAATATCTCTTAGTGAAAATAAGGGTAAAAAAAAATTTATAAGTTAATTTTAATAAAATGGATATATATGTATTTTGTATGCTTTAAGGTCACGCGGAGAGGACATAGGAAAAAGTCAGGGAGTGCCTGGGGAAAACCGGGCCGGTCGGGAACACCGTGCCCCCGGTTCAATTGCTCACCGACCTGGTGAATTTTCATCGGGATTCACCGGTTTGCGTAACCCAAATGCAACTGGTACCATACCACCCTTAATGCATGTTGGGGGAATATGGTGGGAAAAATGGGACGACATCCTAAAAAACAGGAAAAAACTGAGGAAAGTAAGAAAAACTGATGTGCCGTTAATGTGTCACATGAGAAATGAGATGGTTGCCAGTGTCCTAAGATGAGGAAATATGCAATTGATTTTTTAACTTCGAGAAATATGTAATTATTGGCCCTATGAAACGTCTCTTTTTAAATGCAAATGACTTGAGCCAAGCCCGAGCTCCTATAGGCTCGAGTTTGGTTTGTTTGGCTTAAAAGAGCTCAGGCTCGAGTTCGGCTCGTTTCGATCTTTATTTTTAAAACTCGAGCTCGGCTCATCAAGTAGTATTCAAGCTCGGGCTCGGCTCAAGCTCGGATTGTTTATTATCTAGTTTATTTTTTAATATTTTTATATATAATTATATATATATATATATATATATTTATAATTATTTATTTTAAATAATAACATTATACATATTATATAACAGTTTTATAGTAATTTTATATAAAAAAATTATTTATATAAATATATTAAAAAAATAAATAAAAAAGATATAAGTAAAAAAAACTCGTTTAAGCTTATGAGCCGGCTTGAGTTTGATATGTGAAGCTCGGGCTCAAGCTCGATAATTAAATGAGCTTTTTTTAGGCTCGGGCTTGGCTCGAGCTAGATAAAGCGTGGCTCGTTTCAAACTTTCTATCGATACAATCTCAAGTAACTCATGAGTGGTTCGGCTCGTTTGCACCTTTGAAAAAGGAAATATATTAAATTCCATAAAAAAGTCTTCCAAACATCAAATGAACATTAAAAGCATGAAAATTAAAACTAAAATACATTAAAAACTAATTATAACATAATCGCAGGTTAAAACACTTTTGTAATCATGAAATCGAACAATTTTTATGAACCACAAATGCAAGACAAACTCGTGTAAAACCCATAATTAAACCTTGAAAAACACATAAAACCAAAATCAAAATCAAAACCGATCAATTTATATTAATTAAAACTGCTGTAAAATTCAAACGCTTGCTTGTGGTGTTCCATTAGTGACGAGAATGACCATGTAGTCCACATAAGAATATAATTTAATAGTAAGCAGAGCAAATTGTTTTTTAATTATGTTTAAAATTATGGATCTTGTTCTTAAACTTTGATAAGTAAACTGAGCGTCCTTTATTTGAAAAGTTATCACGTTTTATGTCCTTCTACTAATAAAAGTTAACTTTTTCAGTTAGGGCAAAACGGTCTTTTATACAAAACTAACTGCAAAAGTTGACTTTTATTAGTAGAAATGACAAAAAACGTAATAAGTTTTCAAATAAAAGACACTCAGTGTACTTATTAAAGTTAAAGAACAAGATCCATAATTTTAGTTATACTTAAAGGACAAAATTATTTATTGTAGTAAGTATGATATTTGTATAATACAGACCATCTTATATATTTTTTTTCACAAGTGACATCCAAATCATCATTTTATGCATGTGACGTACACAAACATCTAGTTTATCCAAGAAATCAGGGCAACAATAGTTAGGTGATTTAAGCTATAAAACACTTGATTTAATTATAAAAATGTTAACAAATCCATGGATTAATCAAACATTATCCTAGTTATTTGTTTGAAAACGTAATGTTCAAAAAATGTATTTATTACACTTTCAAACAAATTGATTGATTCTAAAATTGAAGTTGCAAATTAAATTTTTGCTTCATCTATGTGTGGCCTAAATGGTATTTTATAGATTTTTTTTGTTAATATAATGTTTTTATCCTGGTATAGCTTCTTGCTAGTAGGGTAATTCTATAAATTATTTGTCACTGTTAAAAAATATATATGCACCATAACAGATATCCTATCAAAGAACCCAATAAAACAGAGCACAACTAGCTCACCGGTTTTCATTTGGGAATTTTATCAAAATGGGTTTTTGCCAAAATAGTCATGATTTTTTAGCCTTTTATTTCACACATTTCCAACCTACAGGTTATAGGCTAAACCGGCAAGTTGGGCGCTGAAATAAAGGAAATTTCACACATACCGCATTCTGAGACATTTAAAGTTATAAGCTGAGCTAGCCCATAACTAGTGGATTTTGCTTGTAGGCTGAACTATTACTTGTGGATTCAGCTTACGGACTAGCTCAACCTATAACTTTACACGTTACATAACTTGAAATGCGTCACATGTGGAATTTCTTTTATTTCGGTGTCTAACACGCCAGCCTATAGCATGTAGGCTGAAAATGTGTGAAATAGAGTATTGAGATTGATTGGATTATGCGCAACCATAAAAGACTATGACCATTTTGATAAAAACTAATCAACTTTAGAAAAAATCTCTTTTCATTTCCCTTCTTGAACTTGTGTTATGGACAAGTGAATGCAGAGGCCTAAAGATAATTATTAGTAAAAACATGACTTTTAAAAAAATGTACGTAAGTAATTTTATCCTCAAAAGCTATATTATTTTTTAAACTGATTTTGAATCGGTTAAAAATTAAATGACTTGTTATTTAGTTAAGGAAATTATAGAGGTATATATCATTTCATTTTTTACTTTTATTTTTGAAGATGAGATTCTTTTATATATGCGGTTGTGTTTTTTCATGCTTAAATTAAAATCTTGGTGTTTAGTTTTATTTTCAAATAATATAAAATTTTTTCCTTATCATCTTTTTGGCTTTTATATATGTCTTTCATTTCAAAAGATGCATGAAAAAGAGAAAAAAAGTACATAAAAAAGATATTTTATAGCACTATCTTTTACTTCAAAGGTAAGCTTTTTATGCTCTTCTATATGAATTATAAGATCTACTCTAGCTTATTACTAATTACTAAAATAAAATGGGTTCGGGTTTAGAGTTTAGTGATAAGTTGAGAGTTTTATTAATAAAAGGTTGTTGGTTCAAGTCTTATACAAGTTAAAGTTCATCTAGAAAAGTTTTAAAAACTGCTATTAAAAAATAAAGATCAGTAATATGAGATAACTAAATAAGTCTTATTTAATGAATAGTAACTCGCGCTCTAGACCTCGTCACGTAGCATTTCTTTGCTATTTTTCTAAATTTCAATGTTTTTTCTATCATTTAAATGCTTAATTGTAGAGGTAAAACATTAGTAATTACTCGGTCTTAATGGTAAAAACGTATACCACCTTACTTGCGCAAGTTCACACCCTCCACATCTTCCCTATGTTGGCCGATTCAAGTGGTTTTAAGGTTTGCTTTAGTTTTTGTTTTCTTTTTCTTATTTGTTTTTCTCTTCTTGTTCTTTCATTGAATTTTATTTCATTTTTTTTCCTTGTGTTTTTTCTTATAATTTTGATTTTTATTTACACTTACTATTTTCCTATCTTTTTCTCATATTTTCCAATCTTTTCCCTCTTCTTTTTCTTGTGGTTTTTCTTTATTCTTATAATTATTTGCACTTACTTTTCTTGGGTTTTTCTTAAAAATGTTTTTACTTTTTTAATATACATAATAATGCACTCTTGATATTTAAATATAGCATTTAACTTTTACTTATTTTGTTTTGAAATCCGCACCTGCAACGTGTTTATTCTTGTCTACATTTCGACTCGGTACAATGTAATGTAAAACCCGCTCGTTAAAAGTTAAAACCATAACCTTTTGATCCATCTCAATCAAATTATATGGCAATCGAAGGGTGTTAACATTTTTATTTGAGCCGTATAAACTATAGTAAGTCAGCTATTTTAATTTCATGATTTGATTTTGTTGGTTTAAAGTTTGGTTTACAAGCTGATCGTATAAATCAAATTTGTTTAATCACTTCATTAATATACCTCTAGCTATGTGCAACTCAACTGTATATACAAAAAAGGCTGAAGTTCTGTACAATTATATTTTAAGCCTCCTGTACATTTTCTTGTTTTTCACAAAATGCGCTCCAGCTTTAATACAATGATTGGCCGGTGCGGGGCGGGGTGGATGATCGCACATGACCCAATCTCTCTAAGAGCAAGAAATTTATAAGGTATATAAATATATAGAAAGAAATTTATAAGGTGTATATATATATATATATATATGTATGTATGTATGTATGTATGTATGTATGTATGTATGTATGTATGTATGTATGTATGTATGTATGTATGTATGTATGTATATATATGTATGTATGTATGTATATATATATGTACGTATTTACTTATATTAAAAAAACTTGTATACTTTATTCAACACTTTAACTCGTTACACTATAACAAAATATAATTTTAGGTTTATTACATAACATACCCCATTAACATTCTAATTATATTAGCTCACTACTCGTTACCAAATCATCAAAACTCAAAACTTTAACTATTAAAATTGATCGTATGATCAGGACCAGACTAGTTTTATCCATTGTTAATGAAACCAAAATTAAGAGTCTAATTTTGAGGATTGAATGTATATATGTAATAGTAAAGTCATTTGTAGACTAGTTTTATTACGTTAAATAAGAGTCTGATTTTGAGGACAGAATGCAATAGTAAAATATTTCTAGTTATAGTGGTGTAATTTTTTATAAATTAAAACTTCAATTTTCAAGTATGATGAATGAACTTAAGTAAAATAGTCGTGATATAACTGTTTTAAATAATACTTTGATCTAAAATTTATTTATGAACAGCCTTAACCCAACTTATTTTAAGATATTTCGACGAACAATCTGGAAACTTTCAATCTTTCACACGCAGACACGCACAAGAAACACCCATACGTCATCACCAAAAGCAACACCACACACCATTATTTCTACATTTCCTTCAATTTAATCACACACAGCATAACAAATTAATATTCTTCGAATCTTCTCTTTTCGGCCAATTGATAACCCTTTTATGATTCTTTCTTCAAACCCATCTCTCATCAATAATCTTTCGCCTCATCTTTTCATATAATCCAACAATTCTGCTTTTCTTGATTCTCCCTGTTCTTCTTCTTCTCCTTCTGTGTGTTTCAGTGTTTGTGTGTGAGAGAGAAGATCAAATTCTGCTTTAAATATGTGTGTTCAAGACCTTGAGAAAGTTTGCGAAGAGATTGACAATTTGTGTCTCTCAACAGACAATCATACCTCTCAGTTTGCTTCCAATCAGATCAGTCTTTCAACTTCTTTCCCTGTAAGTGAATAATAGAGATTGTTGATTTCTTGATTATTGTAGTTTTAGTTGAGAATTACCTTTGAATTCGACCAAATTGCTTCGATTTCTTTCATGGGTTCTTTGTAGTTTTGCATATAATCGATAATTCGAACTGGGTTTTGTTTATTTTTGAATATTTTTAAGTGGGTGTTCTTGAGTTTTGGTTGTTGGTACTGATCTTGAAATTAGGTCATTTGTTCGTGTCTTCCTTTGACCAAATTGAAGCTTGATCTTGCCCCCTTTGGGTTTGATTTCAGAAGTTTGATCTTTGACTGTAATTTGCAATTGAATGAGCAATTTGATTTGATTGCAACTCTTCTTTTAGAAAGTTTCCTTTTTTGGATGAATTATGGTGGCAATTTCCAATTGTTGTTTTGGATAAAAAGTCAAAATCTAGTTTGGTTCCTGACTATTTTTGTATTGAGCCAATAAACACCAATTTTGGTTTCCTGAGCTATAAAATCAAGATCAAAATCAACCAACAGATGATTAATTTCACTAACTTTGTTTCATTTTAATCAGATGGAGAGCATATGTGAAGATACAGTTGTTTCAGAAGAGAAATATAACAATTTTATCCCCATTCTTCGTTCTGGAGAATGGTCTGATATTGGGCATAGACCATACATGGAAGACACTCACATCTGCATCCCAGATCTTGCTAGAAACTTCAACAGCAAGTTACTTGGTGAAGAAGCTATCTCATTTTATGGGGTGAGTTTAATAAACAAGAAATTCGACTCCTCTTATAAAGTTACAATACTTTTGTAGATTTAATAGCTTAAACTCGGTGCAAAAGACTCCTGCATCATCCTTATATTGCATTTTTACTAGAGACTGTTTTCTTGACTCGAACTTGTAACCTCTGTTTTTTAAGATTTAATGAAAGTTTGAATCTTTTGTGGGAGAACAGGTGTTTGATGGGCATGGAGGTGAAGGTGCATCAAATTTCGTGCGTGATAATCTGCCAAGAATCATTGTTGATGATGATAGTTTTCCGTCGGAACTTGAGAAGGTGATCACGAGGTCGTTTATGGAGACAGATGCCGCATTTGCTAGATCATGTGCAGTTGAATCGGGCCTTTCTTCTGGCACTACCGCGCTTACTGCCATGATATTTGGAAGGTCAGTTCAATTGTTTATTGTTATGTTTGTTTATCTGTTTGTTTGTTTGTTTGTTTACGTGTGTGGTTTGAATATTTTACCTTTAATACATCTCAATAATGACAATGACACTAGAGAAATGTTGTGGACATAGATGAATATGCTAGAGTCTCTGTAAGGTACTTATTAGATCCTAATTTTATTATCCACAATCAACGATAAA
Source organism: Flaveria sonorensis (assembly GCA_025506505.1). NCBI lineage: Eukaryota > Viridiplantae > Streptophyta > Magnoliopsida > Asterales > Asteraceae > Flaveria > Flaveria sonorensis. The sequence goes on along the minus strand of CM046433.1, from coordinate 71,763,229 downwards.
TAAATTCGAGAAGGGTGCAATTAACATAACATTAAGTTAATAGAAGAGTTAATACCAGAAAAATTGAACATACTTATCCATTGTGCGTAAAAGAACCTCTCGATCAACATTTGTATATTACAATTTCTTGATCTTGTATCGAGAAATCGATGATTGTGCGCTGCTAGAACATCTTTTATGTTTGTGGAGGCTATGTACAAGGTTTTTTTGTTGCCATAGGCTCTTTTGTTGACATGGAATGCTACTTCATCATACAACGTTATATGATACAAAAAAATATCCACCTAAGGATTTTGGCACATTTAGAATGTCAACTTATCAAATTTTCACCTGTTTGAAGGGTAACAAGTCGTTTTAATTTCTTTTTTGGTTCACAAATGTATGTACTTTAGACAAATTTAGGGACTTCGGTGTACCAAAACTAGGTTGAAGTACTTATTTCATGCAAGGTGAGGAAGTATGTTGGTAATTTAGGATATAAACCCGAAACAGATGTTGTTTTTATTGTTTTGGGGGTCAATAATAAATTATGGCTAAAACATGAATTCTCGTAAATCATAAATATTGATAATTATCTGTGGACACTCTAAAATAGTAATGTAGACAATAAAATCAGAACAGAGTAACACAATATGTTCCAGTTAGAAATATCTTTTGATGGTAAGTTTCAACCTTGTCAACAGTTATACTTTTCTCAATGACATCCCAGGAAAAAGTCAAAATTGTCAAACTTATTGATACGTCAGCTCTCACACCGTTGTTATTGGTATGCTAACATGCATGGAGTAGCTTATGTTGAAATATCTTAAGTTTGATGGTCTTTATTAAAAACTACAAAAGTTTGAAAGTTTGTTGTCCTATTATCCATATAAGCCTATTTAGATAAAACAAAGAAACCTACTCAACAAAAATCCCACTTATATAGCATGTTCTAGGGAGGGTGAGACGAGAGCAAACTTTACCTCTACCCGCAATTAGATGAAAGAAAGTTACCAAAAACTTAACGCGCTGAATTACTATGAAATTGTCGTTTGAAGTTGAACATGGATTGTTTGGGTCACAAGATTTACATTTTGTTAATTTTAACAGGTCACTACTCGTAGCAAATGCTGGAGATTGTAGGGCGGTTCTCTCACGACATGGGGTAGCTTTTGAGATGTCAAAAGACCACAGGCCATGTTATGACAAAGAAAGAATTCGAATCGAATCCTTAGGTGGGTTCGTAGAGGACGGCTACTTGAACGGTCAACTAGCCGTTACTCGAGCCATAGGTAACTGGCATATCAAAGGGCTCAAAGAAATGGGTGACCACATTGGTCCATTGAGTGCTGAACCAGAGCTCAAACTCACCACACTAATGAAAGAAGACGAGTTCTTGATCATTGGAAGTGATGGGATCTGGGACGTGTTTAGGAACCAAAATGCAGTGGATTTTGTGAGGCGGCGGTTGCAGGATCATAATGATGTGAATAGGTGTTGTAAGGAGATGGTGGAAGAGGCAATGAAGCGAGGAGCGGATGATAATTTGACGGTGGTTATTGTGTGTTTTCAGGCGGAAGCGCCACCGCAGGTGGTGGTGCAGAGAGGTAGTGTGAGGAGGAGCATTTCTGCAGAAGGGTTGCTTAATCTTAAATTCCATCTTGAAGGGTAAAAAGATTTTCTTTTTTTTTTTGCTCTGTTTTTTAACCAAGCTGGTGATGATGATGATGATGGTGAAAATTTATAGTTGTAAATACATTCATGTGAGAGAATAAAACAATTTTATAGTGTATACTTGTTGTATCTCTAGAGCAGGGGAAAGAATCTGTAAATTCATTTAACAGTGATTTAATGATTTGTAAAATTTTATTGCTTCATAATTCCTGTTGAGTTCCCTTCGGATCATATATTAGGATCGACTTTGGTGGATGAACAACATCCAGGGTATGCACAAAAGTGCAGTGACCCGGTGGGAAAACATGGACAATCGGAAACATACAAATCACAAAAATACAAACTGTTTCTCCACACAAATGTCGATTACAAGATGTCCTATTTATAGGTCAATACGGCGGTTAGTAACTAACTAAACTAACACGATTAACCCCTAAATTTCCGCCAGTTTACAATAGTTTGACTTCTAATTACACTAAATTTCATCAAAGATTTCTTGATTAAATTACTTCCAACAGTTCCAAACACCAATCGACTCAAAGTGCTTAATGTTATATCCATCTGCGGGCTATTGAGAGTACTGGTTTTTGCTAGTTACCACACAGTGGCGTACTGTAGGGGTGAGCATTGTCGGTTTGGTTCGGTTTTAATATAAAACCAAAACCAAAAACCGATATTTCGGTTTCTAGGTTTTTAAAACTGTTAGGTTTTGGTTTTTTCGGTTTTTGGTTTTCGGTTTTCACTTTGGTTTCGGTTTTGCTTTTTGAGCTTCAAGTTTTTTTCTAGAAATATTAGTCTAAAGTATTTAATTTAGACTAGAAGTTTTGGATTTATATTATTTGTTGATCTTTAAACATAATCTTTATATTCTTATAAATTACTTGACATTAAAATTAATTGCAATTTATAAAATACAATAACAAAAAAATCAATAAAAACATTAATTTATAGGTTAAATAAGTAAAAAGTTTAAAGCTTATTTTTGAAACCTAAATATTCAATCTATTCTAGATAGCATAAGTTAAATAAGTAATTTATAGACTAATCATGTTTATTAGTATATGAATACACCTCTAAATTTACAAGTTCGGTTTTATGGTTCGGTTCGGTTTTTTCAGTTTCTGTTAGAAGCCAAACCGATAAATCGGTTTTTAAAAAACCATCAAACCAAACCGTCGGTTTCTTATTGGTTTTGATTTTTTTGGTTCGGTTGCGTTGCTTATATTAGTATTATTATTAGTATTATTTATTTCCACCAATTAGATTTGTTTTAATTATATTAGTATTATTTATTTCCTCAATTACACAAAAGGGCAAAAGAGTAATTAAATTATTCAATACAACTTAGTGGGCTGCAAAATATCCAACTGTTCCCTCCCTTTCTCGATTGAAACCTACGAAATCTTCTGATTAAAGATTCAATGGCAAAAATTCGGAATAAGTTGTTCCATCTATGTTCAACCTACACAACCAAATGAGATTCAGTCCTCTGTCCGACTTTTAATTGCTCTGAAGAATATTTGAACTAGAATGGGCAAGGATTGATGCTCATAGCCGACTTGCTTATTATTACCCAAATAATCAGCCGATGCATAAAGATCGATCAATTTACCGTCGGTTTTTCCCGGTAGTTAATCTGATAAATAATCATACTGATTCAATTTACCGTAATTACAATATTTAATGGTGTTATTTTCAGAAGGTGAAGGTGGAGCGGAATCGATTGCTGTTGTTGATCATGGAATTTATACAAATGTTGATAATGAAAATGTTTCAAATATGAAGAAGGGTGCAACAAACCCACCGGATGGTACTACTAGGGCTGCAAACGAACCGAACGAACACGAACAAGGGCTTGTTCGTGTTCGTTCATTAAGAAATAAACTTGTTCATGAACTGTTCACGAACACTTCCCGAACGAATTTCCTTGTTCGTGTTCGTTCATTAAGGAAATAAACATGTTCATGAACTGTTCACGAACACTTACCGAACGCAAACGAACACAAACAAGATAAACAAAAACAAACAAATGTTCATGAACATGACGAACACAAAGAAGTGTATGAACACAAACGAATACAAATGAGTACATATTTATTTTAGAATAAAATTAGTATTTTCATCACAAAATTTACCAAAAATAAATAAACACGTAACATAAATATCCAAAAACACTTGACATAACTGTCATAAAAATAACTAACACAAAAATTAAGAACATAATCGAACACATTAACGAACATAAGCAAACACATTATCGAACGTTCACGAACGTAAATGAACGAACACGGCTTGTGTTCATGTTTGTTCGTTTAGTTAAACGAACGAAATTTTCTTGTTCGTGTTCGTTCATTTACTAAACGAACGAACATAAACGAACTTCCAGCCGAACAGTTCACGAACTGTTCGCTGAACGTTCAGTTCGTTTGCAACCCTAGTTACTACAGATGTTAATCACAAGAAAGACAATGACCCGATGATGTATAGTGTTGTGGCGCATGATAAAGATGCTGGATTGAATAACAGAGTATCATATACAGGAATGTTAATGCTGGAATCTCCAAAGCACATATATGTTGATGCACATGATAAAGGCAAGGCTGTAATTAGTCAACCCATTCAACAGGCTGATTGCAATTCTGATATGGAGGGTAACGTCAATAATTTAATTTACGAAGAATCTTTTGACGTGTTGAGTAATTGGGATGACACTGATATATTTATTATTTCATGATATGTATTTTGGCTATGTAGAAAAATCTAAAGAGGTTTTATTGATATATGTTATTTTATGTTTATTCAAAAAAAATTATATTATTTTAAAAGAATATGCTTTTACTTCTTATGAATTTAATTTTACATGTTATGATGGATGATGTGTTATATGGTTGTCAGACGATGTGGGGAAACCTGTCTACATGAAATTGCTACTGACAAGAACAACAAGAAAATGGGTAGGAATGTGTAACTTAAGCGAATATGCATATATGCATTCTGTGATGGACTGGTTAAATATGTGCATAATGGCATAAAATGCCATAAACTAGTTAAAATAAGAACTTAGAAACAATGATATTAGTAACTATATAATGGATCTGAAAATTAACAAAATGTAACTTAAATGTTTATGCTACATAGCTCCGGGTTGTAGAATTTGAAATGAAAATTAAAAAATTAAGAATGTCATCATATTTGGAGAGTTTTTACATTAAATAATGATGTAGTTACTTTTTTAGCATTTCATGCATTGTTTGATGTTATATTTGATCATCTTGCTATATTGAAATAATGATATGTCATCTAACAACATTAACGTATTACAATTATGTTATCGTAGGAGATGGAAAGGCATATGAAGCTTGTGAGAAAAAAGATTATTCACTCACCAAATGGTACATCCTATTGGATTCCTGTAGTACCAACCAACCTAAAGCCTATTGTTGGTGTTGTTTACTCAACATTTGAAGAAGCTAAGAAGATGCATGATTGTTATGCAGAAAATACAGGGTTTTCAACAAGATTGAGCATCGTAATGCTTAAAGAAAGGTAAGATAACCTATCGTTACATGGTATGTAATAAGTATGGTAAGTCGAAGTTAGTCTCTATTGATAATATGGAAGAAGACCTTCAAGAAGGATGAGTAACTTTAAGGTTACCAATTTCTTGGCTAGTGTGAAGTTTAAAGTCTTGTCTAGAAGTTCACAATATTATTTGTATAAGATTATGGAGGCACATAACCATGAATTGATGGGAGATGATGATAATAAGATTTAAGTAAAGCTAGAAGAAAGCTACAATTGATGGGAGATGATGATAATAAGATTTAAGTAAAGCTAGAAGAAAGCTACAATATGCTGATAAAAGTTACATCTTAAGACTATCGACTTGACCAAGTATTAATTGTACTTATCCAATTACCTTATTGACGAATCTGTACATTGTTCTCGTCGTTATTGGCAACTTGATCGGTATTAGATATGTCAGAAATAGGAATCGACCTTTTTGGATCTCCATTGGTTACCTTTTTTTGTCCACTTACCTAACAAGCAAGCCTGATGCTTTTACGAGCTGTTGACAAAGAATATGAATTAACCTATATATCTCGATTATTAACAATTCTAAGCATAATTTTAATGAGAGAAGAAAAATGACAATACACATGCTCATGTTTGTAGTGTATATTTGTATATTCACCTAAGAATATTGTTTGTTTGTTTGCTTGGCCTGAAGCATGCAAATAAGTTTATAAACAATTAGAGTAAATATATATTCAAGTAGATGACTTTCATAAATATATAAGAACATCAATTAGAAAGGAAGTAATAGTTACATACGGTTGTACCATTGGTTCTACAACTAAAAGTATGCATTTCAATATCAGAGTGCATGTATGCATAATAATACAGCAAGATGAAATTTATTCACAGATATACCCATAATCCATATTCATAACTTAAAATTTAATAAGCTTTTGTATCATGTAACAGTGCCTGTGTGATGATGGATTCTCAACAATTGTAGGGCATCTTGTGCCAAAACATTACAAATCACATTCACTAGCCAATAAGAATACAAAGAACAATCAGAATTCTTAATTTTTCATGGAATAAGCAACCTATTTAGTTACAATATCTATCTTCCTAGACATAATATTGTATACTAAAAAAAACTCAAATCAATATACTCTTGGAGCATACAGGACAGCTTTTTCAATCCCTAACCAAGTACAACTCAAATTCATCAATTTATGAACATGATATTGAAAAAAACATTTCAACACTAGGATTGCGTATAAAGAATCCTTTACAACAAGTGGAATAAATTAATTTTCGCTTTCATATTTGCAGAGAAGCCTCAAAATCAGAATTGAATCAAGCAGGCTAACATTGTCACTCTCTAAACACTATAGCTGGAAGTCGTCAATTTATAATAGAAACACCAACTATCGCCTAAGAAAAAACCCAAATTCAGGTAGATTTCAATGTAATTGTTTCAGCCCTAACATTACTAATATAAAACCTCAAAAAAAGAGAAATGCCCAAATTTTGAGCCCTAGGATTCAGAAATGCTTCAGAATCATAAATTCAGATCAAATACAGATGACATACCTAGTGGGTTCTTGGATTTTTGGATAGGATAAGGAAGATTGAAGAGTCCGTTGCACTGGTCTACTATTCTTCACCCAAATTGAGACGATGTTGTGGACTTTGGTCGACGGAATGATGAGTTCGAGTGTCTTGAGTTCTATAAATGAAGGGACTGCATTATGGATCGTTGATGTTGTGTTCTTCAAACAAGGAGAGTATGTTGGGTAATTTGTTTAGTGAGAACCGAAGCAATCGTGGGAGTGAGATTCTCAATGGTAGTTTCTCAAATTGAATGTGATATGCCAATTGTATCCTTGCATCCCATCTATTAGCACATTTTAAATGATATAAAATTATTAAATTTCCCCTATTATTTAGAGCCTTTGATCACCATGATTTATGGCACATATTGGTTTTTTTTGTTTTTTCTTTAAAAATAGTTCTAATTTGAATGTCTCTCTTTCTCTCTCTTTCTATCTATCTATCTATATATATATATATATATATATATATATATATATATATATATATATATATATATATATTTCCTGTGAAAACCAAAATTTTGGAAAAATTATGAGAACTAAAACCCACCGGTTAGAATTTTTAAAGTACATTATATTTATTAGAAACAATAATTATAAAAAGGGTAATATGGTAAATAAATGAATTCAAATTTTGTTAGTGGGTTGCGGATTGTAACTGTTCCCTCTTTCCCACAAAACTATCTACTTCATGAAGTATCCCTGCCCTGTTTTGCAATCTGAAGCATACAAATCCAAAGATCATTAGTAGATTGGGTGTGCAAAGAAATTGATTCGATTACTTGAATCATAATGGGTAACGATTACAGTTCAAAACTTTAATTGCATTATCATCCAAGTTTAAGCAGCCGATTTTATAAAATTCAAAAGTTTTTCGGGATGGAAATTATATGAGAGTAGCGATTGATGATTTTTTTAGTGATGATACAGATCAACAATCTGTGACATATTATATTGACCGTGTTTTATTTTCCTAATTGCAGATGGAAATGGTGAATTTGGGACAACATCAACCGGTAGTTACTAGATCCAAGCTAATTTGGATAGGATAAATGATTACACTAGGAAGATGGTTGCAACAAGCAGCAAAGATAACTCTAAGGAAGTTGGGAATTCAGAACCAGATGGTTGCAATGACTGAGCCCATTGATGAATGTGATTGCTCTTACGATATGGAGGGTCTCACGGATAAAAGAATGTATGATGCATCTTTTGCAACCATCTGGTTCTGAATTCCCAAGTTCCTTAGAGTTATCTTTGCTGCTTGTTGCAACCATCTTCCCTGTGTAATCATTTATCCTATCCGAATTAGCTTGGATCCCGTAACTACCGGTTGATGTTGTCCCGAATCCACCATCTCCATCTGCAATTAGGAAAATAAAAAACGATCAATATAATATGTCACAGATTGTTGATCTGTATCATCATTCAAAAAAATCATCAGTCGCTACTCTCATATAATTTCCATCCCTGATTTTTATAAAATCGGGCTGCTTAAACTTGGATGATAATGCAATTAAATGTTTGAACTGTAATCGTTACCCATTATGATTCAAGTAATCGAATCAATTTCGTTGCACACCCAATTGGCTAATGATCTTTGGATTTGTATGCTTCAGATCGCAAAACAGGGTAAGGATACTTCATGAAGATAATAGTTTTGTGGGAAAGAGGGAACAATTACAATCCACAAACCACTAACAAAATTTGAATTCATTGATTTACCATATTACCCTTTTTATAATTATTGTTTCTAATAAATATAATATATTTAAAAAAATTCTGATTGATGGTTTTAGTTCTCATAGTTTTTTCTAAAATTTTTATTTTCATAGGAATAGATCCCTATATATGTATGTATATACGTATGTATGTATTTATGTGTGTGCGCGTGCGCTCGTGTGTGTGTCATGCACAAATTAATTGATATACGACTAACTAGATTTTTCTGCAAATTTATGTAGTTATAGATGTACGAACATGGTATAAGGAGCACCTATCTAAGAGCTAGTGGATTTCCTCTATAATATTGTGCCAACTGTACCGCAAGATTGCTAAAACCTTCAAGGGAAGTCTGGATCCAAAGGCTTGGCAACTTAATACCTCTAATGATTCATGATCATTCAACAATTTGAGTTTGTGCAGATGACACCTCCAAGATATAGACTCAAACCATGAATGTATATCTAGGTGCCTAGTTGTGATTAAAATCTTGCTTTGTGTATGGACGAAACTTGTTCCAAGTAAAGCGTCTAATTCGTCATGTTCATCAATGTGATTAAAATCTTGCTTTGTGAGTAAAACCATGGGTGATTGAATAGAGAAATCAGAAATCATACCCTGAAGCAACCATGCCAGTCAAATTAGCAACCTCACCGATTCACATCAACCTCCATCCACTTTGACCCTTGTATGGCAAAACTCTGTCGATGGTTTCTAACATCTGAAAGATTAACGTGATAAAACACGGGCAAAACAAAATGATTACACTTTCGATTTGGCGTAGTTTTGTGATAATACAACAACAGAAGCCCTTGAACTTTCGATTACTTTAACGATGTCAGGCTCTGGTTCTTGACCTCTTCTGATTACGTCATCATCCCTAAACGTGTGAATTGCTACTTGTTATAATGCTGTGTAGAGATGATCTGTAAAGGAATGGCGAGTATCTTCACCTCGAAAGCTGTGAAAAACGTCAAAGATGGTATGATTTGGGCGAGAAGAAGCCATGGATGAAGAAGCGAAAGATATTGAAATTTAAGAGACGGATTTGAGAAGTGAAGGGTAATCATCGAAATTAGAGAAATTAAAAGATGTTAAATGTCACATTGGTGGCGAATACATTTTAAAAGAGTAAATTTCAAATTTTGTCATTTTAAGTATATTTAAAATTATAGATTTTATTTTTAAACTTTAATAAGTACACTGAACGTCTTTTATTTGAAAACTTATTATGTTTTATGTAATTTCTAATAACAAAAGTTAACTTTTTCAGTTAATTTTTTATAAAAAATCATTTTACCCTTACCCCTTAAAGGACGAAATCTGTAATTTTCACTAATCTTTTATTTTTTTCTTTTTGTTTTTATTTTATTTACTTTACTTTTCTTTAATTTTTCTCTTTTCTAATCACTTTTATTTTTATAAACCTATTTTTTTTAAATTACCACTTTACCCTTAACCTTTAAAATAACAAAATGTGTTATTATTAATCTTTTATTTTTTTTCTTTATGTTTTTTAATTTTATTTTCTTTACTTTTATTTATTTTTGGCCACTTTTGTTTAAAAAATCATCATAAATATTAGTAATAGTTTACTTTTAATTTATTTATAAAATGTAATTTTATTTATAGATTTTTATTTTTTAAAAATTTATTTTCATTTGCTTTATTTGTTCATTACCTTTGTAATAAAAGTAATAGAAATTAGACAAGTCGATTTTTAACATTTTTGGTACAAGATTTTTTAGTCGTTTCAAATTATTTGGTTTATGGTTTATATTCGAAACCGGTTGGAGAAAGCAGGATTTTGTTTTATGATATGAATTTTAAATTTTTCGTATTCAATCAAATGGTTTGTTTTTAAATATAAATATAATGTGATAACTCGTAACTTTAATTTAAAATAAAATATACGAAAAGGTTTCTAACAACTACTCGAGGTTTTTGAATAAATAAATCATTCAATTTTTCTTTAATTAAATACACTTTTTCAGGGGTTTATTTAAATTGTTAATAATAATATTTTATCAATCTAAATCAAAACCAAACCACTTAAAATTAAAACAAAACCGAACCAAACAATTACTAATTGGTTTGGTTTTACGATTAAGCTTATTGAACCTTTTACGGTAAAAACATTTAAATACTTTATGTATTAATCAAAGCTTAATTATACGTATAGCTCAACTTAGAATAATTATAACCAAGTAAATTATAAAAAGTCACATATCAAAATCATACGGTCTCTAATAAGTTTCTAATATAAACTATAATCCAAACTGTTTAACATATTTGAAAATTCTTATACCAAAAAGGTAATAAAAAAGCGACGGTGAAACAAAATCGATTACTAGTTTAAATTTTATAACATAAAAAAAATATTTTAAGTGTTCTCGTATGATTAGAAAGATAGATAACTAATTTTTAAAAATAAAAATAAAATAATAAATTAAAAATCTATAGATAAAAGTATATTTTGTAAAAAAAAGATTAAAATAATCAAGTAATAATATTTCAGATAAGTTTATAAAATAACAAGTGATTAAAAAAGATAAATTAAATAAAATAAAAACAAAATGGGAAAAGTAAAAGATTAATGAAAATTGCAGATTTCGTCCTTTAAGTGGTAGACGTAAAATGGTCCATTCACACGTTAACTTTTGTTAGTAGAAATGACATAAAGCGTGAGAAAATTTTAAATTAAGGACACTCATTGTATTTATCAAAGTTTAAGGACAAGATACATAATTTTAAATATACTTAAAGATCAAATTTTGTAATTTACTCCATTTTCAAAACTCATAACTCAAAATCGGACATGGTCAAACGTCAAACGAAGACTTTAACCGCCCAAAATTTCATGAACTACCGATGTTGAATTGATTGGACCCGATTTAGAACCCGAGTCCTTATCATAATGAATTTAATAATTACTTATTCCAAGTATTAGGTCGCAAAATTTGTATTTTACTTTCGGCGTTTTTTGGCAACGTTTGTCATGCAATCCGGTCTGCTCGTAACCAATTAGCCGATCTAACAATCGGTCGTCAGAAGCAGACGACTGAATGAGAAATATCCCAAATGGGTTTAACCAGACCGCCAGTGGCTCAAGTTCTTGGTCCAAGCAACTAGTCCATTCCTTACGAAAAACATTGATTTAACCCTTCAACTATATTTTTATAATTTTATGTATGTCCGTCACCTTTTTAAGTAAATATGATATAACTAGCTTTAATAAACCCATTTATTACACGGGTTTAATAAATAAAATATTAATTAGAATAATAATTATTAATTATAAAATGATAGACTAAGACATGATATGATTGAAATTATATATAGGCAATAACTATAAGTAATAAAACAATAATATAAACTTTTTATTTTTTTTGTTTTTTTCGAAGATAAATTAAATATTTTATTTTAAAATAATGTTTTAAAATTTTTTTATTTTTAAAAATTTCCTTAGTATAACTCCTTATTTTAATTATTTTTGTTTTATAAACAACTTACTTGAAAAAATAACAATTTTAAAATATTACGTAAAAATAATTTTAATTTTTAGAAAAAATTCTTTTTATAAAAAACTATCTCTATATAAAGAACATTAATAAAAAGTTCTATTTCTTAATTTATTAAAAAACTAATTATAATGTAAAAATAAATAGATAATATTATTAGTAATTAATGTGGCTATTTAATAGGACAGAAAAGCATGAAAAGTTTGATAAGAATGAATGTGGTGCTGACACGTGGCATCCCTATTTACCCTTTTATTAGAGTAGGAAGATAAGCTTATATTTAATATTTTATTACATAGTTTATAGCTTGTAAAGAGAATGAAATAAAGTAAGTGTCTTAATTCTAGTTTATTTTCTCATACAGGTAAATTATGGTTTTAAATAGTTGTGAGATGATAATATTTACCAATTGATTTTGTCTTTCTTATTTTATGCTCATGGTTTCGTTACTTATAACTTTTGATACGATTCGATATAGACTCACGTTCATATTAATACATTTTAAAATGTCGCTCTATTTTTAGAGTTCGCTTTAGGAATCCTATAAAATTGAGCTGGCTATATTTTGTGACCTACAATCTTCTACACACCTCACAATGGTTGTGTATGCAATGGAGGTTGCTAATGTGGGCGATGGTGTTACACCCCACCTTAAAGGCATGATCAATTGCATCAACTTACAGACACATCAACTCTCACACCATTGTTGAACGGTCAACTAGCCATGACTCGAGCCATAGGTAATTGGCATATCAAAGGGCTCAAAGAAATGGGTGACCACATTGGTCCATTGAGTGCTAAACCAGAGCTCAAACTCACCACTCTAACGAAAGAAGATGCCTTCTTGATCATTGGAAGTGATGGGATTTGGGACTTGTTTAGAAACCAAAATGCAGTTGATTTTTGTGAGGCGGCGTTTGTAGGATCATAGTGATATGAAGAGGTGTTGTAGGGAGATGGTGGATGAAGCAATGATGAGAGGAGCGGATGATAATTTGACAGTGGTTATTGTGTGTTTTAAGGCGGAAGCACCACCACAAGTTATGGTGTAGAGAGGTAGAGTGAGGAGTATTTCTGCAGAGGGGTTGCTTAATCTTAAGTTCCATCTTAAAAATAAAAAAAGATTTTATGTTTTTGCATTGTTTTTTCTTAGAAGCTATAGTGTATGCAAGATTATGTGCAAACATAGGTATACAACCTTTGTCATGGACCTGAATGTCTAGTAAAAATCCCCTTTTAAGGTGTACAAATATAACAAACCCAACCTATTATTTTTGACGTATCTCCACGAAACAATTTTCTTTTGGCCTCGCTTCAAAAGATGTTGTACGAGGTAATTTATACGTAAGATCCTTACCATCATGCGGAGTTTCATCACACAAGTTTCCACTGCCATAGAATCAACACCAATTGGACTAATCTTTTGTCTATTTCTCTAACTTTAACAAAAAAGGATTTCAACTCCTCTTGAAGAACTTAATGCAAGTATTAATCTTTCCCCTAATTTCCTATTGGATGATCATTTCTAGACGATTTACTTCGTAATCAACTCCAATGATGCTTACCGTCTTCTGGAATTCCCTCACACAGGATTCCAATGCCATAGAATCAACATTACCAATTACATGTAACATCTTTTTGTCTGTATGCACCCAGCTTACGGAGGAGCAAAAAAAGTCAACTCCCTGGAGCCTAGATACAGTCTTCTTTATCTTGCGTATATCACATTCCTTATCAAAATCACCCAGCCAAATTCTCTGAAATATACACAAAAACATAATTAATTCTGTATAGGAATAAAAACATCTTTTAGACAACTTTGGTCCTCCACTCTGCACATACATTAACATCATCTATTCATTAACATAAAAGTAAACCGGTAATTGGATCAATATAGTTGTAGGAAAATTGTGTCAAATACAAATAATCAATAATGATTCATGCCATAAAAGAATCAAGATTTTAAGTATATGCGTACTTTGTAAAGGGTGTCTTTATGAAGCTCATTAATATATTCCAGATGCATAAATGATGCATCCAAGTCTTGCGACTGATAAAAATTTTTCCATCCTTGTAACTCTGCAACAATGTGTCATTAAGACGACTATAACAATATTTGAAGCTTAAAGTTGTGGCCTATGGCCTATGGGGCATACATACATACATACGTACGTACCTACCTACCTACGTACCTACGTACGTACCTACCTACGTACCTACGTACGTAGATACATAAATATATATATATAGGGGAAGGATCAAATAAAAACCAAACTTATAAATGATAACCATGAAAACCATTCTCAACCAATCAAAAAAAATTCTTTTAATTCTTTTATCTTTTATTTAAGAGGTTAATAAAGTAATTTTAGCCCTCTTTTAATATTAGTAACTTTAAAATCCTGATTTCTCTCCTTTTTTAAACTATCTGATTCCTAATTCTCTCATCTCTTATCATCTCCAACCCAAAACACCATCGATCACCGCTCACCTCTTCAATTGTTGCCACCTGCCATGCGCCACCTGCAAGCGTCGCTGTCGGTGGAAAACGCTTCAAGATACAACGTAGCAGAAGGATTTGTTTGATCTCCTGGATCAAACCCACTTCATATTTAAAAGTTCAATATCCCTTGTTTAGTTCTCCTGTAACCTTTCGTGTTTTCGTTAATTGATAGTTAACCTTGTTATGTTCTTGTAAGGACCATCTATGTAATTTAAGAAATTATATGGGTTATTTATGAATGTTTCTTTTATGGTGCTTTAATTCATTAATTTAAGAGTTAATAATTTGTTTTTAATATAATAAAACATAATAATAATAGTTAAAATAAGATAAAAATAATAATAATAATAGAAATAATAATTTATAAGAGTTAAATAATTAACAAGTTTAAAATGTTTAAAACTTAAAGTTTAATTAAGTTAGGGGGCCCTTAAGACAATTTACAATAGAAGTTTTGTACCTAAAATATTAAGTTGAAAACCGCAGGGACTGAAGCTGTAAATATTCAAAACCCAAACCCCCTCCCCTCTTTTCCCCCGTGATTCCGGCGGCCAACCACCGGCCACACTCCGGCGACACTCCAAACGCCCAAATCGGTCGAGTTTGATTTAATTAAACCGCTCTAACATCTTCGGGGGTGTTATTCGAAGTTGATACCTCAATTAATTCGCTTAAAGAACACGTTTAACAACCTTAATCGAAACCGAAACATCGGATTATCCTAATCGATTCAACACCGGTAATTACATCAAATCAAGTCGTTTAATTTATCAGAAACGTTTGTATAATCATTGCAAAGCTAAATGCGTAGTTTAATTCGAGTTAAACAATCAATTACTCACTTAATCATAACTGAAATAGTCGAATCAAAATCGAAACCCATCCGGCACTTTAACGTACAAATTGAAACTATTTAACAGAGGGGAAAGCTTCCATTCGATCCCTTTCAACTTTCTGAACCTCCAATTGCTCGAAGAATCCACTCGATCATCGATTTCAAGCACCCTTTTCATTCGCGTGTGAACCGAAGTTTACAGGACGTAATTACACCGATTTGTTCATAATCAAGTAAGTTTAATACACCATTATACTCGATTATATCTAGGGATCAAAAGCCCTAAGGTTAATAGGGTTGAAACACTTGAATCGATGCTCAATTTTGGATTCAATCGATCTAGGGTTCATTAGTTTGGGGGTTTCATTGTGTTTGTGCTTTTAAAATTTAAAACCCACACTCTTACCAGGCTTAGGCGCCCTCGCCTACTGATTAAGAGCTCATGTTTCATCCTTGAGGTCCCGGGTTCGAACCCGGGCACCCTCAACCTATTTTTTTAAAGGGCTTTATGTAATTATTTTAATTACAAAAATTTTTAATAATTATAAAAATCATTTTTGTAAACTTTAATTATTTTTAAAGTCACATAATTAATTTCTGTAAATTTCTTCATTTAAATACTTTAATATTTTATTTTGTATAAAACGTTTTTTTTTACAAATGTCATACTTAGATTATTTTTATAAAATAGACTTTAAATAATAGTTTAAATTAATAAATTATTATTGGCCAATACGTTAATTATTGTTTAATCATGTTTATTTCAAATAATTATAAAAATTTATTTGCATCTTATATTTTAATTTTACAAATTATCATAAAGAATTTAATTTCTTTTCTCCATATTAAATTACCTAAATGGTATAATTCTTTCATTGGGTTAAAATATATATATGATTTTAATAGATAACCTTATTTATTTATTTATAAAAACCCCAAATTCCTATTGAAACCCTAGTTCGCGTTTAATCGTTAATATTACCCTTAAACTTAACCTTGAAATATATACGTTAGGTATCTTGTAAAAGGAATCGTTGGAGCACCGTTTAATTTCTTGTTATCATCTTATATATATAAGGTGAGTTTTTCCATGCCCCTCTTTTACTTTATTTCACACCTTTTGGGGTGAAACATGTTAACTTTATAAACTTGCACTTGTAAACACTTTGATACTTGTAAACGCACATGCAATTCATCTTTACTTTTTGTCATGGTTATTGGTAATATTGTGAGCCTTATATGATGAACATTTTATGTTGACAATCATTAACTATTGCTAGCCTGGCGACGTCATAGATCTATGGGCCTGACAAGCCTATTTGGTGCTAAAGCCGAGGTTATTGCCGGCTCCTGATGACGTATGCTTGTTCATCATGGGAACTAAGTACACTTAGCTAATCGTTAAACTTGTAAATGATATTCTTGGTCAAGGTTTGATTGTAGCGATATGTTATCTATAAACTTGCTTTATTCGTAACCATTGACATGAATTGCTACTTGTAAACTTTTATATATATATATATATATGTATGCTTAACCCATGGAAACTCACCAACTTTTAAAGTTGACCCTTTTATTTTTAACATGTTTCAGGAAATGCACAAGGTTGATGATTATCTTTTGAAGCATGCTTACACCTAGGATTTGGACCTAGGAAAAATAAATAAAATAACTTGAGACTTGAAAGTTGAACTTTGTTTATTTTTGTTTGTTGAGACATTTGGTTGAAATGTTTATTTCAACTTATGAATTTTTATATTTACAATTTATGGTAGT